>CAHIKZ030001857.1:1585000-1642500 GCA_903632075.3 Acanthosepion pharaonis
GCTGATTTTCGAATCTTTTCCCCCCTTTTTCTGTACAGCACTTACTTTTTCCAATCTGCGCAAAAATTGGAATCGATGAACCGAGTTCAAATTCCAGCCTCGCCTGTTGTGTTCAATTTCGCACATATACTCTTTGGAAAAAGCAAGAATCCAACTCCACTTCCCTATCAACTATGGGTTAAATAATAGGATAGACTGGACTCTAAATTTTGGGAAACCCCTTAACTACTTTCACAAGAAGGTATGACAATCCACAGTTAATAAAGAAAATCAGTCTGTGGCGAGCTATAGTTGCCCACGTCTTGAAGATACACGGCATTTAATAGGATTTGGCAGCTGTAGGTGCTTCCTGTGTTGGGAGAGGATAGGGTTGTAACTCAATGAATTGCTTAAATCCTTTTGATTATTCTTCACTCACTATTGAGAAAATTCTCGGAGGGCATCACCAATATAAAGCTTTTGTATCGGCATTAAACACTTACTTTGGGTAGAATTTCTCATTGCTTACGATCTTAGTAAATTCATCGACGTACGCGCCAGATCCTTAACAGTTTGTGGGCCGTTTTTATTCACACACTTTACGCATTGAAATTTCATGAATTTTCTTAAACCATTACAATCATCCTTCACTGTAATCACACCAGTATTCGAATTTAAGATCTTTATGGTATATGCGAGCTCCATTGGACAGCCATCTTAATGAGCCACATAATCAAGCTATTAATTCTGATGAATAGAGCGCAAAGCAGAATTAGACAGGAAATCGGACAAGAATTAGGCCGGAAAAAAGGACAGTAATTAGCCATGAAGTAAGACTGGAACAAGAAAGGCAATATTTATGATAAGAATGATCTCGAAAAGAGCAATACAAATACAGAAGGATGTACATTTACGCTTCGCAGATTACACAAAAGCATTTGATAAAGTACGTCGCAGGGATCTATTTGAACTGCTAGGAAAACTCGGTCTATTTGGGAAGGATGTTAGAATAATCCAGAAATTATAGTGGAAGTAAACCGCCTGAATCCGGATAGAAAACGAATTGTGTAGCTACGCAAAGATAAAAAGGGGCATAAGACAAGGATGTGTTTTCTCACCAGATTTATTAAACCTCTACATTTACGCTATCTTAAGGGAACTAGAGATCGTACCAGGAGTTATTATCGGTCAGCGCAAATTTAATAATATCAGATACGCAGATGACACTGTGTTGATGATAGACACAGAAAGAAAACTGTAGGACTTAGACAAGATGGTAAATGAAAGTGAGGACTAACCATCAATTGTAAAATGACAAAATGTATGATTTTCAGCAAGAGAAAAAGCCTAAAGTTCGAACTACGAATTGGGGGCGGTAAAATCAAGCAAATACAGAAGTGTGAATATGTAGGATTGAAAATGTGATACCGAAAATCCCAACGCACATTAGAATAGCGAAAGATGCATCCAAGAACCTAAGCAAAATATTATTATTTTTATTTTTATTAAAAGATATTATAGCAAAAACATGTTGAAATCGCTACACAATAGTTTTCGTGTTTCGGCATTACGTTGTACCTCTTCAGGCGATGGTAAGTGACTGATGAACTGGTGAACTGAACTTAATTTCCTATTTAGCGTAGACCTGACATTTAATTGGTTGATCAAGACAAACCCACAAGTCTGACCTTGTGTTTTCTCACCCACCCATTTATCTTTTGGAAAAGAGGTATCACTTTACTTTTGAAATTTTCTTAAAAATTATTTAATAAAATCACCAATCACTTACCATCGCCTGAAGAGATACAACCTAGTGTCAAAACACAAAAGCTCTTGTTTAGCAATTTCAACATGTTTTTTTGTTATAATAATAATAATAATAATAATAATAATAATATATATATATATATATATATATATATATATATATATATATATATATATAATCAATAAAAAGGAAGAACAGTAAGATATATAATCCGGTGTTCTTATAGATATTTTTATTTTTACAAAATAGTGCTCAATGTAAATTTACAGAGCATTAATATTATAAATTGATTTATTTAAAATATGGTTTTTCGCTACACAGTTCTAACCATGTTTCAAAAATGGAAGCTAAAAGCTACGAATTTAATTTTGTAATTAAATTAAAGACATTAGTTCCATTTCATCCTCAAGCGAATTTTGGAGTAACTTTTAAAATAACTGGGTTTTAAAGACACAGCTAAAATCATAATTCACGTTTCCAAGGATTTATCTGTAACCTTGGAAATTATTTATGACTATTTTCCAATGATAGTACGAGCTTTGCCCCACCATGTATTATTATATATATATATATATATATATATATATATATATATATATATATAATATTAAGAAAGATATCACAATGATGCTTAACTTTTTACATATTTTTGTAAATAATAATACCTATTGATATACGTAAATTTATCTAATATAATGTATTTCAAGGTGAATAGAATTTTGCCTCTCTCTGCTTTATCGCTATTTCTATGCCATGTGTTCTGACGAGCTACAATCCCTAATCCCACCCACCCACTGACCTATGCAACTGGGACCCACCATGACCCGTACCCATGGATGAATCATTCTCATTCTCATTCCCTTCGAATTCCAGTAGTAGGAAGTAAGTTCCTTTCGGACAGCTTCTTCCCAAAGACTGCTCATACAATAACATACAGTAACCCTCTACCTTGGGGGTGTAACAATTGAGGAACAGTATGCAAAAGATCCCATTCACGTTCACGTGCAAACTACAAAGCAACTCTCTTCCTTCCCTCTCTCTTCGCAAGAGTTGGCGAGGGAGGGTGTGGCGCACTACAAAGAGAACCGCTCCCTCAAGCGACACAGTTCACAGTAAGAACTAAATAGTATCGAACCTCGATACTCAGAATTTTGACATTTAACAAAAACCCGTTATTATGTTTTGGGATCTTTCGCAGTAAAAAAAAAAAAAAAATAAAGAAAAGTCTGAGCTGTAAATATGTAAAATTTATGAGGATATATTTCCCCAAGTCTTTGTAAATTGTACTCTGTTCAATTATTAGCGTTAACAACGAACTATTTTAAATTACAAAAATGTATATGGGTTAAACGAAAATTACAATATAATACATATTACTTATAATACATTCCTTCTTGTCGTTAATTTCGACTAGTAATAGAATATTATTCTCTAATAACTAATATTATTGAAACATCGCAAAACTTTGAGTTAGTCTTTGATAAGTGTCGTAATATATAAATTCATAAGTCACGTGACTGCACATTGTTTATATATAATAACAGGATCATATCTAAAACAGTGCCATCGAAAGTTTGGAACAGATCTCTTTTATTTAGCAGTTGTAGTCGACAATTATTTGACTGAAACTTGAATTTTATTTCGAGTCTCCATCAGATTATCTAATTTATGACAATAAATATTACGATATTCTTATAGATTTTGTAATAATGATAATAATATTTTTGGAAATAGTTAAATGAAATAAAATCGGAAAAATAAATTCTTTTTCCTATTTTTGCATAAATTTGGTGTTGCTTGGTGCATCTATTTTTATTTCAGGTTGCCAAACAATAAACAAGTACTTCCATTACCAACATTACAACTCCAACTACCAATGGCAATAATAATAAATCCTAGAGAATAAAGGGGGATAATAAAATTAATGTCGTGTTATCTTTCGAATTTTAATCAAGATTTTATCTGGACTACGACATGATCTCTTGAAAGCTGTTACAATACAACAAAGCAAGATTAGCAAAGTACTAATAAAGGCCTACAAAGTAAAAGCTAAATTACGACCATTTTGTGAAGAGAAAATTACGTTTATGGCTTGACAGCACATTTCAAGGATTCTTACCAGGTGAAGCGGAAGGACATTGATAATTCGTTGTTAACTGAGAGTAGTACGATACTTGACAAGTGAAGCAGCCAAATAAATACAAAATTCTGAAACCTTTATTTTCTGATTTAAACTAGTTATAATCGGACTATTGTACTCATAATTCAGTTCAGTTCAGAATTCCCTGTAGATTAACCAAATCGATATAACCCTGAAGAAGGTCGAAGGACACAACAGCCATTACGTTGTCATAAAAACAACAACAATGATGACAATAGTCCGAATATAAATAGTGTAAATACTGATAACTCTTCATAAATTCAGACAAAAATGTTATTGTTTTTATATATATGCAAACGTATTTCAAGTGGCACTGAAAAATTCTCAGCGCGACCGAGAAAGGATTTAAAAAAATGATGTTTAGTCCTTTGGTCAGATTTTGGGAATAGGGTCAGCCTGAGAATTTTTCGGTACCGTCTTCGTGTAAGATTCAAATGACTTACTTGATAGTGATTGACGTATATTGGAAGATAAATAGGTGTTAATATGTGAAGATAGAGAAAAGTTGCATGAGCATCCGACTGAATGGTAAGTATATGATAATTTGGAATACCTAGACTTATCGGTGATAATCAGTGTCATCAGAAAAAAGACTTCAAATTCAGCAAAATCTACCTTAGCGAAACAAAACGTGACCCACAATAAGTGGCTGAACGCTTGGCTTTTACTTTAACTGCGTCGTTATAGAAATCATATTTAACTAATTTCAACTAATTTTTTTTATTTATTCCTTTTTTCTCTAAGTTTACGGATTCCACCATGATTCCGTATTAATTTAGAAAGAACACATGATAAACTGAAATAGCTCGGTCACAGGGGACTTCTTAGAACATGCTACATTCAAAGATCAGTTAACGTGAATCACGTTTTGTCTCGCTGATGTAGATTTTGTTTCTTGTCAAATAAAACTTATTTTTCTGATGACGCCGCTTCATGGTGAGTGAGTGTGTGTGTTTCTGTGTTTGTGTTTGTGTGTGTCAGACTATGAGACCCAGTTTTGAATGTTAACAAGTTCGATTTGACAGAAAGGTGACTTCTTCATATTAGAAGTCGAGGGAAAGGCGATACCAGCGTGCCTGAAAACCATACAACGGTTGACCCAAGCCTTATCAGTTAAATTAGGTAGACGCAATTCTTCGTGAGCCGTCGATGGTCGTGAGTCACAAGCCATTGTGACCGACTGGTTGCACTACTGGCCTTGTTCCGATGATTATTTCAGATTATGCCCTATCTTCCAGAAACTGTAACGATGGCCTGCTATATATATATATATATATATATATATATATATATATATATATATATATATATATATACACATTAATTACATTATAATATTACTTATAATACATTCCTTCTTGCCGTCAATTTGGAAAGCCCGGGTATACTAGTAATAGAATAGTATTCTGCAATAACTAATAAGGGAATATTATTGAAACATTGCGAAACTCTGAGTTAGTCTTTGATAAGTGTCGTAATATATAAATTCATAAGTCATGTGACTGCACATTGTTTATATATAATAACAGGATCATATCTAAAACAGTGTCATCGAAAGTTTGGAACAGACCTTTTTATTTAGCAGTTGTACTCGACAATTATTTGACTGAAACTTGAATTTTATTTCGAGTCTCCATCAGATTATCTAATTTATGACAATAAATATTACGATATTCTTATAGATTTTGTAATAATGATAATAATATTTTTGGAAATAAATAAATGAAATAAAATCGGAAAAATAAATTCTTTTTCCTATTTTTGCATAAATTTGGTGTTGCTTAGTGCATCTATTTTTATTTCAGGTTGCCAAACAATAAACAAGTACTTCCATTACCAACATTACAACTCCAACTACCAATGGCAATAATAATAAATCCTAGAGAATAAAGGGGGATAATAAAATTAATGTCGTGTTATCTTTCGAATTTTAATCAAGATTTTATCTGGACTACGACATGATCTCTTGAAAGCTGTTACAATACGACAAAGCAAGATTAGCAAAGTACTAATAAAGGCCTACAAAATAAAAGCTAAATTACGACCATTTTGTGAAGAGAAAATTACGTTTATGGCTTGAGAGCACATTTCAAGGATTCTTATCAGGTGAAGCGGAAGGACATTGATAATTCGTTGTTAACTGAGAGAAGTACTGTGCGGATTTATTACGCACGAATATACATACATACAAAAATACAAATCACATACAATGCCAAGCATTCATTGGTTAATAAATCACTACTACATTACTACAGGCAATTTACAAATCGCAGTAATGCGACAATTTTCTAATCGCTTTATTTTTAAGTAGTCAATTTTGTGCGTTTTTGGGAGAAACGGATCACAGAAGCTTTCTTCAGTCGCTCGCTCGCTGATTGGTCGATGCCAACGGAGTAGATCGTTTGCACGTGAAGAATAATTCTTCCCGCGCAATGATTTAGAGCATATAGTCGCTTTTAAGCCAAGATTTTTCTAATCCCAACTAGTGAGATTTCAACTGCCAAACGAATCCACGACATTTGAAACCATGCGCCAACTTTCTCACTCACACACACCACTCACATGCTGAACATACCTTGCATACACTCACATAATCTTTTCTTACACAGCAAATCTTTCAAGAATATCATTACAAGAGACTCTCATAAACATTCTTCCAGTGAACTTTGAAACACTAAAATAACAGTAAAAGAGAGACAACTCTTGGATAATTCAATCTTTTCATACTTAAATGCATGCTTTCCATCACATCGTTGTTTGATATTATACATCTTGTTAAATACATATTTTATGTGTAACAATGTCTTTTGCTTATCCTTTTTTGCGTCAGCCATGTTTCCTAATCTAAAGTTAAATTAATGTGGTGATGTCCGAAACAGTACCATGAGTGACAAGTGAGGCAGCCAAATAAATACAAGATTCTGAACCGTTATTTTCTTATTTAAACTAGTTATAATCGGACTGTTATCTTCATCTTTGTTGTTTTTATCATAACGTTTCGATCGTTATGTTCTCCTCCCATTTTCCGACCATACTCAGGTGTTTATCGGTCTATTCAGACCGATAAACACCTGAGTACAGGGAATTCCGAACTGAACATTTTTAATCTATGGGGTACTAGTTTTGATCCTAATTTGAATTCGGCGATCAATAACACCTATTCCGGTTTTATTCCTCAGTCAAGTTATGCATTTTCAGTCTCTTTGGTCGACAATAAGACGCTTACAAGCCAGTAAACGTTCTCAATCGTTCTCACAGGCTCATTTTATTAATAATAAAAGTAGAATCTTCTTACAATAAAAATTTCTCTGTTCGCATTATTTCGGACAACCTTAAACAGATTCAGGACTTCGAATATATAAAGATGTCTGGCTATTTGGTCATTTTCAACAAGTTTTAATGACCTTTTCATAAATAATTTACATAGATACACGCTATCAATCTAAGTCAGTTTATTCATTATCTATCAATCTACCTATATCTGTTCACATCTATCTATCTGCTTATTAATTTATCTATCTCAGCCTGATCATATCTATCTGTCTATCCATGTGTTTGTTCATATCAGTCTTAGGTCTCCTTTGTCTGTTCATAATCAACTGTCCAATAATTATGAATTTTGCTCGAGTGATTCGGTGATACATATATATATATATATATATATATATATATATATATATATATATATATATATATATATATATATTAATGATTATCAGATTGTCTAAATGTTATTTACCATCACTTGGTTAACTTTGTTCGAGCCCAAGTAGAACGGTGATTATGTGTTAATTTCGATTGTAATTATCCTTTGCACAAAAGAAATTACATAATCGCCCCCATATATCCAAGTATAGGATTGGTATATACGGAATAAATTCCAATAACCAAAAAATACTATTCTTAATAGAGTGCTCAATACAGAGTAAAATAAATATAATTTATTCGAAAATTATAACATAAATATGTTATAAAATCATTAGAAAATTATAATCATAAAATTGAAAATATTAATTTTTAATTTTCAATTTTATAGTAAAATTTAAAATTAATCAGTTAGAATGATTTCTATTTTAGTCTAAGCCTAATATTAAAGCATTAATTATTATAACCAAGGTCCGTTGTCAAGTTTTTTGAATTCTCATATACTTGTATTTTGATTGGTCATTCCAGCTTATGTAACAGCGTTTCCCCTATCGACGGGTGTTTTGGTCGATTTGAACCTTTTAAAATTAAGTGTTGTAATAAAATAGCTATTTTTTAAAATGATTTTATAACATATTTATGTTATAATTTTTAATAAATTATATATATATATATATATATATATATATATATATATGCAGCAAATTATCTTTTAGGCATGTCTGATTGAATAAATTACAAACATTTTGTTTATTTTTATCATAATCCTTTCATATTCACGAATATTTTCCGTATATTACAATCAAATGCACTGTAACAGTAAAACTTACTTTTATTTCCAATGTACTTTCTATCTCTTTCTGTAATGCATAGCTACACATAGTTTTTGCCTTTAGTCGGAAGTTAGAAAAACTAAATCTAAAATTGGACAGACAGATTTCGTCGATACTGTTTAATAAAACCTGTTTGAATATATATATATATATATATATATATATATATATATATATATAATCACACTATTATTCCATTTTTAATTATTCCAAATCCCAACACCCTCTGCTGCTTCATTTATAACCATTTGTTGATAGGCTGATTTTCTAAGCGTAGCTTAATGTGGCACAAAGCGGAAAGTACGGGTCACCGGAAATGAAAAATTCTGTACAAACAGCAAAAATGATATGGCGCCATATATAGAGATGGTGCTGTAGCTGATAGAATCGTACGTAAGTTGTTTGGTAGTTTCAGAAGTAGAAATGTTTATCTGGAAGACCGATAATGTTGCGGCAAGTCGTTGATGATACAGGCATCTGCTTCAACACATCAACAAACGACCCATTTTTTAAAAAGAAAGATCATTAAAAAAATTAGATAGTTTACAACAATGTCGAGCAAAAAAGGCCCTAGAGAAAACAAAGTGAGCTGCTGTTAACCAAAAGCCGATCTGCATCCGAAAAAGATGATACTGTGTATCCGGTGGTATTGGAAAGCCATTGTTTATTATGAACATCTACTTGCCTAAGGGTGTCTTATTCTGTCAAGAAACCGCCAGACCCCATGTCTCTTTGTAACTAGTTGACTTGGATATCCTATTACACACGCCGTACTCATTTGATCTTGCATCTTCGGATTACCATCTATTATTCTCGGATTAGCATTTATTATCTTCGGAGGCTCGGATTGAGGAATCGAAGAGCTGAGTTCGAATTCCAGTCGAATCCATTACATTCACTTACGTGCTAATACCCTTGGGAAAGGTATGAATCCTCTTCTTCTCCCTCCATCTATGGGTAAATAACAGAACAGACGGAGTTCTATGGACCTTGGATGGTCACTGGTTTACCGCAGGTAGTGGACCAAAAAGACGTATATGTCTTTGAATGAATTTCTAAAACAAACAAAAAAAATTATGAAGATTTATTCCGTCCCAAAACTTTGTTGACATGCGCACTTCATTTTCTATCCATATGTTTCATTTTTTTTGCTAATGTTCACCCAATACAAGTCCCAAGAGCCACTCAAAGTAGAGGTTTACTGTTTGGAGTTATATTAGCATAGGAATGAACAAGCGTTAGGAGTATAGAGCTGAGACAGCTTTTAGAAGTAATTGGAAACGCAATCCTAAACAGGAAACAAGCATTAAACCTCTATTCCTGTTCAAAAGACCAAGGAGGAGTGTGAACCGGGCAATTTTTTTGAGTATCAAATATTAAACTGCGTATTTACTCTGTATTGGTTACTTTTATTATTCCCAGGAGGGAAAATGTGCTGAATAGTCAGTTAATGAGAAAGAGACGTGAGTGAATGAAACTTTCCAATCATAGTATTTGCAGTTTCATGTTCCTACGAGGTTAAATTTCCCACAAAAATTTGGGGGAGGAGAAGCCTTTCTTTTTACTATGAAATCTCGACTTCTCGTTAATTGCTGATTCGTCAATTCACGGACCAATGGAAATACACAGCTACATCCTTATTCTGCTTCCCTTTTTTACGGAAGTTTTGACCATCAAGTAACACTATTAAATATATCGTATTTCAGAAATATGATATATTTCCAACGACCTATGTAACTGTTTTTTGTTTTTGTTTTTAGTTAGGAGATTTTTTTCCTTATTCTCAACTTCAACCCATTCTCTTCTATTTTGCGCACCGAATGTGACATTATGAGTGGATCAAATAACAAATATATAATCAGGATTTTAAAAAATTTAACATTTGACTTGTCGCCCACTATTTTTAACATCAGATTCAGCCACCACCCACCTATCTTTATTTTGTGACGCCGTGACTGCCTTTGATTATTCAATGATGGCGAAAGTTACTTTGTCAAGAGACAAAAGACAAACGAAAGGTTTTCTTTAGGTACGGTGAATTAATTTGAATAGCGAGACATACGAACATCCCAGCTCTGAGGCCCGATTCAAAATGTAGGCGATTGAAATGTATGCCTGAAGTTTTCTATTTGAAAGTGTTTATCATGAATCGAGTAAAGGAATTGTCGCTTCGTCTAATTAAAGAAGGTAAGGTTAACTACACATCGCCGATCGATTGACACGTTTTCTTGAATTAATTTCTTAATTGCTTCGATTCTCATTTGGTCTATTTACCGTTCTATGGCGATTTGACGAGGTGGAACAACGAATGAGAGCATAAACACATATGACACGTTTTATGGAATTCGGTGCGTCTCTCAAGAAAGATTCACACGTCTTTAGAAATAGTCTGCCATCATAAGACCTGAGGCCGAAACGGTGTGGTGACGACAGACACGAGGAAAGGAATCCGAATCAATCAATGTAGAATGATTCTAATAGTGCATCCGTGTAAAAACGTTTCAGATCCTCTCAAAAAAAAAAGAGATTTTTAATTGGTTCAGCAGAAGGAAAAAACCGGCTGGAACAAAAATGCGATTGCTTTTTTTTTTACTGGTAATAAACGAGGAAATAAATACATTTGTCTATCATACATAGATCATAGACAGAAATAGATAGATACAAACAGACAGTTATATATATATATATATATATATATATATATATATATATATATATATATATATATAGTGGTAAATATCTATACATACATATATATTTGTATAAAAAATAAATCCAAGAGGATAGATACAATCCAGGTAGAACTCAATGTCTAGGACAGAGTAAGGATATAATAAAAAGGCTTAAATACTTATATTCCATGGCCATAATTTATTCCATTGGAATCGTAAATACAATCCAATTCATCAGACCTACAAATTCAAAAACACTCTCACTAAATTTTATTTTTTATTCCCGGAGTTGTTTTTTCTGTTTTCTTTTTGAATTTGTAGGTCTGATGAATTGATAGTATTTACGATGCCAATGGAATAAATTATGACCATGGAATATTAGTGTTTAAGCCTTTTTTTATATATATATATATATATATATATATATATATATATATATATATATAATAAAGTCTAAGAATTTGAATGAAACCTGTCGTGTAATTTATTGGGGTTGTTGTAACGTCTTCCTTTAATGTCGTTCTTATCCTTCACCCCTTAGCCACCTTTATCTAGAGACGAGACGCGCTAAATTTGAGCAACATCTAGCCGACACACTGGGGTTAAAATAGGAAACTAAAATGATACATATGACACACTCATATCCTCTCTCCCACCTCACTTCCTCACTTCGTTAACTTTGCGTATACTTGATGAGGTCAGTAAAAAACGTGTCAATTTCTTTTCATTTTTCATTTCAGCTTTTGGAAGTAAAGTCTGATGATCCAGAACCCTGTTAAAGGGGTTATGGTGAAATAGCTTATTACATGGAATCTTAACGTGGTCTGTCTTTTATTCAAACATATCTGCTCTGAATTTTACATTGAGCTCTCTGGATATCATCCTCCTCAGGTCTACCCATACGGATTACCTAAATTTAAACTATAAATATATATATATATATATATATATATATATATATATATATATATATATATATGAATAGGATGATAGATAGATAGATAGATAGATAGATAGATAGATAGATAGATAGATCCATTAAACCATTCGTACATCCGTATAAATATATGTGTGGGAGGTGTTAAAATTAGTTAAAAAATACTCATCTTTCTACTTGGACTCGAGCAAAGTTAATTAAGTGACGATAAATAACACAATCTAATAATCATATAATAATATATATATATATATATATATATATATATATATATATATATATATAGCAAGGAACAAGCGTAATCTCTTGTTTATATTTAACTTACAAGTCATATTAATATAAAGTTAATAAAACTAAAAACAACCGTTCTCGTCCCAGCTTATCAAGTTTTATTCTGGGAATTAAAAAACAAACGTGTAAATCAATTTATTGGATGACTAATGTGGAGGAAAAAGAATAATTCAAGCAAAACTGGAGACCAATGATATTCGAACCCAGCAAGCAAATCCCTCTGTTTACAGAGAGAAGGGTTGCGGCGATTTGATATATAGGGACTCTAGAAGCATGAGATGATATAATGAGTGTGACCGAGACAGAATAGAGAAACGGTCAATACTAAAGCCTGTAACATAGCTCCTGCTATTAATAATATGTTGAGCGATAGATGACCCGGATGTATTCACCAGTTGACTACTGCTAGAGACCGGATTCAAAATCCTGGTGTTTTATTTTAAAATCCAAATGCTGAGAAGTTCTCCCTATGTAGTCAAGTCCACAATTTAGATATTGATATATTTATAGATCACTGAATTAACATGATGGGGTGGGGGAGGACATCCTTGCGAATGGAAGAAAGAATAGGTCGAGTAACATTCGTATATGATCCATGTCCCCTATATTTACAAGAAAAATTGCATATTATAAAGATTCCCAACAATTAAAACCTATTAAACCAAATAAATGAATTAACTGTACTATGCCGCCATTGCCTATCTTTCACCTTAAAATATAGTTCCATTTTTTTTTTATTAATTATGTATTATAATTGCATAACCATTATTTTATTAGTATATAATGACCCACCCAACATTTATTTGATTCATTGAACTATAATCATGTTTTACCGTCTATTCAGTGTAATTAACAACATATGATTGTTTCCACATTTTTAATTTTACCCATAGACCCCTTTAAGAAGCTTCTGGAATATTTAAAAAAATATTTTTTAAATAATTTTTAAAAAAAATCTGTTTCTGATAAATTTATGTCTATTTCAACAAATTGCCAAATCATACTTGAATGCACCAATATTAAATTTGATGCGGTAATTGTCCCTTAGTATCGTTGAATGTCTAAGCATTAGCCTTCTTGACATGTAATAACAACCCACCCACCTCCACCCTTTGAGCTATTTTTATATGTTAGCGTAGACGTGACTTTCATTGGTTAATCTAGACATACCCATAAGTATATTTCTAATCCTGACCTTATGCCCCCACTTTAGCTTACGAAAAGAGGTAAAAATTTGTTTTTAAATTTCCCTAAGAAATCATTTTTATCATTAGTTATCTACCATCGCCTGATGAAGATTTGTGTAGCTATGTACAAATGTTTTTATTGTAATTTATTATATATATATATATATATATATATATATATATATATATATAGAGAGAGAGAGAGAGAGAGAGAGACAGAGACAGAAAGAGAGACAGAGAGAGACAGAGAGAGATCGAACGATATATATGAATAGACTGAAATAGATTGATCGAACGATAGATAGATTTGAACAGGCTGAGCTAGATAGATAAAGAAATAGGGGGAGAGAGTGATAAAGCATTAAACAGACAAATGAATAGAGTGATCAAGGAATAACCAGATAGATAGATAGATAGATAGATAGATAGATAGCAGTGGCGACTCCGGGGGTCGGACTAAGCCCGAGTGAATCAGCATTCAATTATATTTATTTCAATGCAACAAAAACTTTTCATAGTGCATCGTTTTTCTTGACTTCGGCTGGATCCCGAATTAATTGTTTTAACTCAGTGCCTCAAAATATTGGCCGAAATATACTTCGATGACATTGTTCATAATAAAGAAGAAAGAAAAAAAAAACAAAGAAAGAAAGTAAAAAAGAAGGAAATAAGATTAACGTAGCTCGATGCACTGAGTAGTTCTGAGCCTGATCGAAGCTGGTGACATACTTAATAGGTAATGGTCTTATTGTTTTGATTTTATAAACAATCTTTTATGTAAATCTGTAATGACTTGTAAGCCATGTTTTTCAAAGAACACATTTTTATTTCAAATTATTCTTTTCAAGTGTCCATTTTAAATAATTTATTCCGTACAGTGTAAGGGTTTTTAGCCGATGTATCTTTATCAAACTATCTGTATTAAAGTGGCAGCCTTAAGTCGTTGCTGGAGGATTGGGTAAGGAGTGTAACTGGGGTAGTGTTGAGGGAATATGATATCGGTCAGCAGTACTGATCATAAACTTGTACAATAAATTAAACTAAAAATCAACAAAGAGATACATAAACACACTAACTCATAGACATATATACAAACTCACACTCGAGATAGCTAAACATGTTATTTAAAAACAAACATATTTGGCTCTGTCTTCACTCTTTTTCTTACATGTCCGGATTTTTTTCAAAATAAATGTTTATTTTTATAGAATTATTACAATTAATATCAAAATACCAAAATGTTTTTTTTTTTAAATTTCATGCACAGAGATTTTTAAAAATTATATATTTTAGTTAGAGTAAAGGATTTATTTTAGTATCTAAGTTATACCAATAGTATATTTTGTTAATGAGTCCGACAAACATTGATGATATAGAGTCGCCCTAGATAGATAGATAGATAGATAGATAGATATGAAAAAAAATACCTGAGTTAGATTAACAGCTATTCATTGTAAAAATAGCTAGTTTCATAGTTAAGAGCGGACTAAACAAATTAGAGCTACCGATGCTAGAACCGATACAAACCAGCCGGTTGAGATGAAAATTTAAATTATCCCATAGTTTGGCAGTTTGTTGAGATATTATGCCTGTTCGTGCAATGGTATTTGTCAAGGCAATGATATTTACTTTGAGGTGTCGATCTGCTTTCTAAGCAGGACGTAAAACGTTGCAGGAAATTACGTTACCGGCAACATTGCGTAATCTCTGACTTGAATTTTGGCAGAAGTGGATGCCTTCTTAGCTTATTTAGGCTTGGTAGATTTCGAACGGTTTTTGCGATTTTTAAATGCTCTTTCTGCCACATTGGCTGCAGAAGAATCGCTCACAGGCCGGTGCTTATAATTTTTAAAGTGATATGCGACTGTAACGTTGACGTTGTAAAGACAAATAATAACACACGACTAAAAATATCGTACGTTAAATTATACTTTATTCTCTTCCGAACTTCGTCAATTAATATCTACAGGAGGGTGTGTCGCTTTGGTGCTGTGGTGTGACCCTGAGCTCATTACCTGTATAATTTCCACATGGATTACATTGGAGAAACCTCAAGGAATTTAAATAAAATATGTGTACAAAAGCGATCTTTTACAAAACATTAAAGGCATTAGTTGAAACCGTAACGAGATCGGCAACATTTTTTATATAAAAAATGCTACAGTAATTAAAATAGAAAACATTTCAATAAGTTTTGTGACGGACGGTGGCCGTTAATAATTAAGTATAACTTAAGACTTCAATGTTTAGATAAAACAGTATTTAATTACAACCGCAAATAAATACTTAACAAGAACAAAAAAGTAAAAGACAACCAAAGACAATTAACCATTTAAATGAATATCTTGTTAGTAGAGCGGTTCGGCTTAACGTCCGGTAAATCCTAAATCAAATCATTGACGCACACTAATTCACACTAATTCGACTGGATAGTTCCACTCAATAATCACTTTCAGTCAGTAGCCTGGCACCGCTATTTATACACCAAACGGAAAAATATTCATAATTCCAGAGTGTCACGCTCGAACCTCGGTGTCGGTAGTAATCATTTTCTTTTTATATGACACTAAGTCGAAAGTGTTTTAATCGCTAGATCATCAGTAAACATTTACGTCCAGTGTCTTATTTTTCAACATTCTTGGCAGATCTTCTATAATCACAATGTAAGCTTTTTAACAACAAAAGTGACGAATCTAAATGAAATTGGCTAGATTTTATACCCAAAACACATAAAAAAAATCAAATTTAAATTTAAAATTCCCAGCGTCGCTCGTTCGCGCGCATCTGCGGTCATAAACATAAACTTAGTTCGATGAGGTCCTGGGGTGCGAAGTTTTTATCATTACTATAAACGTTTATAGTTTGTGCAATAAAAAAAGAGCTAATTTTTTGTCCATCACACAATACTTGCGTGTGACTTTGCATGCAAGGTGCGTATGTCTGTTTGGTATGATTGAGGGATTAATTTGTTATTTGCGGCTTATCAACCTTTTGCAGGTTATTTAAAGTCAGAAAATATTTTTAGATTGTAAGAAGTTTTAGGAGATAATAATTATTTACAGATACAAATCTTACTAATTAACCCATAGCATGGGGAGAAGAGGTAGATTCATACCTTTCCCAAGGCTCTTCGATTTCTAGTTCCAAGTCGATATCCATTACACCAAACGCACATCCAGCTTACAGCACCTGTTATTCCCAAGCGGTCACCACTCTAGGTACTGATCAGGCTCGACGTTGCTTAACCACGGTGATCGTACGAGAACAGGTGTTTCAACCTGATATGTCCGTAGGCCGTGTCTGTTTGGTGCGCGAGGAATTTATATGCGCTCGTGCCATTTAATGTACGCACGCACATGTACAATTTGAATGAGTTTAAAATAAGGCAGAGAAATAGTACCTTCGCCTCCCACTCAGTCTGGACAAGCCACACTCTGGGATGAACAATGAAATCACAAATTTGGAGATAAGAAGAAAAAACAGAAAAGAAAAGAAAAACATCGAGAGTTTCATGTATTTTAAACTGTCTCTTTGATCACATGTGTTTAGTTGTGTAATAAAATAATAAATAAATAAATTAAAATCAGCTTCCCTTCGTAACACCTACAACGGCCTGACGATTGCATCTAGCATGAAACAGAGTGTCGCCTATAAGTGTTGACTTCTATGTTCACTTTTATATTTACACACGCTCTGTCTCTGATATTGAGCACTTTATCCCATAAATACAGCACACCTTAAGACTATATTTCTTCATATATATATATATATATATATATATATTTATTAAAGACATTTTTTTTTGTTTAACGTTCTTTTTTTATAGATACAAGTATTTAAGTAAATGCTCTGTTTTTATAATAAACAGTATTACCGGCCTGGATGTCTGAGAAATTTTCATAGAAAATATTCGTCCTTTGACAGGATTCGAACCTGCATCCTATACGGAACCGTCATTTACGCTGACGTGCCTTACCGTCTCGGCCACAAAGGAGGTAGGCAAGGTCGAATTTACTGCTTATAAACTTCAATCTTCCATGAATCTCCTACATTCATAACTGCTCTGGCGTATCAAATGTAAACAAATGACGTCATATATTAAGAAATGGACAAAGTCCGACAATTTATTTATTAAAGACATTTTTATAAAAAAAAGAACGTTAAACATAAAAATAAATAAATTGTTGGACTTTGTGGCCGAGACGGTTAGGCACGTCAGCGTAAATGACGGTTCCGTATAGGATGCAGGTTCGAATCCTGTCAAAGGACGAATATTTTCTATGAAAATTTCTCGCACATTCAGACCGGTAAATGTTATTTAATACTGTTTATTATAAAAACAGAGCATTTACTTAAATACTTGTATCTATAAAAAAAGAACGTTAAACATAAAAATGTCTTTAATAAATAAATTGTCGGACTTTGTCCATTTCTTAATATATATATATATATATATATATATATATATATATGCATATTATCCCCTGGCACGTAGGACCGTAGGGGCACCATGTGTACTGTAGTCACAGTAGAACAGTAGAAGTGATGTTACTTGGCCAAGATATCCTGACGGAGCCCAACCCTCTCCAGGCCGGTTTTGAATTCAGAGTTTTCCTTCTCCTAGACCAGTTACCATCCAAGGCAATAGAAGCCAGTATTTCCTGCTATTTATCCATAGTTGGGGGAAAAAAGAGGATCTATACCTTTTCCAAGGGTATTAGCACGTAAGTGAATGTAATGGATTCAATTGGAATTCGAACTCTGTTTTCCGATTCCTCAATCCAAGCCGCTTGTCCACCGTGCCTTCCCATATATATATATATATATATATATATATATATATAAAAAGAAAGAACAGTAAGATATAAAATCCGGTGTTCTTATATTTCCTTTATATATACATCCTAAATCAAATCACCCCCCATCTATAATTAAACATATACCGTTATCTATAAGTAAACGAATTAGTACAAATTCAGCTAATAACAAGATTTTTGATGAGCATATCAATTGCTATAATAAGGCTCTAAAAGATAGTGGCTACAAAACCCAAAAACTAGCTTATATAAAAAAATGAGAATGGAAAGCATAGAAAAACAGATGTAGAAAAATTATTTGGTATACTCCCCATATAACCAAATGGTAAAGAACAGATTAGGACATAAATTCCTCGCATTAATAGTCAAGCATTTTCCTAGTGAAAGTAAACTAAGTACTATTTTCAATAAAAAACACACTAAAATTAAGTTATAGCTGTACAAAAGACTTAGAAAAAATCATTAAGAACCATAATGCTAATATCTTAAATAAACACTTATACCAAAACCAAAAAAGTTTAGAAAATGGAAAAATTAAGATAAAAACTGATGGAAATAAACAAAAACTATGTAACTGTAGAAACCCTCAAAATTGCCCACTACAAAATAAATGTTGCACTGAATCATTAGTATACCAATGCAATATCTCTTCGATTGAAAGTTCTGATAACATAAAAATATATATAGGTTGCACTAGCCATGAATTCAAAAAAAGATTCAACCAACATCAAACTTCATTTAGAATAAATAAATACAAAAATCAAACATCTCTCTCAAAATATTTCTGGCATCTAAAAGAATCAAATAAAACACCTACAGTAAAATGGAAGTTAATAAGAAAAGCTAGAATTTGTAGATCATTAAACGACCCGTGTCCTCTATGCATACAAGAGAAACTATATATTACTAAGTTTATAAAAAATAAAAATTTACTGAATCAGAGAAATGAAATAGCTATTATATGCCGTCATTGTCAAAAATTTTCCTTAAATAATATATAAAAAAAAAAGAAAAAAAAAAGTCTATTGGAATAAAAATGTTTTAAACTTGTATTTAAAATTTAAAATTGTAGTTAAAACGTATTAAAACATAAGCATCTTTTAAAAATTGTAGTTAAATAAAATGTATCCTAACCGAAACACCTCTATAATAAATGTACTACAAACACTTGAATGAATCCAATAAAACATCTAATGAAAAATGAAATTATAACAAAAGCTAAATGATGTAAGGTAATGTA
This sequence comes from Acanthosepion pharaonis, assembly GCA_903632075.3. Taxonomy (NCBI): domain Eukaryota; kingdom Metazoa; phylum Mollusca; class Cephalopoda; order Sepiida; family Sepiidae; genus Acanthosepion; species Acanthosepion pharaonis. Next base: position 1,604,531 of record CAHIKZ030001857.1, read on the forward strand.
TGACCCATTGTTCTTTGTACATACATATGAAACTTTATTACTCAGGTTACATATATTTAAAATAAATAAATTAATTAATTAATACATAAAGTTTACTAAATCTGAGAAATGACTTAGATAGTTTTGTAGTCTGTGCCATTTATATTACTGAAATAATATTTAAATATAATAGTTTAAAAATTGTAATTTACATATACTTTGATATGGAAAAATAATTATACTTACTATGAGTAATTATCCTTCTGTTATAAAGTAATATATTCTATTAAAACTAACAATGAAAATATTTTAAAATTTTAAAGTGGTAATTTTAAAATTGTAATTAAAATTGTAGTTAAATAAAATGAATTCTAACCTGTTCTTTGTACATACATATGAAACTTTATTACTTAGGTTACATATATTTAAAATAAATAAATAAATTAATTAATAAATAAAGTTTACTAAATCTGAGAAATGACTTAGCTAGTTTTGTAGTAAGTGCCATTAATATTACTTAAATAATATTTAAATTTAAAAGTTTAAAAAAAAAAAAAATTGTAATTTACATATACTTTGATATGGAAAAATAATTTTACTTACTATGAGTAATTTTCCTTCTGTTATAAAGTAATATAGTCTATTAAAACTAAACAATGAAATTATTTTAAAATTTTAAAGTTGTAATTTTGAAATTGTAATTAAAATTGTAGTTAAATTGAATGAATTCTAACCTAAATTTCTTTTAAATAATACTACACGCACTAAAAAGAATCCAAAAATAACACCTATAGTAAAATAAAATTAATATGAAATGCCATAAGATGTAAGCTTTTGAATGACCCATGTCCTTAGTACTTACATGAGAAATATCATAATACTAGGTTTATATATAAAATAAAAGTTTACTGAATCAGTGAAATTAAGTAACCATTTTTGCCGTCATAGTCATAAATTTAAAAAAAAATAAAAAATAAAAAAAATAACCTCATATACATACTTAAACTTGATGTTAAAATAATCCTACATAATATAATGGATTCTAATACATTTAACTGTTCTTAAAAAGAATATAGTAAAATAAAATTAAAAGGAGAATATTTCAAATCGTAGTTAAATAAAAAAGTATTAGGAAAAAAAAAAAAAAACCCGGAAAATCTTTAAATTTAAAAATGACGTTGAAATTTTTTACCGTTAACAATTTTTTTTTTTTTAAAAAAAAAAATTCAGACGACATCCATTCAACTGATGTCAGGTTTCATTGTAAAATACATCCCTACCCCTTACCAAATTGTAGCTAATAACTGATACAATGATACTGACATAAGGAAAATATAGACATCCCTTGTTCAATTTAAGTAGAATATTCTGTAACCATGGAAACGTGATTTTAGCTGTGTCTTTAAAACCCGGTAATTTTTAAAAGTTACTCCAAAATTCGCTTGAAGATGAAATGGAACTAATGCTTTTAATTTAATTGCAAAATTAAATTCGGGGTTTTTAGCTTCTATTTTTGAAACATGGTTGGAACTGTGTAGCGGAAAAAAACTATATTTTAAATCAATTAATTTATAATATATATATATATATATATATATATATATATATATATATATATATATATATATATGTGTGTATATATATATTAAAGATGACTATATATATAATATACTTCGATTAAGCATTTATTTAATTTTTCTTGTGTTATAAGTGTTTAACTAAAAAGCCTAATCACAGTACTTTGTCAGTCTTTAATGAAACTTTTATAAAGGAAGGATTGCTGCTCAAATACACAATTATATACAGGGGGCGATGGGTAAAATGTCGCCATTTTATGTTTTTAATTTTGAGCATGCGCGTTATTTGTTTTTGAATTTATCGACTGCACGGTATAGTAGGGTCAGTTGGGCACCGTCTGTGAGAAAAAAGCAAAACAAAACAAAAAAAACAAAAAAAAAAAAAAAACGCCATGAGGAAATTCACTCCGTCAGAAATTTGGAAACGGCTTGCTGTACTACTGTGTATTCGCACCGGAAGCTTTAATACGAACATTTCAGAGTGTTTGGGTGTCAATCTGAGGACAGTTTAGGGGGATTTGGAAAGAGTTGGATGAGTCTAACGGTGATTACGAAGACTTTTACAGTGATCACTAGTGATGGCAACGTTATACCTCCATTCATCTTTCTACAGGGTCTCAGATTCAACACGGAGACCTACATCAAGTGCCTTGAGGAGGTAGTGCTTTCCAGGGTGGCTGCTGGAAGGCCCTCTATCTGGTAACCGGACTCTGCACCATGCCACACAAGAAGGAGAGCACAGTCATGGCTATCAGACAATTTTTGCGACCACATCACCCCTTGCACACACACACGCACACAGACACACACACTCATATTATATATATATATATATATATATATATGCAAAGAAAGGAAAGAAAAGGCGAAAAAGTATAATGTTCTGGTCTTGTATGCAAATAAGTGAAATTTTAAGTAGATAAGTATCTACTTATGTACTTGTTAGGTTCTAATTTTCTGACAGTGACGTCATTTCAGTTGCTATTTTGACAATAAAGTTTCTTTCGTCATGGTAGCAATGTATTCGGTTCTTAAAACGTACCATAGAATTTAGGTTTCTGTTATGAAACACAACTTATTTCTTACGTCGCAACATCAGTGCAGCTGTCAACGTTAATATAATCTTTTGAAAAGAATAAGAAGAATTACAAACAATAAATATAAGATAAAAAAGCATTTCTTCTGTAAGTCTTATAAAGTAAAAGTAGGTATGGTTCAGTTGAAAAAATACCAGAAATGTTTATGTTTACTACCAGCTGGACCCGTGGAAATTCCATGGGTATTGACAATTAAAAACGATCAATTATCATATTATTTTTCAGTAAATATTATTATTATTATTATTGTTATTATTATTACGTTATTATTATTAAATATTATCATATGTTCATGCTTTGTCTGATTCATTTCCTCATCAAGTTTCCTTCTTTTATGTGCAGCATCCCTTCAGGACGTACACAATCATGCCTCTTCACTTCCCCCTATCCTTTGTAGCTATCAATAAGTTTTGTCCCGAAGCCACTTCCCACGTTCTGTCAGCCACTTGCTTAAGCTCGCCAGGTATGTGATATGTTGCTTTCCCTTGTCTCTCTTTCCCTCTATTTGACCTTTGAGTATCAGATTCTCCAAGCCCTCTTTTTTCATTACATGTACCTGAAACTTCAGCTGCCTCTTCCTGATGTTAAGTATAAGCTTTCTCCTTGTTTACATCCTTTCCAAAACCTTATCGTTGCTCACCATACCTCCGTTTCCTCAAGTCTCTTCATCTTTGAGGAGACCGTCCAACATTCGCTGCCGTAAAGGAAGACAGATGTCATGTAGCAGCTCAGTACTCTTTTCTTTGTTACCAAAGAAATTCTTCCGTCTCGTAATACTCTTCCCAGCTATCGGAATTCGTCCTTGGCCATCCCAATACGTCCTCGGATCTCAGCGTCGCGTTTACCGACCTCTGTCAAAACACTTCCCAGACATTTAAACTTGATTTTAGTGTCCCTGACCTGCAAATTGTATTTCAGGCTCATCCTTTTACTGATAACCAAGCATTCTGTCTTCTTGTAGTTTATGCTTAGTCACTTCTTCTCCTTCAAGTTTCTCTGCCAGTTACAAATGACAAATATTTTCTTATGCATTCTCGTTTTAGCTTTCTTTTGCTCTATAAAGAATTTTTTAACATATTGCAATTATTTATCATACTATTGCTATCTGCCTTTAAATTTTCCTATCATTGTCTCTTGATTTCTAGTCTATTATCCTGTCCCTATATCTTTTTTTCGAGTTCCTCCATTCCCCCTATCTATTTATTGCGTCTCATTTTATTAGCTGTTTTATGTTTTATTGATATGGTGTTTTTCTCAGCGAAGCTTAGATGTGGCTGCGTTATTTATATATAAAAGAAATACATATTTGAATGTAAAAGTTTATTTACTTAATCATGGCAACATCTACATGCGCAGTTTAGATGAAATCCGATTCGTTCTGCGCAAATATAAATAAACGACAGACATTCGTATGAAATATTCTGATTTTTGAAGTATCAAATTAATAGCCACATTGCTTGAAGTAATTATTGGATTGTAAAGTTTATTTGAAGGATGAAAAACATTTCATAAATTTCAGAGATTAAAAAAATATTAAAATAACGTGTGAAATTGTAAAAGTAATCAACGGGTACCTTCTTCTTCTCTTTCGTGCCATTTGCCTTCAGGACATGGGTGATAATAGCTCTCCACAATTTCCCAACATTTGTAACTTTTAATAAGGTTTGTTTTTTCATCCCTCTTGTTCTTTCGTCTGGGTGAGTACGAGTGTGCGTGCGAACTAATACTTACAGTTCATATACAGTATGGATACATAAAAATATTCGTGTTCATATATATATATATACATATATTTGTAACACAATATTTTTTTGTAAAATTCTAAATGATGCCACTATAGTGATTTTCTAAGCGTAGCTTAGATGTTGCACAAGGCTGAAAGCATGGAGCACCCAGTGAGGATCGAACTCACTACTCAGGCGTAATTGTTCTAGCAAGCTTGCTAACCATTAGACCGCCTCGGGGTGCCCATGACACTATTGTATATATACAGTTTCAAGTTCTTAAGGAAAGTTAAGTTAATGGCCTTTTAGGCTCCCTCCAAGTGAATAGGCGTTCACTTTTTGAATAATAAAAATTATAGGTCACGGGAATGGGGCATCAGGATTTTACGGAAGCTTGTTAGGTGGGTTACTCACTGTTGCCCGCCGCTTCTCTTGCTTTCAATATGTCCTGCGAGACTTAAATTCTCCGAGCCCTCTTTCCTCATTATGTGTTCCAGACATTTCGACTGTCTCTTTCTTAGTATAAGTGTCCTTTATTTTTTCATTTAAACTTCCACGCATTCTCGATATTCTCAGCATTTTTCTCTAGAATAGTGTTTCACAAAGTGGTGTAATTTGATTTTTAAGGAGTCCATTGGAGAATGTGTTAATGTTTTTCTAGTGAGGCTGTGTGAGTATGAGCGTGTGTTCGAGTTAACACATACGGTGCATATACAGTATGTATACATAAAACTATTTGTATGTATGTACATTTTGTAATTACGTATGTACTGTATATAATATATATATATATATATATATATATATATATATATATATATATATATATATATATATATATATTTAAAGAAATATAGTCTTAAGGTGTGCTATATTTATGAGATAAAGTGCTCACATATGCTGTTATGCGACTTCCGGTAAAAATAACCGCCATAATAGAATACCCACAATGCACCACTAACCCGTATATATATAAATATCCGAGAAAAATAACAGCATATGTGGCCTGACGATTGCATATAGCATGAAACAGACTGTCGCCTCTAAGTGTTGACTTCTATGTTCACTTTTATATTTATATATATAATGAAATGGACAATTTCCGACAATTATTTATACGTTCCTTTTATAGATACAAATATTTAACTAAATGCTCTGTTTATAATAAACAGTATTAACAACATTTACCGACCTGAATGTCCGAGAAATTTTCATAGAAAATATGCGTCCTCCAACAGGAATCGAACCTGTATCCTATACGGAACCGCCATATAGCCTGACGTGCCTTTAACCGATTGGGCCACAAAGGAGCGTTCGGTTAGCAAGGTTCATTTTATCATGGAGAATTGTGTTTAAAAACAATAAAATATAAAAAAATAAAATATATAAAAAATTTAAAAAAAATCTTTTTTTTTCTTCCTGATATTTAGGCATTGTGACAGAGAACAAGTGTGGAAAAGCAAAAGATGCTGAGTTTTATATTAAGCGACAAAACGTTAAACCGATCACTAAGTCACCTTTCAAAGCTATTTAGCTTTAAAAAAAAGCCCAGTGAGGATTGAACTCGCTACTCAGCAGTAATTGGTTTATCGAGACAAGCTTACTACACCACGTTAAATGAATATTGAATGTTTTTTTCTTTAACGGATCTTGTGTTAATGTCGATTGGCCAAACAGATGAAACATTAACCAGGTGGCTTTACATGGGGATAGTTTGGTTTGGTTTGGTTTACGGCATATCAACCTCAATGGGTTATTTGATGCCGACAAAAATTTTTTATTGCTGGTAATATTTTTTTCCAAAAATGTATAGCTGGTAATAATTTTTTTCTTCAAACATTTATTGTTGGTAATAATTTTTTATAAAATTTTATTGCTGGTATTAAAACCTATTTTTACACTTTCATAGTGTTTTGACATCAGTTTGGAGTTAACTATTTGCCCATATCGGCGACCCTAACAGGTGCTATCAACCCGGGTCAGGGTGGACCTGGGAACACCCGCAATTAAGAGGTGGTTCCACGATCCTCAAAACCTCCTTATTAGAGATCTTGTTGTCGGATGTAGTTTATCGTCTTACCCAGGACGCGGATGTAGTTTATCGTCTTACCCAGGAGGCGGGTGTAGTTTATCGTCTTTCCCAGGACACGGATGTAGTTTATCGTCTTACCTAGTACGGTATGGGGACGGGATTATAGTTGATGAAGTGTTGGGCTCATGGCAGTGTCTCAGATTGTTTTAGGATGACACATCAAACATACATTAATGTTTTGAAGGCACTCATAGAACTATGGTTCAAGTAGAAGGCAAACATTTTCAGAAAGATGTTTTGTTGTTTTTTTTAAAATTCTGCACGTTAATGCTCCATCGCTTTTGACGAAGAAAACAAATAAATATCTGAAAGAAATTTGTTCAAGAGAAACTCGTTTGATGAGGTTGGCGGTTTGTTTGCTCGACCTTCGCCCGAGTGAAAACTTGTAAAGGCTTCTGAAAAGGAAGGTTTACATTGACGGATAATAAATTAGCAGCCAAGAAGAATTAGAAACCAAAAATGCTATTCAGGATGATGTGCAATCTTATATATATATTACTATGTCCTGTTCTACCTGGATTCTATCCTCTTGTGAATTTATTTATATATATATATATATATATATATATATGATTGACCGCTAATATTATCTATCTCTCTCTCTCTCTCTCTCTCTCTATATATATATATATATATATATATATATATATATATATATATATATATATATACATTGACCGCTAATGAATGGCTTCTAAAATTAGTTTCAGAATATGAGGTATCTATTTCACATTAATGTTCTCTTTTTCATTATTACAATGTCACTGCTTTTAAAGTTTTGTGCAAAACATTTTATCTTTGTACACTTTGTTCACCTGTGATTATAATTTTTAATTACAGCATAATATTTCTTGGAATTTCAATTACCTGGCAACAATGTGAAGATTTGCTGCTGAATTTAATTAAATTTAATTTTTTCTTTTGTTACTGTCCAACTCATAATAATAATAAAGGTTAGTTTTAAAATTCTTTAGTTAAATAAGGATGGGAAGACGGAGGTCATTAATGTCAACAACACACAACAACACACAATGTGCGATTTCATCAAGAAGACATCAAGGAATTCGATAAGTTTGTTTACCTGGAAAAGCGTTGTCAGTAAAAATGGGATGACAGATGAAGACATCAAGTGACGAATCAACAAAGCCCGACACGCTTTCAACATTCTGCAGGCTAATCTTTATAACAAGATACGGATCTTCAAGACCAACGTCAAGTTGGTCCTACTTTGCGGCTTAGAAACCTGTCGGTTAACTAAGACCAACACCGATAAACTTCAGATATTTACCAACCGATGTCTGAGAAACATCCCCAATATCAAGTGGCCGGAAGTCGTCTCCAACAACCAACCGTAGGACAGGACCAGACAAACCCCAATCGAGATTGACATCAAGAAACGTAAATAGGGATGGATCAGCCATACACTCCGCAAGCCTGCTTCTAGTGTCACCAGAGACATTCCTTGACTGGAATCTTCAAGGAAAGCAAAAATTGGGTCGACGAAAACACACTTGGCGCAGAACTGTTGACGCGGAGGAGAAAGCAGCCGGTACGACATGAGCCGAACTGAAGAGGATCACCCGGAACCGCGTCCATTGGGTAGGTGTTGTTGCGGCCCTATGTTCCCCAAGGAATCAAGAGGCATAAAGAAGAAGAAAAGAAGATGATGGTGTGACAATGGCACATAATGCTAAACACTCCTAATATCATATAACAAAAAGACCAGAACAAACGTTTTGGCTACTGAATATATATTTATTCTACACCCCGTAATATGAAATGAAATGAAACAGAGCTATGTGGGCAGGGGCTTCGGCCCTTAGCAGGTCCAACCAAGCTCAACAGGTCTGTGGGGTAGGAGCCAGACGAAAGACAGACCCTGGTCCTCCAGGTTGGGAGGGAGTTGTGCAGTAGGCTAGCAACCTACTCACTTAAAAACAAGCTTGTTATAAAAACCTCAACGATATCTTTAAACAACGACATGGTCGAGGAAAAATCCTCTAAAGTGGAACGTATGTCACGTGCTGGTGAAAAATCCCCCGGGAAGGCAGCCGGCACGACATGGGCCGAGCTGAAGAGGATCGCCCGGAACCGTGTCCCTTGGTTGCGGCATTGTGTAATAAAAAAAAGGACATTCAATAGAAACAATGAAATTTTTAATTTGTGAGTTTTTCAGACTCTCAAATATTACATCTTTAACTTTACAGTAAAATGCCAACAGTGAACAAAACGGCCTCATTGTGCGCTTTAGCTGCAACCAAGCATTTAGGTTACCCAAAAATGTAAAATATTCTGTAAGATATATTTTAGATCAAAGTCATAGAAAATAATGTAAAGTTTGTTGTTAACTGGGGCAAGAAATGACTTATTAATTTTAACGCCTCCAAAAATAAACTGCTCTCTTTTAATCGGCTTAGAGAATCTTTTTTGCCATCCATCAGAATGGCTGATACTAACCTCCAGAAGATTAAATCATTGCACCTTCTTGGTCTAACGTTTTCCACAGATATGAATTCGAAAAATTATATCGAATCAATTGCTAGGTCTGCTGATAGGAAGACTTGCTTTGAATTGTAGTGCTAGACAATGTTATAGACCCTGTCCTGGTATCACTTTTCCATCGCCGTAACGTGGCTTCCCTGTGTCTTTTCTATAACTATTTTCATGGTGACTGTCCTGGTGAGATCTACTCTTTGCTACCGAGAATTTACGAATTTAAGCGCAGTGACGAGTGATGGCTTAAACGACTTCAAATCAAGATCTTTTGTCATGTGTGTTAATAAAAAATTATATTATGGAGCAGTGACAAAACTTTCGGATCACGCTGTATTTTGAAACATGGGTAAAGGAAAGGATCTAATAAATGCAAAAAAAAAAAAAAACAGAAAATAATGAAGTTGTTGAGTGGGGGAATTTCCACATTGGTGATATCAAAGGAGCATCGTAGAGATCATCGAACGATAAAAAACGGGAAGAGACGACTGAACACCGCCGATTCAGCGCTGGGACAAATCAAGACTGAGACGACTCAGCACCAGAAAAACATAACTTTTTTTTAAAACCTTAATTAGTGAAATTTTGTTTAATTATTTTTAATAAAATAAATCGTAAAGAAAATTATTTTCTAATAATTAAAAAAAAATGGCGGTGTTCAGTTGTCCTGCATCCATTAAAAAAGGGCCGTTGAATATATAACTAAATTGAGAACTAGAAGCAAAAGAAAAGGCTTTAAGAATTAACCTCCTCGAGGGGAACGTAAACTAAAGCGAGTTAAAGCAATACAACCACTTTTGACGAGCGTTTAGGTTTTTGAACAGGCTGGAACTGAAGGAGTCAAGAAGGACAAAAGGTTTGGAATACTTTGCAAAAGGAAAAAAAGAAAAAAAAGAAATCGTCTAGGCAAACCTTCCCAGTAAAGCAAATATTTTAAAACTTCAAAACTGGACCAAGAAATACATGAACATTGACTTTTCTAAACCAATTTTCACGGGCAAATCTTACATGACACTGGATTGACTTGATGGATAGGATAAAGGATGGGTTCTATCCGAAGTAAATGTCCCTGTGGGTAAAAAAAAAAGACAGCAAAGAGGTAATGCGTGAAAATAAAGGCTGGAATTGTCGATTAAACCATTATTGAAACATCAAAAGTCGATGAACGGGTTAAACTGAACAGTGTCAACTATTGCGATTTCATGTGCAAGGAATTGTTTGAATGATACAAATCCCAACCTCGCACTTTCAAAGTGAACTGTTTATTTATGCACGATAAAGCTATATATATATATATATATATATATATATATATATATAAGGTTATCTGTGAAATTTTGGAGCGTAGATTTACAGAAGAGAAGATAATGGAATAGCTTCTATCAAGTCCTGATTTGAATTCGATCGAAAATCATTGATCAGTTGTGAAGATGAAATTATATGAACGTTGCAAACAATATGACAGGTAAACAAACCTATGGGAAGCAATTAAAAGCACTATGTCGGAAATTGAACCTGCTGTAGTAAAAGATTTAATAAAATCAATGGATACGAGATTGCTGGCTGTTATTGAGAAGTAGAGATCGTGTCCCTAAAGTTTGGACACATAGGAAATCTCATTTATTATATTTGCTTAGTTCCACAGATAGTTTTGTCGAAAGAAAGAAAGAAATGTCTTCTTTTTCTGGGGGTATGCTAATGGATAAAGTGTACTCAAAATCACAGATGCAACACACTTGATTGATCACATAAAGAGTGAATGGGCTAAAATTGGCGGAAATGTGCAGTTATTGCATCAAGTTCACGTGAATATTGCAAAGCGCATCACCAATGATGGAAATCACATTGAAGATGTTATTTGTTAATAATTCATTTCAATAAAATGTTGTAGAAAATTTCATTTCTTTAAAATATGCATTTTTGTTTATGTGCCCAGACTTCAGGGACACATTGTATATTAAGATGTAAATACTTCAAACACTTATCATATATATATATATATATATATATATATATATTTAAGCATTTCACCCCAAGCAAGGCTGGAAGCCACTAGCACGCAAGGAGTTACAGAGGATTTGGAGCGAGAGCAGATAGGAGTGATAGAGGAAAGGATGAGGAGAAGGATAGTGGGTAGATCAAGGCAATTGGAGATGTCGATTGACATTACTTTTGAATAGTTGGAGATTATAGCTATCATGGAAACAGGAAAAGGGAAGGGAGTTCCACAGGCGAGAGGTGTGAGATATGAAGCTATTGGAGGAGAAGAGGTGGCTACATTTAACAGTTTCAACAGTGAAAGGGTGAGAACGGGATGCCAGCCTCGTAGGACGCTTGAATTCATGAAGTCTGGGAACCAGCAAAAGCAGCTCATTGGAGCAATTACCATGAAAGTATTTGTAAAAAAGACAGAGAAAGACGACGGCATGTCTGTGAGAGAGCGACTGCAAACAAGATGCCAGATCAGGACCAATTACATTGCATATCTGTCTCTGGATCTTATCAAGAACCCCGAGGAAAACAGAAGGGGCTCCAGACCATATATGGCAGCAATACTCCATGCAAGGGCGAATGGTTGATTTGTAGATTTGAAGGATCGATTCCAGGGAGAAAAATTTCCTGGCGCGGCACAGGGAGCCAACTTTCCTTGCAGTGGACGAAGCAATTGACTCAATGTATTTGTTCCATCTCAGGTCAGTAGACAATGTGAGACCGAGCATATATGTTTGTTATTTGTTTTATTATAGTTGTTGATCAATTGTGATGATTTTATTATCTTGTTATTAAAAAAGTGATTTTCCTGTTTTGCATAAGAACTTCAGACTACTGTTTTTATAATAAATCTAAAACATGTTGAAACGACCTAAAAATTTAACTCCATCTTTGTTTTGACATCTAAATTAATCGTTTAAAACTTTTCGAAGCAATTTCGATTTAATGAGGTTAATGTAATTTGCATAATAATAAATTCAGACCGATTGCAATCCTGTTCACACATATCTGAAGAAAATGATTCAACTAAACATAATAATCTCGTCATGATAAAACGCAGTTCTACTTGTTTGTAATAATTTACAAGATTTTACTCGGAGATTATCAAGCAGGATCAACACGAATTTCAGCTTCCTATGCCGGATGAGTGTACTGTCTGAACCACTAATCTCTGGTTAATTTAACTTCCCGTAATCGCATTTTCTCAAATGTGCAGATTGGACGAATAAACATCATCTTATCAAACATCAAATTGCAATTCAAATAATAATTACAATTGGCAGATAAGTGAACGGACGGGAATAATGCGCAACGATATTTGACTATTTTTCGTCGTTCCGTTATTTTTCATCTTGTATCAATAAAACCGTTTGTTTATGGATAACACCTAGAAAAAATAAAATAAAAAGGCATGATCACAGACAGAAATAAATAAACGTAATATTTATTAATATCGTTTCCTTAAAAGGATTTAATATAATTCGATTTGGCAATGGGGATTATTTGTAGCACTCTACCTCCCCATTTCACTAAAAAAAGAAAACTTTGATATTTCTGCTATGAATAACATCGAGAAAAAAGGACATAGACAGAAGAAATAAACATAAGAATTATTAATATCATTTCCTTACAATGATCTAATATAATTCGATTTGGCACTGAGGATTATTTCTCGCACTTTACCTCCCGACTGCACCAAAAAAAAAAGATTAAATATTTCTAATGTTTTCAATTTCTACTGAGTTGTTATATACATTTTAGCGGTGATGGGTGAGCAAAGGTACTCATATAAATACAAACATTGTAGTCGCATGAGGCCCTATCCTATTGCTTAGATTGTTAAATTTAGACACGTTTCAGGAGTTTCCATAACACATTTATTTGTTGGGTGTGATTGCAGGAAATTCAGTAAGATCTACAGTGTGTCCCATATGCTGAATGAGGTTTTAATCTGGTAAACACTTAGACCAAATAAGTACCTGGAAATCAGCTGTAAATAATATTACGCCACCAGCGGACAATGTGGTTGCATCATCTCGCTCAAATAACCCATTATAATCAGGGCGCAGTGGTAATGGTAATATTAGCCATTTCCTTATAAGGAAACATTCGTCATTCACTAACCGAACAGCTTGTCGGGTAAAATTCCTAAACTCTTTCTCTTAAAACAGTTTTGCGGGAAAAAAAGGTTTTCTCAAGTCCAATAACTGTTATAGCTCTTTTCAAAGAGTCTGGATATTTTTAAATTGGTTTGGCGCCATGCCTGACATTCACAAGGAAGTTTCCATCTAACGAGTCTATTTAAGTTAGTTTAAAGTTTAGGCTTCAAAGAAATTTGCGGAGTTGGATGAAACTACCTTTGGTACGGCCTATTCTATGTTCAATTTCTTTTTCTCCTATCTTTCTTTTCTTTTTATGCGCCATGTCCCTTCATGACGTAGGCGATCATGGATCTCCACTTCCTCCTATCCCTTATAGCACTCAATAAGTTTCGTCCCTCTGCCACCGCCCCCAGACCTTGTTCTGTCATCTACTTGCTTAATCCCGCCAGGTATGTCATGTGTTGCTTTCCTTTGTCTCTATTTCCCTCTATTTTACCTGTGAGTATCAGATTTTCCAGGCCCTCCTTTCTCATTACGTGTCCCAGAAACTTCAGCTGCCTCTTCCTGATGTTATGTATAAGCTTCCATCTGGTTTGCATCCTCACCAAAACCTCATCGTTGCTCACACACTCGTTCCATGGTATCCTTAGCGTCCTTCTGTAGAACCATACCTCCGTTGCTTCGAGTCTCTTTTCCATCTTTGAGGAGACTGTCAAACATTCGCTGCCGTAGAGGAGGACAATCGTCACGTTGCAGCTCAGCACTCTTTTCTTTGTTACTAAAGTATTTAGTATTTACTCAAGGTGAACATAAAGAGGTGCAAATTGTTTGTATCTGGTTCTGTTACGTCAAAACCTCTCAAGTCAGATTCTAGTTTCACGATTTTCCTTGCAAACACTAACAGAACACACTTCACCCTATAAAGAGCTAGATTCAGCTTGCACAACACTCTGTTGACAAGCTACATCCATAGACTCATGCGATCGATCACAAATCAGCGTAACTCATTAGAGTCTTAAGGCTGCCACATGTACTGCACCCGCAGTAGAAGTGGTTTGTATTGGGCAAGATAGCCTGACGGAGCCAAACCCTCTTCATGATTTCTTAAGTATGGACATGTCTGAAAGAGCTGGTAATGTGATTTGAATGACCAGTCGGCACATTGCCTGTTTTATGGTCTAAACACCAATTGTAAGGAGACAGAATGTATGGCTGTCAGTCCAAGAAGCGAACTACGAAATGAAAGTATCAAAATAAAAAAGTGCAGAAATTTAAAATTCAGTGAAGTGTCTCAGCAGGCGATGGAAATGTGGCGCCGAAATCCGAACGTGATTTGGAATAGCGAAAAAGGCATTCAAAAAACCAGGCAACAAGACAGGAAATTTTCGTTAAAGTCAAAGAAAAGAGAGTTGTGCAGCTATGTGATTTGGTTCTACAGAAGGATGCTGGGAATACCATGGTGTGTAATCAACTAGGAAGTCTGAAAGAAAATGGAAACGAAAAGGAGACGCGCTGAGGAGCAGAAAGTGATAGTTGGAATATCTAGGACAGATATGAGAAAGGAAGGCTTGGAGAATTTAAAACTAACAAAAAAGCAAGACAGAGGGAAACAGTGAGTAACGAGCTTCTATAAATGAATGTCAGAGCAGAGATTGGAAAAGCTTCCGATACGTTGCATTTATCTTCAGAATCAGAGACAGACAGATGAAATTTCTAGGACACATAATTTGTCACTCACAGGACATATCGAAGGCAAAATGGAAACAGCCGGAAACAGCGAGACACGTGCTTTACGGGATAGTGTGAATGGATGGTGGAACGAAGCGACAAAGGATAGGAAGTTGGGGAGAGCCATGATCACCAACGTTCGGAAAGGACACGGTACATAGAAGAAGAAATATGTTGCCCTGGAAAGTCTACAGGAAATTTCCCCTCGCCTCGGAGATAAAGTATCCCATTATCCTCGCTCTCGTTCTGATATTTCATTTTGCGGTCAACTGGTGTTAAGACCTTTCTGCGTCCCATGGTTTCCACAGACACGCAGCCATTTTGCCTATTATGTCACAGATGCGTTAACTCGTTTCTACAAATCGGGGAGGGTGAAATTCATGGACTGCTGCCTCTGATTTTTTGAAACTCCAATTTATTTCCCACCAGTACTAAAATCTGGCCTTTGAAACCAGACGAAAGAAAAGATTTTGAATTTAGATATCTAAGGCAAATTTGGAAATTGGAGCGACACGGTGTTTCTAATGTTTTATTCGACTATGTGCTTTAATAAATTTAGATTATCTTATTATAATTTTGCTTCTCTTCCCCCGCCTCATAAATAATGGACTATTTCGTTTTGATCGTGTGGAAAGACGGAAAAGAGACATATCTACTTGCTTTCAGTGAGAAAATAAAAACAAATAACGAAGGAATATAGATGGGAAAATAAAAGTGTTTAACGTCTGCTTCAGTGAAAAAAGTTGTCAATTTTAAATCTTTTCCTTTGTATCCCCTTACTTCTTAAAATAACGACCAGCATTTATATTTATGATTGTTATTGCAATATTTTCTTGAAGTTGTTAAGCTCAAATATTTAACAATGCCAAAGTGGCATTTCTACGGCAATTTTATTGTCGTAGAACGCACCATGAGCTTATTCAATAATTAATTTAAGAGTTAGGATATATCAGAAAATTTAAATAGAAAAACCGTGTAATTTTCACGGGTATTTCTAGTTAAATATTTTTGTAAAAAAAAATGATGCGTTCAGTAGACTAACTTGTAGAGAAATCGAATACGAGGAAAAGTTGACAAGAATCAGTTGTTAAAAATGTTACCCATATATAGAAAAACAGACGGAGAATGTAAATAAAGCTTTGATTTATAAAGAGGACAAATGGAGTAATGGATAGGGTTGGATTGTGGAATTGGAGAGCCGAGTTCGAATTTTAGTAGAGTTCGAATTCCAATCGAATTTGTTATATTCAATCTGTTACTGGAAGTAGGTGTTTCGTCACTTTTTGCTGAGGGAAACGTTAGAATTGAATGACAGAAACTTTTCATTTTTATTTAGAAGAAAGAAAAGAAAAGAAAAGAAAAGATAAGATAAAAAAAAGTCAGGTATCAACAAAATAAGATATAGACGAAACTTCTTTTTCATTGGATAAAGTGAATGTTTTTGGCGTTAATCGTTCCGACAGCACGAGAAAAGCCGAGAGTAAAGACAAGTTTTTTTTATGCTTTTCCAACGGAGATTATTCCGATGAGACAGACTGAAGTGGGACGGCGAGGAACTCTCTGGACGGCTGCTTACGATTTCATGTATTTAAAATGATCAAAGGAGTTCTGTTTACATTTTTGTTATTCTTTGTTTAGATAGCAAAATATCCGCTTAATTACACAGCAGAGAGCAAATAAGCAAATGTATACTGACGCAGGTATCTCGATAGACACTATCTGACTGAGAAATATAGATAGGTAGGCAGATAGGAAGAATAAGTAATACAGATCGATAGCTATATTATGATACCAAAATCAATCTATCTATAAAAGTGAAACACACACACACACACACACACACACACACACACATATATATATATATGTGTGTGTGTGTGTGCATGTGTGTATTTCTGTGTGTGTGTTTCATTGAATAATAAGACATATTGCGTCAACTTATTTCTATAATGATCCTTTTCGGATATCTACTCAGTTTCTTGAGGTTAAGATGAAATTTATCAAGGAAGACGCCGTAGTTTTGCAAAGAATTCCATAACTACAACGGATAAATTTAAAATTTTAAATAACTAACCGCAGATTTTATGGCAGTTGCAATAAGATTGTCTTTGTTATTTATCCTCGAATATGAAAAATATAACAAATATATAAAAAACTGCCGTAACATTTGTTTTTTGACGACTTCATAAAGGGTTATCTTTTTTGTAGGGTATTTAAACTATTTATTTATTGTTTGTTTGTTTTTTATATAGACAAAACCCTTTCAGAAAAAAATAAAATAAAAAAATAAATAAATCTCCATAGACACGTAAACCAGACTAGGCGAAATCATCTTCCGTTTTAAATTTAGACACCCCAACCTTACCCTGACTTGACATCTATGAATGTAACTCTATACTGATACAAATTATTAACACCCTTTCTATTTAAACAATCACCCTAGCTGTTACCATGGAAATTTTGATTTCAATAATGAATATGCTATTAAAACACGTAAATTTCAGAAATAAGTTATTCCAAAAAACATTTCGCTTGAAGATGGAACAGAGCTTACTTTAACTCAATTTAATTCAAATAATTATATTGAAGTTTTCGGCTCTTTTTTTTGAAACATGAGACCTCTTATGTAGCGTGTTGGAATCATATTTTAAATAAATAATTATATTTATGCTCTACTTTTGAATCATATTTTTTTTAAAATAATTATATTATTTTATCTTTTCTATTTTCTATATATATATATATATATATATATATATATATATATATATATATATATATATATATATATATATATATGGTACAAGGTACATAGGGTATAAGGTAATGGTTAGCAAGTTTGTCTCGCTCAGAAATATTGCGACTGAGTAGTGAGTTCGATTCTCACTGGGTACCCCATACTTTCGGCCTTGTGCCACATCTGAGCTACACTTGGAAAATCATTATATATATATATATATATATATGGGCAGCCTGACGATTGCGTCTAATATGAAAACAACCTGTCGCCTCTGAGTGTTGACTTCAATGTTCACTTTTATATTTACATACTGTATCTCAGATATTGAGCACTTTATCCCATAAATATAGCACACCTTAAAACTATAATTCTTGATATATATATATATATATATATATATATATATATATATATATATATATATATATATATATATATATTTAGGCAACATATTTTTATTCAAACAGGTTTGTTAAATAATTTAGACAGACTATCTTTATTTTTGTTTTAATACTTTCGAGTCCACGAATCAATTTCAATCTTGTAAAGGACATCTAAATTGATATACAATGTTGGCCTTTTGTAAGATGCTAGTTGACAAAGAAGAATTGTTTTTGACAACTAAATTGGTTGTATTAAATTTAGTATAATATACAACCAACCTCACTTTTTACTTGGCTCAGTGGGGGATCTTTTTAGAATTTTATCCTTTCAAATAAATGGTGCTTTTCTCCTTTCATATTGTTGGTATATATCATTTTACTATTCAACAAATAACTTATAATTACCATTCACTACAAAAAATCCAAAATTTCTAATCTAATTATTGCTAATAACTCGGGGCCTTAAACAGACCCGCTACGTAAAAAAAAAAAAATAATTGCTCAAGCCTTTCCAGCTATGATCGATGTATCATTGTCATTTTCTTTTAACAAAGAAACAAAGAAAAACTCAAAGAAATGTTTGAGAATAACTCCGTTTTACTCTTTAATTGTGAACTCAATAAATGGCTGCCTTTCCTTGACGGTTTTGTTGAGGTAGAGAGATATAATTGTATTATTTCTTATTAAACAGAAATTACAAGCAATAATTGTCTTCTCAGTTACAAGAGTGAATGTCATCTCAGATATAAAATAGCTGTTATAAAAGAAAACATGATTAATTGTGACTAATAATTTCTTCATCGGACACATTATTTTATAAGGAATTAAGCCAATAAAACAAGCACTTATCAAAAAATAATTTTCCCAAACATGTCGTTGACAAGCAAATAAAATTAGCGTTGTAGAATTTTCGATGAAATAACAGAAGCAAACTTCTTGATATAAACAAAAATAAATATATCTTTAATTTATTCTATCGTAACAAGATAACATTAAAAATATACTGGCACGTATGATTGAAAAAACACCTTAGATCTTTTTTTTAAATCATTTCACACCTGAGAAGCCAATAATGTCACTAAGACACAAGGGAGTGAAAAAAAATCAGAAGATCTAGTGAGGAGAAAGAACAAAAAAAAAAAAAAAAAAGATGAAAAAGCTAAAAAAAAAACATATTTCCGGAATACAGAAGATAGTTTAATGTTATATTTAAATTTTTGATGAACGTAGATGACGGAAGCATTAAACTATATATTGTTTAACATTTTCTATATTAATACAGGAATAGTATCCAGTATCGGAGATAAAGCGTTTATACATATAGACAGTATGGACATAGGAGTCAACACTGCATGGTGACTGTCAATTCCATGCTTCGATGCGATAATCCAAACGAAATTTTGATCTTTTGTTTGAATTATTTTACCCTAGGCAAGACAGAAGATTGCGATTGACAGTGCATTTAAATAATTGAAGATTATGTCGCAAGGAAGCAAGAATCTAGAAGAGAGTTCTACAAGCGAGAAATGAAACTTACGGTTACACCTAGCAAATTAATTGAAACAAAACGAATAATTCCGTTAATATTTACTTTTTTTTTCGTATTTTTCCAATGAAACATGACTCAGTGCACGTTTAGGACTTCGTATGTCCGCCTTTATTTTTTAGAAGCTCTTTGATACGATTTGACTTAGAATCCACTAATTTGGAGCAGTCCTCATTGATTTGAGGGTCACGGTACCACACGTCTATAATGGCGATCACAAGCTTCTCTTTTGTTGTATAGTCCGAGATCTCTCTGTAATGCTTGCCAGTGTGTTCGTACAGCGTTACAATTTTCGTACGCTTCTTTGTAGTAACGTCCATCGCAGACAATGGCCGTAGGACAACTAATCGACAGTCGAGACAATAGTGTCTGGGCGTGATAAAAATCTGATGCAATCACGGATGACGCAATATTTTTGAAGGCTAAGTTTCATCATACACCCTGAAAATAGATTCATATTACTGTACACCACTGTAAATGACCTAACCTGAGAAAAAATAGAAATCGATTACACTCTGTCAATCCAGTGGGTCTAAAACTGACCATATGATGAAAGAAAGGAAACTAAAAAGGTTGTTTCAATTCATTTGCACAAGAGTGTCTTTCAACAGTAAAACAATGCGACCTAGTAACCAATCAAGCTTTAGTACGATTAAATTCATGCGGTCGAGATACCAAAGAGCAGAGCAAATTAAAACAATTGTCGTGAAAATACTTATAGAAAAGACAGAAGGAAGCCATGTTAAGGCGGTGGGAAAGTGAACTCGAGATACCATTTACGATAAAAATTTCAAAACATCTAACCAAATTATTACCAATAAAGCAGGGCCTAAAAATTCCACTTAAGTAAAAACGAAGATGTTTGTGAATTCATATGCAAAAAAAAAAAAAAAAAATAAAAAAAACCATATAACATTGGTAGCGCGACCATCACCTTCTCTCGTAGGTTAACTTCTCACTTTTTGAACTTATCTATTATCAATTATCACATCCCAAACAACCAACATACAACGATTAGCATTATATCAAAATATTATACGCCACTCATTGCAAGGAAAGACTCAAAATTCTCCAAGCTATTATGAACAACAGAAACAATACGCATGAAATAAAATATCTTTAATCACAAGAAATAGCATATTAAAATGTGTATAGAATAATTAAAATACGTATGAAATATCTAATATATTCGTTCGCTGATGATGTCATGTCTTGTGAAACCGTTTTATACATGATGTCACTTCTATGATATCCGTATATTTAAAATTGAAATGTATCGTTGTAATAAATATATTTTTTAATAGAAAAAATTAATATTCTTAATAGAAAATTTTTATTTTAATAGAAAAATATGAAAATTTTGTATTAGAAAATAATAAATATTTTTTAATAGAAAAAAAAGATAATTTTGCAATAAAAATGAATATAGAAAAAAAGCAATATATATATATATATATATATATATATATATATATATATATATATATATATATATATATGGGGTGTATTATTATCAGATAGAATGTGTCTGTAAAGGAACAAAATGAAAAAAAAGGCAAGAGGAAAAACTATTCTTAGCAGGCGCGTTTCGACCTCTGAGCGACTATATGAATGATTTATTTTGTTACATATTATGTTAAATAATATTTTCAGACTATTGTTTATTAGTGTCAGTGTATTTTGGCTCAGACCTTCTGAGGCAAACCTTTATGGTCAGATGGTAGAAAAAATAAGGATGTCTATTTTGATTGGCTGATCTGAACGTAGGAATGGGTTATAGATTAAGATTTTACGGGGGTTACTGTCCTAGACGAGTCAGATTGTGTTTATGCAAACCCCCTTCCGCCAGTAAGGAAGGGTCTTTTGAGGAAATGGGCGACTGAGATTTCGTGTTTGAAAGCGGTTCCCTAATAGGGGATGTAGTAACCTTCATATAAGATATAAGACGTACGCGTAGACGTGGTAAATAAAATAATAGTTAAGTAAAAAGTTCTCTTTTTGTTGATGCTTGTCGTCTCTGAACCCAAAAACATTTCGCGACACCGACCAAGAGAAGTGGAGGTTTGAATTAAAACGACCAGCGATCACCAGCCAGACGAGATAAAACCGAACAACACATTATATATATATATATATATATATATATATATATATATATATATATATATATATATATATTATATTAGAAATGAACATAGTTCTAACCATGTTCCAAAAATGGAAGCTGAAAGCTCAGAATTTAATTTTGTAATTAAATTAAAGACATTAGTTCCATTTCATCCTCAAGCAAATTTTGGAGTAACTTTTAGAATTACTGGGTTTTAAAGACACAGCAAAAATCATATATTCACGTTTCCAAGGTTACAGAGAAATCCAATTCAACCAGACAAGGGGTGTCTGCGTGTTCATTATCGCTGTATTTTGATGTATCAGTTATTAGCTACGTTTTGGTAGGGATGTATTTTTCAATGAATTCTGACATCTGTTAAATGCATGTCGTCTGAACTTTTAAAAATTTTATTGTTATCTCTCTCTCTCGCTCTCTCTCTCTCTCTCTCTTTCTCTCTCTCTCTCTCTCTCTTTCTCTCTGTCTATATATATATATATACGAGTCCACCATATATATATATATATATATATATATATATATATATATATGGTGGACTCATGCGAAGTATGAGGGTCAATCAGCTGATTAGTTTGGATTATAGTGGTGCAGAACCAACCACACTCTTTAAAGGGCCGAATACAGTGACTTGGTGCATGCCACAAGGTCCCCAAACAATCCTCGGCATGTTTTGAATTCAGAGTTGTCCTTCTCGTAGACCAGTTGCCATCCAAGGCGCGTAAGTGAATGTAATGGTTTCGACTGTAATTCGGCTCACCGATTCCTCAATCCGAGCAGCAAACCACCGTGCCCTGAATATACATACATATATATATATATATATATATATATATATATATATATATATATATATATATATAGGCACAGTGGATTTATATATATATATATATATATATATATATATATATATATATATATATATATATATTCATCGAGTCTAGAAGAATCCTATTTTGGGACTCATCAGCAGTGCGCTTTCGAGATTCGAACCTGGACTGTTTCGATACAACGCAAGCGTCATACACACTGTAGCAACGGGTCTCGGCGACGAAGTAACTGAATAGAGTCGATATATCGCCACTACTCACAAATTCTGTGGTGATAGTCATCCAAGTATTCCTAATCCAACGGACTGTGCCCCAAGAGCCACGTTTTTCTTCCCGCCCCCGAACCGCTACATCGCAGAGCATTAGCTGGGTCAAGCAAGGATATACAACAAATCCTTATAACGGACGTCCAATGCTTTCTGCGCTCTGTTGAGGATTCTTCTTGATTCGATGAATTACTATAATGACTTGTCTAAATCCCCTAAATTCTATTACTTTATACGCACATACATATATATATATATATATATATATATATATATATATATATATATATATATATATAATCAGGTAATCGTATAAGTTCTGTCCGAATTTTACCTCTTTTTAAAATGAACGAAATTTAAAGAGTATTTTATAATGTCTAATGGAGCTGAACATTATTTTTATGTTTAGACGCATTTAAACTGATCAAATTTTATTTCAGAAAACAATAAAATTAAATTTTGTTTGATTAAAACCCTGCTAACATGGAAGTACCCAAGAATCATTTGAGACACATAATGCTTTATGAGTTCAAGAAAGGAAACTCAGCAGCCGAAGCTGCTAGAAACATTCACTCAGTTTATGGAGAGTAATATGTGAATGAAAGAACTTGCAGAAGATGGTTTCCAAAATTCAGAGGTGGAGATTTCACCCTTGAAGATGAAGATCGAACCGGACGTCCAGTTGAGTTTGATGAAAAGCTTCTTGTAGCAGCCGTTGAAGAAAATCCTACTTTATCAGTTGAGGAATTGGCAGTGGTTCTCAGTTCAAACCATACAACTGTTCATCGTCATCTTCAACAACTTGGAAAAGTTCCTAAACTTGGAAAATGGGTGTCTCATGAATTGTCTGAAAACAACCTCAAATCCCGAGTTGACATCTGCTCTTCTCTCCATTCTCGCCAACTTGTTTTACCTTTTTTGGACAGACTTGTGACTGGCGACGAAAAATGGATCTTTTATCAAAATGTTAAGCATTGTAGACAGTGGCTTGTTCAAGGGGAAGGACCCCAGCCACAGCCGAGAAGGGAACTTCATGGGCAAAATATTCTTCTTTCAATCTGGTGGGATCGCCAAGGAATAATCCACTTTGAATTCTTACCACCTAATGCAACAATTAATGCTCAAATATACTGTCAGCAATTAGAGCGTTTGAACCAAGCTTTGAGGAAAAAAAGGCCTGCTCTAGTGAATCGAAAAGGGGTGATGTTTCATCAGGACAATGCGCGACCCCACACAGCAAGAATCACGCCCAAAAGATCGAAGAACTTGGTTGGGAGAAAATTCCTCATCCACCTTATTCTCCCGATCTTGCTCCTTCAGACTACCATTTGTTTCGTAGCTTACAGAATCATTTGGAAGAAACGGCTTTTGTAACACAGGAAGAGGTTAAAACTGACATTTGTGAGTTCTTCGAATCAAAGCCAAAAGAATTTTACAGTAATGGAATTAGTAAGCTTGTTAATAGATGGAAGACGTCATAATCAGGGAAAATACATTGTTGATTGAATCTGCAATTAAATGTAACATTTGGTCACTTGTTTTCTTTATTCAAAATTCGGACAGAACTTATGGGATGACCTGATATATATATATATATATATATATATATATATATATATAAATGAATATTGAAAAAAATGGATATTTTTAATAGTAAAACGTAAGATGATATTGACGGCTAATATTTCGACGATTGATAATTGTATTTGATTGATCCAGAAAACAGATGCTATGACATTAGCTGTACACATCCTTTAAAGTCGAATTTTGCTTTTATCGTTTTTATTGAACCGATGATTAAAAATAGAAGCCAAAATGGTTTCTTGTGTCATTAACAATCAAATAAACCTAACAAAAACTTTGGTCATTTTCAATGATACACGGATTCATTTGGTCGACATATTGTTCGATTTTAGGCATATCTACAAATATCGAATATAAGTGAATCAATTTTCTTGTATTGCCGTTGAGAAGCTAGACATCTGTCAGCCATGAAAATTCGATGGATTACTTCTATTTCAAAGAAAGTTATTTCAGTTTTTAGACTCCAATATGATCTGTCATTGTTCTTCCTTACAAATAATAAAAAAAAAAACGGTTTTGAAGAGTCTCATACACGCTCTACTGAAGTTTCTCAAAGACATTCTATGCAATTTAATTTTCAAGCTCAGTTATTTCATTTTTCCTTTCGAAGGCTACACCGTCTCGGCTTCGAGTGGCAATTCAAAGAGAAATAGTAGATTAGCATGTATTTGTCCTCTAGATAATACATTCCCATTGCACTAAAATGGACACGACTAGAAGCATATTCTAATATTACTGACATCGACCGAGGAATCAATATATTTTGGCACCTCGTCTCGTAACCCCTTGGGGTCGTAGGCGTGTCTCATGTACTGCAGCCATAGCACCAATGGTGCGTCTAGGGCAAGATAGTCTATCGGAGCTCATCTTTTTTTCAGGCTGGTATTCATTCACCTAGTCTATTTGCCACTTCAAATGACGTTGAGTCAGCGTTGCTATTTAGCCAATTGCTGGAGGGGGTGGTGACATGTATGTATACCTGCCTCAAGACTACGAAAGCGAGCGTAACGAATATGACCGGAATTTCTCTTTTCGAGTTTCTAACCCCTAACCCTAACCCACATATACTTTTAGATTTAATATTTTCAATTCGTGAGCATGTAAAATACTTTTCGGCGTCGGCTAATTTGGTTAATAATTAATGGCGTGTTCGTATTTAAAGAGTTTCTCCTACTTGGCTTATCCACCCACCTCCTGGCATTTCAACTCAACTTTCGACCAGGAGAATCAACTCCAAATTCGTTGTTTACTAAAAATGAAATTTTCGCTTTACATCTTGCATTTGCAGCTGTGTGTCAATCAACATTGCCCCTTAAGTCTGGGTCATTTTTCCATTGTTCAAACTGCTCGGCATACAATTCAAGTCGTTTATGTGTGAATTAAATCCTCAATTCTTCCCACGAGTTTTTGGTATTAACCCTTCTCGTTTCAATGTCTCTCAGCACATAACACTTTCTTATGTTTTAACAAAGCTTTTTTCCGTTTTATCGCAGCAACGACAAATAGTATCACAATATGTATTTGGATATATAGTCTAGCTAATTTCATTTAGTTTCCCTTTGTTTATATTTTTATCGCTTTTGTTATTAAATACCTCGCATTGCGATAATGGAAGATCTGCCAAAAAAGGTGAAATATAATAATCTCAACGCAAATTTATTATGGATGATCTAGCGATTAAAGCACTTTCTATACATTTTTGTTTCAGTAAATTGCTTTCGCTTTTAATTTAAGTAGAATTTTTACCCACTTTGTCATTAATTTTCTAAACATTAATCCCGTATATAAAAATGTATATATACATAACACACTGAATTGTATCTTGAAAACATTTTTCGCACTTTGTGTGAGACAAATTTAGCCCGGGCGGCGCACGCTTGAAGTTAGATCTGTGCTTTCGATGACTGTTGTCCCAGATTGGAGGTTTTACACCCGATTCTGAACGATTTTCATGGAAGTTGTTCAGATGAGCTTTCATCTTTGGTACTTGCACTTTATGAATTTAAGCGTTGTAATAGATTGTTGGCAAGGTCTTATCCTTTATTATATAAGAACAAAGTGTGCGCTGCCGATACTTGAGTTTGAACATAGATCGCCGGTGAAGCGATCCTATTACTGAAATAAGTAGATCACATGACCACAGAGGATATATATATATATATATATATATATATATATATATATATATATATATATATATGGGAATTATCGTGACTGTTGATCCCCATTTCTACTCTATCCTCTATTACTATACGGATCGTTATTTCTATTCTACCCTCTCTTACTTTTCGGATCTCTATTTCTACTCTCGTCCTGGGTATGACGATAATCTACATCCGTGTCCTGGGTAAGATGATAAACTACGTCCAACAGCAAGGCTTCTGATCAGGAGGTTTCGAGGAGCGTAGAACCACCTCTTAATTGCTGGTGTTCCCAGGTCTCCCCTGACTCGGGGTGGTAGTACCTGTTAGGGTTCCAGCTATGGGCAAATAGTTAAACCCGAAACTGACGTAAAAAGCATTATAAAAGTGTAAAAATGGGTTTTAATACCAGACATACTTTGTAAAGAATTGTTACCAGAAATAAATTTTTAAAGAAAAAAAACAAACTATTACCAGCAATATAATTTTGAAAGAAAATATTACCAGCTACATGTTTTTGAGAAAAAAAATACCAGCAATACATGTTTTAAAATAATATTACCAGCTGTACATTTTTGAGGAAAAAATATTATCAGAAATAGATTTTTGACAAAACAAAATATTGCCAGGAAAAAAAAGTTGTCGGCATTAAATAACCCAGTGAGGTTGATATACCGTAAAACACAACAAACCAAACCATTTCTACTCTATTACTATAAGGACCGCTATTCTCTACTTTCTTCTCTATACTATTTCTCTATTCAGATCACTATACGGATTTTTATTCGAGCGAGTATTATCGAGCAAGTACTATTAGTGCGAGTGATATTCGAAGGCGTCTGACACCAGCATTGTTCAACGGCGTTACTAGAGTTGTATCTATGATTACAAAGTCTCTACTACAACGAGCATTACAAAAGTGGCAACAAGTGTTCACTGACATCACAAAATCCTTTTTACAGGTTAATTAGCTAAATGTAACCGTAAGTTGTAAGCTAACAGTTTATTCTCTCGCGTTTCTCTCACTTGGGAAACTCTCTTTTGGCTCCATGCTTAAATGTCAATTGTTATCCTCTGTGTTCTTAATTCCTGTTCTTTTATTGTTTTTTCCTCCTTAATAATACCTTCTTTGTAAATAACCTTAAATCCCACATAAACAAACTAGAATTATGATACACACTCACAAGAAATATACACACGAACGCTTATTTACAGAACAGATGAACGTGCGGTCTACTTAACCAATGAAAAACAAACAACACAAAAATTAAACATAGCAGAATTTTATCTTTTTTGCCTCCATAAACCATTTTCTGTTGAAACTTTAATAAAAGAGAAACCTGTTAGATTTATAAACATTATCTATCTATCTATCTATCTATCTATCTATCTATCTATCTATTATTATTATTTTAGGCATACATGTGTAAAAGTTTAAAATTGATTGTATCTCTCCATTAAGGAAGTGAACTCTGATTTCTTGTATGACGAGTGGAAGAACACTTATCATCGTACTATTGAGGACTTGCTGGCACAACATATACTCTCATTCCAACATATTAAAATCCCCGCTTGGGCACCTGTCATGGAGTGATGGTTTAAAAGCGCATTTATCTTGATTAGTGTCTGTCACGGTTGACTATAGGTGTAAGAATTTATGCAAATAAGTTAATCATCAGAGAGTGGTTTTTCTAAATGTTTACGTATCCACAATCATTTCTGTTAATCATTTTGGCATGTCGTGATATCTGCTGATGAAACATAACACAGGGAGATGTGAATTCATGCCTTAAAAAATCTGTCCACGATTATTCTCAGCTGAGATTCGAACTTGGTTATCTGAATCTATTTTCAGTGCTGGTTGCGCCACTCTCCTTGTCTAATACTGTCGTAAAAGCACAAGGAATATTTTACTTTACGGCTATAATTTGTATTCTGCTGCTATTGCTTTAGCTGAGTCTCGTCGACGAGATTTAATTCATCCTCTTATATGTGTGTGTTTATAAAAAAAACCTACCTTCTAGCAGATTTCTGTACGTAAGTCCAGATACTGACACACCCATGTATAAATATGCAATTATCGTCTGCGACTCTCCAGAAAACACGCAAGTTATTTGCTCGCTGAAAGACGAGCCACTACATCGACTTGTACATGTTAAAACACGCAGCAAAAGAAAAATAGGACCTCACACTTAATGCGATGACTCAAAGGAACCTTAGCAGTACAAATTAATAAAGCAATCAATAAATAAAGTATATAAAAATATTACATTTAAAATGTATTTGGTTCTCAACGACAAAAAAAAAAAAAAAACGGAAAAGAAAGCTTTTTTACGACGCAGCCAGCAAATTATGTAAATGCTTGTAATGGAAAATGCCGACACTTAAAAATATGGCGGCCGGGGTTTTTTGACACTTAAGAATTTACCTGATACATGGCCTAAGAGACACTCGAGATAGAGGGTTACTGAAGAAGTTTGAGAAGTTACAGTAAGAGGTAAGAGGCACAGTTTATGAAAGATATGCTGGAAAGAAAACGGTTATGAATTAAGAGTGTAGAGGTCGGGAAAGCATCCTGATGGGAGTCGATTCCAGAAGGTAGTGCTTCGTGAGAAGAAGCTGTTTCAGTAGAACTTACTTCTCACTAATGGAATACGAAGGGAATAAGCGTGGTTTACCTCAATATCAGGGACGTGGCGGATCTTAGCTGTGAATGTCTGAACTGGTGGAACTAAGGAGTGTAGTTCGTCTGAATATTTTCCATGGAAATAGCGATAGAGTAGTGAGAGGTTTACGACGTTTCGTCTGTATGAAAGGGATTGTAGGGTGGGAAATAATTCATCACCCATAAGGCCGTGTAGAAGCTATTGGACTTGATTGGAGAGTGGAGGGTGGGCAGCTTCAGTTCAGATATAACAGCAGTACTCCATTTTCAACCTGATCTGGCTCTTGCAGGAAGAGTCAGGTACTTACTGGAGCGGCACAGGGATCCGATCATTTTCCGAATATCTTTAGCGATGGATCGTATATACGAGTTCCACTTGATATCTAGAGTGAGCTTAAATCCCAACTGGCGTTCAAGGCAACGGGGTCTTCTTGAGAGAATACGCGTTGATTGCAATAGAAGGAAATTCAGGGTCTACTCGGTTAAAAGGAATACATATAATCCGAGAGCCACACGAACCAAAGATTTGGAAGTTTGTGCTCAGAAAAGAGAGAGAGAGAGAGAGAGAGAGAGAGAGAGAGAGAGAGAGAGAGAGAAAACAGCGGAAGAACAACGGAACTTTAGATGGTATAGAATGAAAGGCGTAGAAATAAATAAACGTTTAAAAGGAAGCAGAGAAGAAGAGACATGAAGAGAGGAAATTCTAATGACAAGTAAAACAACAGAAAGAAATATTTAAAAATGCAGGATTCGTAATACCAACCTGATGTCTACCAGTATATATTATAATATTAAATTTTCTGTGTATTTATTTTCGGTAAAAAAAAAAAAACAACAAAAAAACCGCACATCATAGCGGAATTTTTGCTAACGCAATTAGAAGATATTTTTCGAAGTCTACTCAGATTTTCCAACTTAATATCAACTCAGTGTAGATATTTAGACAGTCGCCCCGATAATAATGATCTTTTTATGTTTGTATATTTGCTACAAAAGCAGAAAGGTAAAGTATATCAACATTGGACAAAGAAATGATTACTAATTGCTGCATCAAAAAACTCGAAAAATTATTTTTTTTTTTTGTAAACGGAAGTGTTTTTTTTTATATAACGATATGATTCCAGTATTGATGCGTTTGTAATACAGCAAAAACTGCACATGATAGTGAGACTTTTCTTGGCGCAATACCATTAAAATGCTTTTCCCTGGAGAACAGAACATGTCCTAATCCAATATTTATTAACAGTTGTACACAGACGACACTGACGCTCATCATGAATGACCAACTTTCGTAAGGGAGATAACTACAGATTATTAGTATTAAGGCTATGGATAAAATGATTTCATTTTATATTTAGTTGCAGTTATTTATAATATAGAATCTATAAATTCTAAGTGACTGGTCACTGAGCTTAATAATACTTAAATGATTTAAGACAGAAAGAGCTTGAAGATTGTATTGCACCAATCCTATAAACTGAGGAAGCTTATAGGATTGGTGCAGTAAAATCTTCTACGTGTCGTGTCTCTGTAGGATTTTTGTGATCATGGCTCTCCACAATTTCCTGCTCTTTGTAGCTCTTAATAAATGTTGTCATGTTCTTATCGCCCCTGTTTTTCCATCTATCTCCTTGACATTTTGTTATCTCCCCTGTTCTGCCATCTATTTATACAAGCTTGCTAGAATAGGTTATGCGTTGTTTTCCTCTATCCTTCTTGCCTTAAATCTGTCCTGTGCGTATCAAAATTTCTGAACTCAATTATAACTATAAGTGGCATTTTTGTATTCATTTTCTCTAAAACTTCGTCGTTGCTCACATGTTAGGTACATAGTATTCTCAGCATCCTTCTGTAAAACCACTTTTCTTTGGCTACAAGTCTCTTCTTCATCTGTGAGGAGATTGTCCAGCATTCACTGCCATATAGGAGGATTGATATTACGTAACACTTCAGTACTCTTTTTTTGTTCTTAACGACGTTTCCTGTTTCTTAATATTTTGCATTACTTTTCGAAAGCATCTTTCGCTATCCCAATGAGCGTTCGAATTTCAGTGTTGTACTTTCTGTCTTCTGTTAAAACACTTCCCAGTTATTTAAATTGTTATACTTGTTTGATTTTCGTATCTCCAATTTGTAATTTGCATTTTTGGGTTTATATTTTTGCTAACAACCGTACATTCCATCTTCTTGCAATTGATGTTTAGTCCTTTCCTTCTCTACCCTCTGTGGGAATTCTGATAGTTTTCTTTCTGTGTCTGCTATCAACACTGTGTCATCCCCATATCTTATATTGTTAAGATTGTGGGCACCAATAATAAATTCTGGTAGGACTTCTAATTCTCTCAGAATCGCCTCTCTGTATAGACTGAATAAGTCCGGTGAGAAGACACATCCTTGTCTTACACGTCTTTTTAGTTTTGTATATTTACTGAATTCATTTTCTATCCGTATATAGGCAGTTTACTGCCAGTATAGATTCTAGATTATTCTCATATATTTTCCAAATATGCCAAGTCATATTTCTATTCTATAATTCGGATAGCAAGATCTGGTCATTAATAAATAAATCGAACGCAAAGATATATGTAAGTTCGTTCTAAAAAAGAATGGGAAACTGTATTATGGAGCAAAGAAGAGAGGAAATAGTGAAAAAAAACTTTACGTAAAGAAACGATGAGGAAAAGTACAGAAAAAATTGGTGGAGTGAATTTCTCGCGTCTGAGAGGAAAGAAGAGAAAAAGGAGAGAGAATAGAGGAAAAAATAATAAAGCTTCAATAAATGGCGAAATAATAAAGGAAAGAGAAAGATAAAGAAAGTGTCAATAAAATGAAAGAAAAATCTTCAGAAAGTAAAGTAAAGGAAAGAAAAGATATAGAGAAAAATAAAGAGAAAAGGAAAGAAAGAAAGAAAAAAGAAAGAACGAAATAAAGAATAAGAAATAAAAATGCATAGAATGAAAATATTTGAAAAAGAAATAAAGAAGAAAATTTATAAAGAAAGAAGAAAATCCAAAAGAAAGATTAAAATGTAGAAAATAAAGCAAAATTAGAGCATGAATATCTTTATTTCAAAAAGAAAAAAAGAAGAAAATCTACAGAGAATGAAACATTCCAGAATAAAAGAAAAAAAAAGAGTTCCAAAAGAAAATGAAATGTTGAAAAAGAATGAAAAAAAATGCATAAATGAAAGTCTTTAAAAAAAAGGCCATAGAAAGAAAAAAGAAAAGAAAAACCCAATAAAAAGAGAGAAGGAAAAAAGTCGAAAAGAATGAGTAGAAGAAAAAATTGCAGACGAAAAATTCAATTCAGTTTACATTGGAGCAACAAAATCAATTGCAGTGCATTCTGGGAAATGTCACCGAAGAAAGTATTCTTACTCTAATTGTGCAATTTATGTCGGGAAGGCTTTCAGCAGAAAGACAGACTTAAGTTTTCTGAGTTGTCGGAAGAAATCTTGAAACCTTTCTATCTGATTTCATAAAACAGCAAACAACAGAAACGGAAATGAAAAGTAAAAATACATTTTTTTTTCATTAAAAAAAAAATGTATTCTTCTTATCTACCTACTTACTAAAAATTAGTATAACATTCTCAGAGTACGTACAATCTCTTGCATGTGGACAGATCTATTAATAGTTTGATTTGGATGGCAGAAAACTTTTTGACATTCAATGATAAATAAAGCCGAAAACTAAACTTTTTAAAAATGCTTATATATATATATATATATATATATATATATATATATATATATATATATATATATATATATATATATATATACTTGTTATACCTGTCACAACGTGTATTTAATCAAAGAGGACATTGCGTTGATTTTGTCAAAGCCAAAGCATTGCAGATTTGATGTCAAAACAGGGGAATATAATTTTTCTTCAACGATGATTAATGTGAAACACCCAGTGGGGGTCGATGTCGTTACAGTAGTAATGGCTTGTGAGAATGTCCTGGTAACCAATCTCCCATGGTAGAGCTCCATCACCCATCTAATATAAGGAAGTAAATGAATAGGATACTTTTTAATTTAAATATAATTTTCAATTTTTTATCGCTTTATGTTTAGGGTATCTCGTTAAGAAGATTAACATTCCTTGTATTGCGACAGTTGCCATAACAGCGGGCTTAAAGATGTGTCAGAATTGATGTAGTTTTGTTTATTAATTTGGACAGTGAAGATGAAAGAAAATAATATTTTTGTCGACTGAAAGGCAAAAAAATAATGAATTGTGCTGTTTATGGAGAAGGTTCTGCTAATAATCAAATGTGTCAAAAGTGGTTAGCAAAACTTCCCATTGAACATTTCTCATTGAATAATGTTCCACAGTCGGGTGGATCAGAAGGTTGGTAGCAATCAAATGAAGTCACTAAAGGATAATCAACGTTATACAACGGACACGAAGATAGCCAACATACTGAAAATATTTAAACCAAACCAAACGTTAAAATTTGCATGAGTCTGATTATGTTAGTCGCTTTTATGAGTGTCTTCCACATCAGTAAAAAATAAAAAAAATAAACTGGATCGTATTTCAAAGTTAGAACTTTAAAAAAAAGACCATTCACCGTCCAATGAAGTTGATGCTGTGTATATAATGACATTGGAAGTGAATTCTCTATCATGAGCTTCTGTCGCATAACTAAAGGATTGATTCGAACAAGTACTGCTTCAAATTAGACCAGCTGAAACTTGCAATCGTTAACAGAAAGAGCATATTTTATGTTGATAACACTAATCTGCGTGCTTAGTGAGTAGGCCAAAAATTATTGCAGATTATCCCTTTTATTGTATTTACTCATTCGCTGTATTTACCAAATACTAAAAATTTGGATTACTATTTATCCCAGTCCTTACACCTATCCTTATTAAAGAAAAAGAATCATTTCCTCGGAAAACTGTAAAGAACATATGGAAGCAGTACTTTGCTGAAAATGCTTCCTTGAAAACTCTAAACTTGACCTTTTTCAAATCAATGATCAGTTATTATATATCCTCCTTAGCCCCACAAACGCCATTTCCTATCACCCCTTTTCCACTCATATTTTATATCTCAATAATCATTACTATTTCAAGAAGGGTGAGTGGCTCTCGAGCCTTTTAATGGGTAAAATCAGCAACAAAAGGAATGAATCAAAATGGGCGACATATCTTTCAATGAAAATTTTAAAACTGCCTTCATTTTTACTTAATCAATCGAATGAAATTTTACAATAAAGCACTTTACTCTCAATGCGTAAATTGCTAATATACGCCATGGAATTTCCAGACGGTATTTGGAAATTGTCTTTAACTTTAATATTTTTTTTTATCTAGCCTGAAGTGTCGGATAAGCGTTTAGTTAAAAATTGCCTTTTCTATTTTTTCAATTCATGCTGAAACCGTATAAGAATTATTATTATAAAGAATTTCCTGGTATTCTTTTCTCAATGTTGTAACATTTTCGATGTTTAGAAAAAATAAAGAAAAACCAACAACGGCTTAAAAATAAGCCAGGAAGTAATAGTAACCTTTTTGGAGATACCAGGGCAGATATTATTGACGACATAAAATTATATGCATAATCGTTCGCAGTAATGGCTGTAAATGACTGCAAATTAGAAATATCTAGGCATGTATTTATAAATGTTTCGGATAGATTATATCAATAAAAGGACGATATGGATAAAGATAAAAGGTTAACTTATCTTAGCCGATGAATTTTTACTTGATCTTGTTTACCTTTGAACCTTTGTTTAACAACACTTTACACTTCCTAGATATCATGCTGCATAGAAATAATAACGAATTTCAGTTTGAAGTTTACAGAAAAGCTACCAACAAGAATGACTTGGTCAGTTTTTATTCGGACCACTGTAAGAAGCTCAAATCTGGAATAATTATAGAATTCTATTTAATAGCACACAGAATCTTGAAGTTCCAATACTTAGCCAAAGAAGAAATATACATAGAAAACACTTTCAAAAACCTCCTTATTTTAAAACAAATATCCTTATTGTTTCATTTACAATGCTAAGAGAAAGGCGTACAAAATATACAACCGCAAAATAGATAACATTACTAACAATAAACAAGATAAAAACAGACACATAATACTACCTACTAACTCCATAACATCCACTATCCAAAGCAATTTATTCAAAATAATTCCAACCGTACCCAAAAATATTATGGATATGATAATACCGATAACAATAATAATTTTTAAGCAGATATATATATATAAAATAAATTGCCAGAACTGCTCTTCACAATACATTGGGGAAACTTGCATCAATTTAAAATAGCATATCTATGAACACAAAATGGATCTTGTACACAACAATTTATCAAATTCATTAGTTATACATAGAAATAAATTCAGACACAGCTTTGATCTAAAGAATGCCACACTTGTTAAAAGAGAAAGTAACTTAGAAGGAAAATTCTCGAGAGTGCTGCTATCACATCTTATCAAAACTTAAATCTGCGCCTAGAAATTTTTTAAAATATCTCCATTCCTGAAAGAATTACTCCTTTCCCAAGCCAACATACATGACTATAAAAATGTTAAAAAAAGTTAAAAGAAAACGGTTAAATTCATAACCTCATCTTATTCAAAATATATAACACATAAATTAATCCCAAACTGAAATAAATGAAATACTAATTTGCATTAAAATATTTCAAGAACCTCACTTACACATTTTCGTTTATTAGACATTGAATTGTGTCACTTCGCGTCTTCCATAGTTTGACTGACTTTTTGAACAAACTGGCTTGAAAAATGTATAAACTAAATCAATCCATCTAATTTGACCACAAAAATTTATAATAACGATTATTACCGCGACTAATAATTGTGTACAGATCAGTTTGAATTATTTCATCCTGTTTATTGACTGCAATGACAAAGTACACAAATTACGCAACTGTCATGTTCTTTATCACTTACACGCAAATATCATTGAGAAAGGCATGAATCTACTTCATCCCCCAGCTATGGATTAAATATTAAGGTCTTTATCTCGAAGATCATTGTTATTCTCAAAAAATTATTCTCTCACAAAAAAAGAATTATTCTCACAATCCAAAATAGGTTTCGGTTTTAAATAACTTACAAAGACTCAATCAAATTTGACTGCAAAAACTTATAACAGTGATTATTGTCGCGACTAATAATTGTGTACAAATCAGTTTCAGTTATATGAATCTGGTTATTGACTGCGATGAGAAATTATGCTATAACGTTATTTGGTCGTCTATTCGTGTCAACAATTTGGCATTTTAATTATATGATGTAATTGAAA
This sequence comes from Acanthosepion pharaonis, assembly GCA_903632075.3. Classification (NCBI taxonomy): domain Eukaryota; kingdom Metazoa; phylum Mollusca; class Cephalopoda; order Sepiida; family Sepiidae; genus Acanthosepion; species Acanthosepion pharaonis. The sequence continues at coordinate 1,640,897 of CAHIKZ030001857.1, forward strand.
TAGTGCGACATTTCATTGTCATAACTAAACTGATAGATAATTGATAATGACACTTCATTCTTTGCAGGGTGTCAACACTGCCTGAAAATGTGTTTGCAATGTGTAATGTTCATCTGTTTTCCCTTTATAAAAGATATTGTTTGATGATCTCTCCATGCACACACTCCCTACGTATTTATCTCCCTTCAGTAAGTCTGTGTCAGTATAATTTGTTCTCTTTCTCTGTCTTGCGTGTGAAACACGAGCAGTCCCGGCTGAGCTTCGGTCGTAGAAGAATCCAAGCCACGGAAATTAGAGGCTTTCGGAAAATGTTAGACATCTTCTACACTGAACATGTCATCAACATAGACGTTTGTCAGAAGATCAACCAAGCGGTCTCAATGATGATCTTGTCCACCTCCACATGAAATGAAAGTTGAAATGCACATCATCAAATCGGACGGATTGGCAAAGTAACGGAGTATGGTGCAGGAAGAGAGTCGGCCAAAGAAGCGGTAGAACCTTGAAGGGGAGTTATAATACTGCGTAGATAATTATAAACCTCCTGACATTTATATATATATATAAATACTCATAAAAATGAGAAACAGCAAGACATGGAATCAACAAAATGAGTATTATCTATTATTGTTGTTATGTTGGAAACACGAGACTCAGTAATACTGAGTAAAATTTTGTGTTTGAAGTCAAATTTAGATCAAATATGGATTGGAATTCGACACAATGATAAGATAAAGAATTATTAAAATGTATACAGTCTTTCTCAAAAATTTTTTTTACAGATAAGTGTATTGAGTGTCCAGATAAGTTTGTCGGATAATACAGGAACTGTCTGGGGTTTTCTTATCGCGAATTTTTCTTAAGTGCTATTATGGCTTGAAAAAGGAAAAGGAGCTGAAATTTTCGTTGATGCACATATTAACGGCCTATCCGTATTGAATGCCAGTCCGATAGTGAGAATGTCACGTGTGTGTCAAGGAGAAAAGTGGTGTCGATTCGCATTGGTTTAAAAAGAGCGAGTTAATGATAATTATGTTATGATTATATTTATTTTTGACACTATAATTAAGTTTTATTTATTTACTTTTTGAGGACACGACAAAGTGACAGTATAATTAACTTTTTATTTATGTATATTTATATGGATACGATAATATTAATGAATCTCAGAGAGGTGAAAAGGATAAGGACTGATGGAAAGAGAGAGAAAGAGACTGAGTAAGAGAGAGTGAGAGAGAAAAAGAGAGAGAGAGAGATGATACATCGTAAGTAGGTTAGGATGCTCCAATAACCCTTAAGTTGGAGATCCTAAGGTTAAACAAATTAAGAAATTGAAATATCTAGGAAATGTTTTAACAGAGGACGGAAAACGTGACACGGAAATCCGAAGGTGTATTTGGATGGTGAATAATGCCTTCCAAAAGTTGAGCAAAGTATTAAGAAATAGAAAAATTTCATAAGAAACAAATAAAAGAATACTGAACTGTTATGTAATATCGGTACTCCTCTATAGCAGTGAATGATGAAGAAAAGACATGAGGCAACAGAAATGTGATTCTACAGAAGGATGCTGAGAATATGATGCAATGAGTTCGAAATCATCA
>CAHIKZ030001857.1:1647500-1702500 GCA_903632075.3 Acanthosepion pharaonis
CTTAAGAGGCTAGAGGTTTATTATGCGTAACTGGATTTCTAACTTCAATCATGCAAGTGTTACCTTTTAATAATTCAATGTAATAAAAATCAATATGGAAATGAATGGCCGGATACTGTCAGTTCTATTGACGAAAGTTCCTAACTATAATTGCACGTGTTCTTGTGCGTAGCATGTCGAATGACGTTCGAACTTGTAATGGCCCACTTGACTGGTTCTCTAACCTTTACCCTTTCGCGAAGGTCTCCAAGTATAATTATTTAGAATGATACGCTTATTCTGATAAAGGTCACAAGCTTTAGGGAATCGAATCGAATAAGGATTGAAACACACTAGCTGCGGTTTTCATAATTGGTATGCTATTTACATTATTCGGACTATTGTTCTCATCTTTTTCGCCATATTTATTACAACGTTTCGGCCGTTGTACGCTCCAGCCTTCTTCAGGTGGTTGGAATGTCGAACTGAACCCTTTATTTCGCTGTTCTAGTTCCACGTGCCATGTTTAATCTATCAGTTAATGCCCCTCTCCAAGTTGCCTTAACCGGGTATTGAACTCACACTCTTTGGGTCTAACTAACGCCTTTAACCACTATGCCATGTGTCCTTGAGAACATCTGTGTATGAATTTCTGTGTATTATAAACTTAATGTCATCAGCAACCATTTTTATCAGTGCTCATATTGCAATTTTTTGCTGTTACCATCATGTTTTTACCAGAGCTCATATTGCATTTTTTATTGTTATTATCGCTTTTCTCTGACCCTCTTTATTACTGATTTCCATATTGTATTCATTTTTATGCTTGGTCGGCTCAGGATATTTTTGTGGCCTAGCGTTTTCTGATTCCTAATGTAATAAATATGACGACAAAGATGACAATAGTCTGAATAATGTAAATAGTGTACATAATACCTCATCTCAGAAATATAGACAGATACTTCGTAAGCATTACGCTTTAATAACCTGCTTTTATTTATGTTTTAAAACGACGGCTTGAATTCTTTAGGTCTTAAAGAAGACAATCCCTTATTGATATCTAAAGAGTGGCGTTACAGAATCACAAACAAAAAGTTTTACCAAATACCAAAAAAAAATCACATGAAGACTTCCAAAAGCAGTGACAATAAAAATGAGTAGCACATGTTATTAGACGAGAAAACAATGAAGATGGTTACTTGCCACATGACTAAAAGACAAAATAATAAGAGATAAGGAAGGAACATTAATGAATCCTGTAAATCCATCGTCAGATTCTAGAGGCTGGTGCTACAAAATTTCCAAAACTACATCACTTGAAGACTTCCAACAGTAGCAACAACAAAAATGGGTAGGACATGTAACTAGAAGAGAAAACAATGATATAATCAATATGTTGACTTTCCACACATCCTTAAACCAAAGGTTGGGAAGGAAACTCCCATCAATATTAGAAAATAGTGAACTTGAGTTGTTCCCCTTCCTTAAAAACTTTAAAAAAAAGAGAAGGATTTTATAAATTTCAACTGACAGTAATGATAACTTCTTCGGTCGAGGATTGTCGAATGCTTCCCGTAGGGAATTTTACCATTACTCTTTAATAAACTCATTGCTGACAATGACCATTTCTTATTTTATTATTAAAATTAAACATGAAATTTTATTAAAATGTAAATATTACATAAAAAACATCCAAATCACTGAAAAAATTTCTAAACTATCATTGTTTTCTCAGATCTGCTGTTTAAATGGCTTCAAATGAATTAATCCTATAAATCTTAAAGAATATTAACGTTAATCACCATCTTTTATTGTCCTTTTCCTTTACTAAAGTCTTCAGATTCTTTTACACTCCTAGTAATTCCTTTTCGTCTTAGTGGCATTAACGCCTTGCTTGGGGTAAAATGATTAAAAAAAAAAAAGACTTTCCACACTACCAAAACCAAAAACTTGAGAGGTCTAATTTAAAAAAAAAAAAAGGTTTTATAAATTTCAAGTGACATTGACGCTAACTGCTCGGTCAATGAACGCTGAATTTGTCTTAGGTTAATTTCACCATTATTATTTATAAGCGTTTTGTTCTGTCTTTAAACAATTCCCTGAATGAGTGACGTGGTAATGAGTGAATAGCTTTTTTTCTGTTATGCTTAGCATATTAATGGGGAGGTAACTCTTGCTGGTGGTGTAGTAAACTGACAAGCCACATCGTATAATTGTGTCTATATTTTGGTTCTCCCTTGACAATAGTCTTGTCATTAAACAGGTTTTGGTGGCGGTATTCGTATGAAGTGGAATCGTTACTTTCCTTGAGATCGTCAGCGCATAATCCACTCAAATATTGTCGGCGGTGTGTGTGTGCGCGGCAGTGGCAGTAGGGATTGAATTATATTCTTAGTTTTTCCATTCTCTTCGGCAAAGAAAATACGTTTCTTTTTTTTTAATCCTCCACCTTTCCGCTTTCTTCATTTATCGGTTCTGTTTCTCTTCTTTTTAATCTTTTTCTGATCATCTTGAGGCAAAAACTTGTTTTGCTGACAACTCGCCTTGATGGCCTTGACAAGGGTAAACTAAAGGTTATGAAAATCGATCCACCTCAACCATATTCGGTGATTTCCTTGCATTGCATCTAATAACACATATTGACCGAATTTCAGCTGGTAGTTGCGAACGAACAAAAGGGTCACGAATTCTATGCCGAACCCCAGTTTTCCCCGTCGTTAATGTGATTATGTAGCCTCATACACCGAGGAGATCGCAGATTTCAGAAGTATCGAAATTATTTGTCTTATAAAAATATAATTTTTCTCATATTTAAAATCAGTCGATTTTTTAACAGCATCTGACATCCGTGGTATATCTCCAGTTAAGAATGGCAGCGCAAATAATTGCTCTATTCACACGAGACCATAAAAAATGGTATATTCGACGTGAATTCATTCAAATTCTGTAAATAACCATTTATTAGACGAAACCCAAAATTAAATTACTAGCTATTTACATTTTTACAACCATTTTTATTACTTTTAAACGCGATATCCTTTCGTGACATAGTCGATCATTGTTCTGTAGAGATTCTTCTATTTTTTGTGATTCTTGAAATAATAGTGGAATGGTTTCTCATTGTCTTCTCTAAGCTTTTGGTTTCAGAATATTTCTTCTTCTAAAATGGCGAATACTTCGGGTCCTGCGTATGACGATAAAGTACATCCGGCAGCAGGGCCTCTGATCGAGAGATTGGAGGTTTTGAGGAGTGTGGAACCCCCTCTTAATTGCTGTTGTTCCCATGTCCAATGTTCACCATGACCCAAGGTGTTAGCACATGTTAAAGTTCCTGATATGGACTAATAAGGAACCACCAAACAAAATATATATAAAGGAATTGAAGAGCCGAGTTCAAATTCCAGTCGAATCCATTACATTCACTTACGTGCTAATACCCTTGGGAAAGATATGAATCCTCTTCTTCTTCTTCTAGGTAAATAGCAGGACAAAGTGGGTTCTATAGCCTTGGATGGCAACTGGTGTAGGAGAAAGACAACTCTTAATTCAAAACCTGCGGAAGGGCATTTGTGGACCTTGTGGCACATGGTGCACCAGGTCTCTGCATTCGGCTTTTCAAAAAGTGTGGTTGGTTCTGCACAAAGCATGCTGCTAGAGTGGCTACTAGGTCTAACAGTTTTACTGTTGAACTAGTTAGATGCAACAGCTACTTCTACTCTATAAGAAATTTAAGCTGCTTTAGCATGTATCGTTTGCTTTTCTAAGAGAAAACAGACGCTGCGTTGGGCTGTTACGTAAACTTTTGAATTTTAAAAAAATGTTTTTGGTACATTTCGATTTGTGGGAAAAATAACTGTGTTTGTTTTTCATTCGTAACCACTCAAAAGGTTTCCCTCCAAATTCCGAAAAGTGAATTTGGAGCCTATCTGGGTGAATAAATAGAGAACCTGGAATTGAATTCGAGGAGTCGACGAACAGCTGCTGCATGTAACCAAGTCTGCTCGGTCAAGGAAGAAAAACAACACAGAAGAAATTTGACTCCCACCAGACGAGAATTGAAAGAAACATCAAAGTCGCTCCCACATCAAAGAAAATTCTTTGGCTTGTGTGGTTGTTGTTCTTCGATACTACCACAGACTTTTTTTTTTCGAAAGTTGGAAAATATTCTTTAAATACTTTCAGAGAAATATTTTTTTCCGCTTTCTTCATTTATTTTTATGTTGTTTACTTTTTCTGAAGACCTTATGCAGCATTGTAATTTTTATTGCAAAAAAGGTATATCTCATTTGCATTTATTATTTTTACATACATGTTATTGGCCCTCATTTGGTATTTAATTTGTGTAATTTATTTCATTTTTATGTGTTATCAATAAATTTATCGACTGTTTTTATGTGTTATCAATAAATTTATCGACTGTTTTTAAACTCGACTCGTGTCGTCTGTCTTTGTTGTGTGCCCTTATAAAATAAATGTTACCTCAAACGTTTCTTTTTTAACTATTTTTTTCTCAGGGGTTTTTGCCAATTAAAAATCCTTTAACTCTAACAGTTTCTTTTCTTGCCCTTCCCAACTGTGAAACTCTCTTCCAATTTCTTGCTTCACTGATAACTACAATCTTTAAAAATTTAAATGCAACGTCATTCGCCATCCTCAGTTTTTTTTTTGTCCTTTCTTCAATACTACCCCCCCGCCATTTTGAATCTTTTCATTCTCTTACACTCTTTGTAATTCACTGCATTCTAGTGACATTATCGCCTTGCTTGAGCTGAAACGATTAATATATGCATATGTGTGTGTGTATGTTTGTGAGCATGAGAAACAACAACGCATGCTGATTGTCAATTTCATGTATAAATGTGATATTCAGATCAAAATTTAGTTTGAATTATCGTATCGAAACGTGAAACTGACAGTCACTATGTAGTGTTGACACCTATGACCATTCCGTCTATCTATAAATGCTCTATCTCCGATTTCTTTCCTTATGAATATAGCAAATGCTAATATATATATATATATATATATATATATATATATATATATATATATATATATATATAATTATTTTTAAATATGATTCCTTCCTTTACATAAGAGTTCTCATGTTTCAAAAACAAGAGCCAAAAACCTCAATATATTTAGTGAAATTAAATTGAATTAAAGTATCAAACCGTTTCATTCTCAAGCGAAAATTTAGACTTTTACTTCTGTACGGATCACTGATTTTTTAAAAATAAAACAAAATACTAAAGAACTCCGAATTATTTACCTAACGTGTTCTTTCCTATTTTTCTACATATTTGCACACACACACACACACACACACACACACACACACACACACACACACACACACACACACACACATATATATATATATATATATATATATATGAATTAGAGATTCACGTTTTAAGATACTCATTTGAAGAGTTGAAGAGGACATTTTTCGTTCATTTTCCCCTATTCTTTCATTTTTTTTTTCTCTCCAAGAAATCAGTTATTGGAATCGATTCGTGAATGCCATTTTCCATAAAAATACAAACCCAGGAACTAAACAATTCTCATCAGTATTAAAGAACATCAGTCATTTTAATTCGGACAATTCAAAGTCGCCTGTTCATTCTATCAATCAACGATTTTGTCATTAGTTGGTGATATCTGACTCAAAATCTACACAGCCTATGGCAGACAGAAAGACCAGTATTTTTTTTTAATTCATTTCCAAATTAGAGTCTGTTCTTCGGCAACCAAAAGAAATTTTCACATTCATGCAGCCGATTTACCTCACTATAATATTGAACAACAATCCAGACGAATGCCGGCGACGTTAATGAACATGACACTGTTTTAAGATGGTGTATCAGCCACAGTGTCTCATTTCAACTTTACCTACGTAAATATTCAACATTGTCTACGTAAATATTCTGAATTGCCATTTCATTTCCGCCTAATACACAAATTAGCGTCTCGACATATCAAATAAACCAAATCTAAATACCTGTCCTACTAACAGAGAAAAGTTGTTATAGAGGATCTGCTTTACTAAAATTTCTATTTAAACAACATTTCCGGCGAGACGTTTATTTTTAAAGTTCTTTTTTCATTAAGCTAAGTCAATTTTAATTTTCTACTCTAGTTACATAGAGCTAAACAAAAGAGAAACATCTAAATAATTTTCTAATGTTTATATCAATAATAATAATAATAATTAATTCAGCAAATTTACTATTTTTTTCACTTGTTTAAATAATTAGGTACAGTACAAGAAAATTTAATTAAACATATTATTATGACTTATTTAGATAATTAATTTCACTATTTTTTCTCCACCATTAGAATAATTTGTAGTAATGTGAAACAGCAGACGACAACAGAGCTTATGAACGCTATAGGTTACGAATGAATTTTGACAAAACATATAAATTTTTTCTATGCAAACAGAATGGACTTATCAATAAAACCTTGGCAACAGAAACATTGCTTGTAGATAGTAATTTTTAAATTTTGAATTAAAAATACATAAAGCCGAAGAAATATCAGAATATGCTTTTAAAAATTATTATGTAAATTAAATATTAATGTTAATGTTATAAACGCCATTTATTAGTAATAAGCAAGTTAAAGAGACGGGTTAATATTCATATATTTCAGCTCGCCCACGTCACTACCGAATGTGACACAAGGTCAGGGTTTGAAGTAAATTTAACGGCAATAAAACTGTCGACTGTTTTGTTTCTACTGATGTGAGGTGGTGACACACTGGCACGATTTATCCAGACGTATATTTATAAAAGAAGGCATAAATCTAGTCTCAATTGTGTGATCACCTGAGTAGCAAAGGAGAATTTTTGCGAGATAAACGATTCGAAAATGAAAGGAGTATCCAAAACTAAATCGATTAACTTACAAAATGAAACAGATCAAAGATCAGAACAAGTTAAATCCCTTAAGGAAGATACTGAAGAAACGTTTCGGTTTACAAAACTATCAAAGATTAGAAGTGAATACTTTGAAAGTTTATTTCAATGTACACGCCTGACTTTCTATACCATTATGCATCTCATCTTTTTTTTATATATGAAGGGCTGTTGTAAGGTTGTTTGTTCGATCAAGAAGGAATCCCGCACTTCACATAATTCTGATGTTCGGACTTTTATGCATTTTCAGATATTCTCAATATAGTATGTAGTTTCCAATATATATATATATATATATATATATATATATATATATATATATATATATATATATATATATTTATATTTAGTTTGCAAAACTAGGTAATCCGTATGGGTAGACCCAAGGAGGATGATATCCAGATAGCTCAATGTAAATTTAGAGCAGATATGTTTGAATAAAAACAGACCACTTTAAGGTTCCATGTAATAAGTTATTTCACCATAACCCCTTTAACAGGGCTCTGGATCATCAGATTTTACTTCCAAAGGTTGAAATGAAAAATGAAAAGAAATTCACACATTTTTGACGGACCGCATCAAGCATATGTAAAATTAACGAAGTGAGGAAGTGAGGGGGGAGAGAAGACATGAGTGAGTTTGATGTACCATTTCAATTCCTTATCCTTAACCCCACTCTGTGTCAGCTATATATATATATATATATATATATATATATATATATATCGATTCACCCGTCGGGTTCGACGTATGAGGGTCAAGCAAATCAGTTTCCAGGAAACTGACAGCCCGACACCGGCACATGAGATTCGATTATAGTGGTGAAGATTTCGTGCAGGACCATCCACACTTTTTGAAGGGCCGAATACAGAGACCTGATGCACTACGTGCCACAAGGTTCCCAAACAACCCCCCTCAGGTTTTGAATTCAGACCAGTTGCCATCCGAGGCTATAGAACCCAGTCTGTCCATAGCTGGAGGGAGAAGAAGAGGATTCACACCTTTCCCAAGGGTATTAGCACGTAAGTGAATGTAATGGGTTCAACCTGGATTCGAACTCGGCACCGCGATTCCACAATCAAGCCGATATATATATATATATATATATATATATATATATATATATATATATATATATATATATATATATATATATATATATATATATATATATATCTTAGTGGCTTTATTGCTTTGCTTGGGGTGAAATGATTAAAAAATGAATAAAAACCTTCCACGTTACCCATATTTACGGGTGGATCAAGCAATGTCGCAGCCATCATAATATTGATTAATGTAAAATGTCTTAATTAGTCAAATTAAAATTAAAAAAAACTATTTTACTTTCAACATTATCAACATATCTGCCATTTTATTCTACTGGTTTCTGCCATTTTCCAACTTTCTCTTCCAGAATATTTTTTCTCTTCCTCAGCAAAGTCACCTTTTTCTATATTTCATAGAATTGAAAAAAAATTGGTACTATCTAAATAGACTGGTCCACTCATAAGAAACATGGAAATGTTTTTAGAAAATAAATTTTTGTAGATTAGCACCATTTTTAAAAAAATTCTTTAATCCTTCCTTATACCACAGCACTTGTCAGAATCAAAAAATATTTTGTAAAAAACTATTTATACAGGGACTCATGCATGCAATTACAAGTAACCCCTAATAATATTCTAAATTTTGAAATCATATTTATTTTTGACATAGGAACTTTTTCAAACTGTTTCTAAATCTTTGATTGTCTTTCAGCAATGGCGCCTCACCTGCTATCCTCTTTCTCCGTGCCTATGAGGTGCACCGCATCGTTTGAGAACTACTGGACTAAGGCCTGACTCTCTCTCTCTCTCTCTCTCTTATTCATCCACATTAAATGGCGGTATCATTAGCAGAAGGACCTCGTACGTAATCAGATTAAATACAGATATGATACTACTCGGCAAGCTTACCAGTTATAAATAGTATTAGACAGTAATAGATAGGTGGATAGGAAGAAGTCAGGGCTTACGCATACGAGTGACCCCGCCGAAAATAAGGTCATCAATATATTTCAACGGAGACTACCTCAGATAACATGGAACAGAATAACACCTTTGGATCGAGCAAATTTCTATTTTCTACATAGCACCATTGGCTTTACATTTTCACCAGTAGCGTCTGCAAAAACATATTTCTGTCGTCACTGCTGAAGAACACTGATTAACTGTGCTCACATCCATTGTTTACTCCTTACATTCCCTGTGATATCGATATGAATTAACAGTTCATTACAACCTTCACATATATAACAATCTTATTAGGAGTTTACATTCACGGCAAAAAAGTGATGTCCAGGCCACGAGGAGAATATTTCATTTCAACCTTCATATATATATATATATATACATATATATATATATATATATATATTAAAAACCAGGTTGGCAGTGACTGGCTATCAGTTTCATTTGCTTGCACACAATCATCAGGCAGCCAGTAATATTTACTGACCTCCCCACGATGTAGCACAAGGCCGAATTTAATGTGGGGCAATCTTGGCCCGTAGGCTCGGCGAAAAATTCCCTGTAGATCCCGCATAATCGGAATCGGGTGTGTCTACCTCTCCGGACGAGACTCTGCTCTTCGGCATAGCCACGTCTGGGTTCCTCTCTGGCCGAAGGCAGAGTTCGACAACAGCTAATAGCTGAGCACGCGGCCAACTCCAGCTGCCTAACTACCTGATCTTCAGGTAGCCAGTGAATGTAGTAGTAAGGCGAGTGCCCTATATACCACTGGGCGAGTTCAATTTGACAAACAAACCAAACTCGCCCGGTGGAGAAGGTAAATCATCCTGCCAAGATTTTAAACAACTGAGAAAAAAAAAGAGAAGAAAAAAAGGTTCTACCTTGAAAAGATTGCCAGTATGGCAAAAGAAAAGTTCTCAGTAACAATTGAAACTAGTGTCACGGTATAGGAGCTGAAGCCTTAAACCTGAAAAAGTGTAATATATATATATATATATATATATATATATATATATATATATATATATATATATATATATATGATCTCAATCCCGGCTTGAAACAATCGAATGTCTAGCCACACCGATGAAAACAGCGAAACAGTCTGTCTGTGGATGACTATATAGATAGATAGATAGATAGATAGATAGATAGATCCCGATTCAAAAATGTATACACCCTCCAGGAAAGAAAAAGTAAAAACTAGTCTTTCGTTGTCATCATCATCATTCCTCATCTTGCGGCCTCAGCCGAGATTGAACTCACTACACCTCTCCAGTATTCCCTATCCATCATAGCTCCTAAAATATCTTCCTTAGGGATCAATGTGTCTCGTTTTATCCTATCTGGAAAGGTTAACTTGCGTGATCGATTGTCAGATGATGGGTGCCTCCAGAGTACAAATGTTGACACAAGTTCATCTGTGACACGTGCACAATGCCCGGCGAACTGGACACGTCTCTTGCAAACTAAGGTTGATACTCGGCAAGTCTCCATATATCATTTCTAGAGTTGGGTGGTTTCGCCATGAGAGATTAAGCACTCTTCTTAAAAGACGTGTATAACATCCATCTAAATGGCGCTGTTGTTTTGCTAAGAGAGTCCAAGTTTCAGAGCCATAGAGTAAGTTGTAGCGTCAACAAATGCTAAAGGATGTTGTGCATCACAGAAAACCAGCTACACTGGCAGCCTTTAAGCAATAAATTGAAAATGTATGTGCAGCAATCCCACATGACACTTTGGACAAAGTTGCCCAAGAATAATAATAAATGTCTGGAAGCCACAACTCACTATTTTGAGCATGTGGTTGTAGAGTCGAAAGGTAACGTCTATTAATCTCGTGATGTCAGTATAAATTTAATATTATCATATCGATATAAGTCTTTTCTTTCCTGGAGTGTGCATAGATTTTTAGAGAACTCTGTGTATATATATATATATATATATATATATATATATATATATATATATATATATATATATATATTTGTTTGAAAACAGTTCCTGCACAACTTTTATCAACAACGATATACAATGAGGTGCGGGAACTTTGTTTCAACCCAATATACATAGAAATTGAATTCAACCGGTTCTTAATTCGTATGCATAAACGTGTCTTAACGTAAGTCTTTTCATTAATGACCTTTCTGATGACATCAACTCTTAACTTGGTATCTACGCTGACGACACAACAATTTACTTCTGCCTCGATACGAAGGCTTATCAGTCTGACAAGGTCAAAATGGCAGCCGAGGTCCAAAACGACCTCAAGTCAGTAGTTAACTGGGGCAAAAGATGGCTTGTTAATTTTAACGCCTCCGTTAATCATCTGAGAGACCCCTTGCTGACTTCCATCAGCATGGCTGATATTACCCCCAGGAAAGTGACGACTCGTTGCGCCTTCTCAGGCTCACGATCTCTGGTGATATGAAATGGAAAGACTATATTGAATCTATTGCTAAGTCAGCTGCTAAGAAAATTGGTTCAACCATTCGTTCATGTTTAGAATATTATTGCCACATATGGTCCGGTACCCCCGTTAGCTCCTTTATAAGATCCAAGGAGAATCTGCAATATTATTGGTCCTGATCTGGCTGCTCACCTCTTGTTATTCCCCCCCCCACTGTAATGTTGCCTTTCTAAGACTTTTCTATAAATACTTTCATGGTAATTTTTTAAATGACCTCTTCGCTAAGTACCTAAAGTTTTTGAATTTAAGCGCAATACTAGACTGGCGTCGAGATCTCATCAATTTACAGTTGAGCTGGCTAGATGTAGCCGTAAGTTCTATGCTAACAGTTTCTTCTCCCGCACTTCTTGCTTGTGAAACACCCTTCCAGCTCCATGGTTTCCAGCCAAATTTAATCTGCAAAAAATTTTATGCAATGTCAATTGCTGTCGACTGTTTACCTGATTAATCTCTCCTCTTTCTGCTCTTCATTAATGTTTCTGTTCCTAATTCTTCCACACACTGTAAATTCTTGTGTTTTAGTGGGATTACTGCCTTACTTGGGGGGAAATCCGATTAAAAAATATTCTTCATTGCCTTGGGAAGTCTTTTTTAATGAAAAGCAAAAAAAAAAAAAAAAAAAAACAAATTAACGAGGCGTGGAAACGAAGCGAGGTAAAAAAGACCAAAAATTCTTGCTGGATTTAAGGATTTTAAATAGATTAAAAGAAAGAATTCATGAGCCAAACTCAAAAGATAAACCATTTTCAAGAGAAATCAATTAGAATTTTCATATGTGCGTCTTGACCCTAGAACACTAACCATCAATTAAAGTTACACCACTACTAACCATGGGTATATCATACCTGATTTTGAAAATATCAAAAAAATATGAAATATAAATCTTTATTTGAAATATTTTACATGCAGGCACTTCAAACTTTGTACTTTGAGTTAACATTAATAGAAACTGAAAAACATTATTTAGGTAAGAAAATCAGGTACTGAAAATTGTAATTAAACATAGGAAATTTGCGCTGGGTACTATATAACTATGTTTAGCGTTCTAGGGTTAAGAGAGTGAACATGTTAATCGTCGAACATACGGGCTGACAACTTATCTCTTTACCGTAGACGTTCTTAAGCTCAAATAACTGCAGATCCTCAACAGTAGTCTCCAAAGAAGATAGAACAAACTAAACTAGAAAGACAGTGCTTATTAACGGTAATTGCATGTAATCTGCAACGTCTTGTTCGCTTTGCCGACTGGTGGAATATTTTCTTGATGTTCTGATATAAATTCTCACTGCTTATTATCTTTGCATAACATGGTCGTTATTGTATAAGTTATGGAGCCAACCATTCGAAATCTTGAGTATCGTTTTCAGAAATGCCTTAGCAACAGAACAGAGGATAAGTTCCTAAATGTTTCCTAGTTTTAAACCTGAATAACAAGAAGACAAAATTCGATGCCGGTGCCAACACTAACGAGAAAATTTAGAATCAAACCAGAATAAAAGGCTCGATTCCAATATGTAGTCTTTGCGGAAATACTCCATCTATGTTGTAGGTATTTACTTGACTCCCACAAGGTCAAGATGTGACACAAGGTCGATTAACGTGGGAAACCCGAGTGTTTCCACTCAAAGGTCACTGGTCAAAATTGGTCATAGCATGTCCAAGCTGGTCAGAGCTTAGTCAAAACTGGTCATGACTTGTCCGAGCAAGTCCAGGCCGGAGCCAGTCCAAGCTAGTCGAAGCCTTGATCGAATCTCAGCCAAAGGCCAAGAAACGATCCAATAATTGTCAAAACCCCCAGCATAACGCCAGGTAAGTATATATAAGTACTCCATCTATGTTGTATATCACGGAAGCCGGTTGCGCGGCCTTGAAGCAAAGCAGCAATCAGTTAGACGGAACTTAACGCTTGCTTAAATGGTCACTCTCCCATGTGGTTGCTCAGTCGGCAGTGAGATATCGTTGTGTGAACTTGTGTTCTGTATGACCGTTACATTAAACTAAAATTCAATTCGGATACCAAAATGGAAATTTTAGATTCCAAACTCGAATAAAAACTCGACTCCAATATGTAGTCTACCCGAAAATAAGGCAGATATTTCATATAATTTTCAGAATAGGTTGTGCGGCCTTGATGCAATAAGGTTAACAATCAAAGATACCTGTCTAGTCATGCGTGGTCAGTCATTTTCCAATAGAGTTGCAAGTTGGTAGTGAGACGACATTACGGAGTTGGTATTCAGTGTGACCATCGCATTATATATCTGTCTATCCACATCTATCTATTTATCTATCTATCTGAAACTATTTATGTCTGCCTTTGGTCCGTCTGATGGAAAAGATAGTTGCGTATGGCACCCATGCGTTTAGCGGATGTTTGAGCTCAACTAAAAATTGAAATTTGAATGCCAAACCTCCTTCATACCTCTAAAGTTGTCAGAACATTGACTTACTTTTAAAATCTGTAATATCGACACGTATAAATTTCGTATCCTTGCTTTTATGTATGTATATATGTATGTGTGTAACATACGCATTAAAGGCTACTAAGAGAGGACATCAGGAAAACATTCCATAATTATTTTTTATTAATTCAAGCCTTACAGAACGTTGAACATTTTATTAGATTGAGTAATTTCACGAACAGAAAGATTCTAACTTTTGATCTTGAATTGAGTTATTTCAGACATTTTTATTTTATGCCCCATTATATAAAATACAAACTCAGTCCGTGGAATGTTTGAGCAAATTTATTCTTTTAATCATTTCACCCCATGCAAGGCGGTAAAGCCACAAAGACACAATGGGGTTACTGAGCGTGAAAAAAACAAGAGAAACATTATTAAAGAGCGAGAACAATAAAAGAACAGGAATCAAGAAGACAGTAGATAACGATTGACATTCCATTTAAATCTTTGAACATCATAGTTACCTGGAAAGCATAAAGCTGGAAGAGAGTTCCACAAGCGAGAAAAGAAACTGTTAGCAGAGAACCTACGGTTGCAGTTAGATAATTTAACTGTAAGTCTGGTTCCCAAACTGCAGGAATTTAAGCGTGCTACTAGGTTGGCATCTCGGCCCCACCCTTTCACCATCGAAACGGCTAATTGTAGCTATTTCTTCTACTCCAACAGCTTCTCAGCTCGCACTTCCCGGTCAGAGGAACTCTTTTTCTATTACTTGCTTCCCTGATAGCTATAATATTCAAATATTCAAAAGTAATGTCAATCGGCATCTTCTGATGCCTTGACCTTGATTCTTGTCCTTCTCTTTATCCTTTTCCCAAACACTCCTCTTTACTCTTACTCTCACGTTCTGTAACCCCTAGCGTGCTAATGACACCCCGGCCTTGCCTGAGGTGATTTGCCCCCAAAAGTTGATAAGACCTTGTTGACATTCTAGTACTGTGCTTAAATTCATAAAGTCTAAGTACCATAGCGGAAAATTTATCTCTGCTTATTGGTTTTGGTATCTTAGAGTAGTTCTTTATCCTTGCCGGTTTTGATGTGGACTCTAGTTGCGAAGATGTATGTGCTGGCAGGAATTAGCATCTTTTTTTTTATATTTCTTTAATCATTTCACCCTAAGCAAGGCAGTAAAGCCACTAAGGCACAAGAGGTTACTGAGTGTGAAAGTATAAGAAAAAAAAAAACATTACTAAGGAGAGAGAACAATAGAAGAGTAATCAGGAAGACATTTTGACATCACATTTAAATTTAAATTAGCACTGCGCTTAAATTCGTAAGATCTAGATCATAACGAAGATTTCTTCCGAACAATTACCAAAAAAGTATTTATAGAAAAGGTGCAGGGAGACAACTTTAGCGGGGTGGGAAAGTGACTGAAGCCGAGACGCCAGGTCAATCAGAGAATAATCAACTTTGCTATTCTGCAAATATTAAGAAAACAGCATTGTTTGGAATCAAATAACTAGTAACTTTGCTATTCTGCGACTATTAAGAAGCAGCATTGTTTGGAATCAAAGAATAGACATCCGGTGAGATTTGAACATGTATTCCTTATTCTTGGAGGCTTCTTTTTCTATGACAGCTGTTTTACCGGTTTAGCTACGAAGACATGACTGGCAGGTCTTATTCAAATTCTTCTTTTATGTGCTGTGTCCATTCAGGTGTTGGCGAAAACGACTCTACACAACTTCTTGTCCTTTGTAGCGCTTAATAAATTGTTTTTGTGTTATCTCCCCTAAACTTTGTCCCGCCATCTATTTACCCAATCTCACTAAGTAGGTTATGCGTTGTTTTCGTCTGAATCTCTTGCTTTCAATCTGTCCTGTGAGTATCAGATTTTCCAAGCCCTCCATCCTCATTATGTACTCTAGAAATGTCAAGTGTCGCTTCCTATATAAAGTATATGTGTTCTTTTCATTTCCATTTTCTCTAAAATTCTCTATATTCGTTCCTCACATGTTCAGATCATAGTGTTCTGTAGAACCACATTTCTACTGCATCAAGTTTCTTCTTCATCTGTGAGGAGATTGTCCAGCATTCACTGACATTTGGGACGACTGATATTACGTAACAGTTTAGTAGTATTCAATTTGTTTCTCACGAAATGTTCCTTTTCTTAATACCTTGCGTAGCTTCTGGAAGGCATCTTTGACTATCCCAATGCACTTTTGGATTTCAGTGTCACATTTCCCAGATATTTAAATTGTTGTACTTATTTCATTTTGGTAACAGTAGTCGTAAAATAACAATAATAATTAATAGGACTAAGATGATTGGAAGACTGGTTAAGAACCAATTATAATGGCAATCCTTCATTTGAGAAATTTGGAAACTTTCAGGGATCATGTTTGCCGAAATTAGCCCTAACTATTGCTGAGCACCATATGACAGCTGGAATCATAAATTCTTCTTCTTTTGTCCTTTGTAGCGCTTAATAAATTCTGTTTTTGTGTTCTCTCCCGTAAACTTTGTCCCGCCATCTATTTACCCATGTCATGTTTCTTCAGGATATGGACGATCATGGCTCTCCACATTTTCCTGTCTCTTGTTGCACTAACTTTTGACACTTTACTACCCCTCTTTGTCCTTGTTCTACCAACCCATACACCCAAGCTGGTTAAGTAGGTTACTCTAGGATTTCTTTCGCTTTTCTTGCCTTCAGTATATCCTATCAGTATTAAATTCTCCAAGCCCACTTTCCTCATAATGTGTCTTAACCATATATAATAATTTTCTCTTATTTAAAGTAAAAAACAATTACCTTTTGGGACAGTTTACCAGGAGTGGCCTCAAACTTTTGAACTGTAGTGTACGAATTACATAGCGGATCAGAACTCTTTGTTTCTAAAGACGTTTTCTTATCGTTTAATACTTAGCTTAGTTTCCGAAAGACATCTTTTGCTATTCTTACGGGCCTTTGGATTTCTGCGTCACCTGTTTCTCTGCATGTTACTACATTATCCACGTATTTCTATATCTGTTTGATTTGGATGTCTACAATACGTAGTTCATGCCTTCAGCTGCCTCTTTTAATGATAATCATTCTATCAGTTTTATTACAGTTAATAACCTTTTCTGATTGCAGTCCTTTACTACCTTCTCCAAGTTTCTTTCTAAGTCTACCATCAACACAGTACCATCGATATATCTTGTTAGAATTAATATTCGCCGACTATAAATCCCGATAGGATTTCTAGTTCTCTTGGGATAGAATCGATGTGCAGGTTTAATGAGTTTAACGGTAAGCGCTCTCAGTCTGGCACAAAGCGACAGTTATGAGTCACTTGTATTGAGTTACTAAGGTCTAAGGGGTCTGGAAGTTAGGTTGCTTTTTAATTCTAATGGTTTACGAGTAACCTGCTATTTAACTTTACGATGGGTGCTGAAAAATTCTCGCACCTCCCAAGACGCCTCTCCAATAAATAAATAAATCCTGATATGCGATTTGGAGGAAGTGGTCCGGTCGGGGATTTTTCAGTTTTTATCTGGATAGCCCGGGAGTGAAGTGGATCCATGCCTTTCCCAAATTGATTAGTACGAAGTGGACCCAACCTGTCTCAGCCGGAGTTTCAACTCATACAAATTTCGGTACCGATAACCGTTAAACAACCCGCGCTTGGACTGCTTTCATAGATCTCAAATGATTGATTGATTGATTTATTTAATGGCACATCAACTCCTTATGGGCCATTTAATGCCAAAATTTAATTTTCTTGGGAGCTTTGAGGGAATGAAATGTTGATATATGTTATTCTACTTTCACAATGGAATACATGTGTTGCAGCATACCAACGGACAATAATGGGTATGCCCCCCATTCACATAAATACAGTAGTAAATACTGTATGTTGATCTTCAATTGGAGATTCGTCTCCAGCTGTGCTGGTCAAACACTCTGCCTCCGGGCAGAGAGGATCCCCAGAAGAGGCTATGTCGAAGGGCAGAGTTTTGTCTCGGGAAATAGCTACCCGACTCCGTTTTATACGAGGTGTACGAGGAATTTTTGGCCGGGCCTACGAACTTGGATACCTCGCATTAAATTCGGCCTTGTGCTACATCTGACCGTGTGGGGAGGTTAGTAGATATCCTGCAGTTAGAGATTCATTGTGGAATTCACTTAACTCACTTCTGGTTGTTGTCTTACGCGCCGCTGGCGAATCTTATATGTGTTGTTCTTGTCCTAAGTATTATCATTCATTACCAAGCTTCGTGTGATTATTCTATTCAGTAACCTTCCCTAGGTTACAACAACATGGTAGATGATACTCTTTGTGCATATACGTGTTTGCTGGTTGATTTTGTTTAACGGCATATCAACAACTTTATGGGTTATTTAATGCAGAAATCTAAATACTTTGTATATCATTTTAGCTTTCAGGGTAGTTTGTAGATCATAAAATATATTAATTTCACGACAAAAATGTATTGTTGGTAATTTTTTTAATAAAAAAATGTATTGCTTGTATTTTTATACGTTTTCGTGTTATATTGATTGTCCTTTTGCTATAAAATTGTATTGTTGTTCATTTTACTATAAAAATGACCTGATTAGTTTTTTAAGAGGGCACTATTTACGCACAGCTAGGACGTTAACAGGTGCAACCACCCCAGGTCAGTATGGACCTGGGAACAACAGCAGATATTAACATACGTGCTTAATCATGTTTGATTTTTTTGAAACCGCCACATAAATTTAATTATCATTTAATTTCGCAGTACAGCTGTTGAGAAATCTTTTTTTTTTTAGTTCATTGGTAGTGCGTGATAAGACTAGTTATCGATATCCTGGGATTTCTGTTATTTATATATTTAGTCAAATATATATTTTTTAGATGTGAGTTTTGGTGTAACGAATTACATGAGAAATCGGAGAGCCGAGTTCGAATTCCAGTTGAGTTCGTTACTGTTGTAGAGTAGCTAGTACCCCTTCAGCACTCTACCAGATGGCCTGGCTCATAGTCTTAAATAGTCTACGATTAAGGACTTCAGTAGTTGATACTAAGCTGATTAATATTCGGACTGATCTTACTTCGTTTGGCTATACAGCATTTGACTCTCATCTATTCCTTGTAAGTTGTCTTGTTAATTGTTTTGTAACTTATTCTGTATTTTTTTGTATATATCCATTAGCACCGAATTCTGGTACTGAATAAATATATTAAACACTCATTCTTCTTTGTGTATCATTCACCTCGATGATACAAGTTACATTCACTTACGCGCAAATACCCTTGAGAAAGGTATGAATCCATCAGTTCTCCTCCCAGTTATGGGTTAAATAACAGGATAGACTGGGTTCTATAGCCTTGGGTTGCAACCAGTCTACCACGGAAAGATTTGTCAACCTAATGCTGGAAAACCTTCAAACGCTCTTTTCCAACATGCCTTGAGGCAGGCTTATAAAGATTAACATGAGAATAATATGTTGATATGTAGTCTGCAACAACCAAGGTGAGCTTTTTTTAACATATATATCTTGTATCTGTTTTCTTTTTAAATTATCAGTCCTCTGGGTTTACCAATTTTTCAGTTCACAATGTCAAATTTTATGATGCAAGTCGATATTTTCATATTAGCCAACTCATTTCCTCTGTATCTGTCCGACATCGACTGACTCACCAACTCACTGAGCCCACTGGCGACTGCTACTACTATTACTTATTATATGTCGGAGAGTCTATTAACAATAGAATAGGTATGTTCCAGTATAAAAATAATTTTTTTAATTTGATTTAATTTTTTCTTATATACATATATTTTTATTGCCAAATATAATTAAAAAAACTGTAATCCCAGCATAATATATAACTACGCCAACCTTGTGATAACCAGATATGTTAAAAATCAAATTACATAACGGTCAGTTTATACGCGGTACCTGAAGATTGCGTTGTGCATGAAACTCTGAGTTATTTCAGCGGTGAGGGATAATATGTATATTTATTAATATGTACATAATAGCTCTGTTATATTACACTAGTACTATTTTGCTATATATATATATATATATATATATATATATATATATATATATGTATGTATGTATTGTGTGTGTATGTGTGCACGCGTGTGTGTATATTAGTATATTTAGGCAATTCCTTCATTTAGTCATGCTCTATTAAATATAGTTACCTCCAAATAAATCGCTAAAATAGAGCCTACCTGATGAAAAAAAGACCCTAAACTTAATAAAAACATAGTTTATCGTCAAAATGTTTATGTTATTATTAAAAGGAAAGACAAATGTATTTTTTATTATTTTATTAAAATTTTTTTAATCCTCCATAGCACTTTCGAAATTTTGGTTAAAAATCTTGTTTTTCTTGCGTCAGCGAGTGGGCCAAAGATTAGTATTGGAAATTTTAGCTTCTTTTTTTGGTGTTAAAACACATTGTTTTGGAAATTCTTGCAAAAATCAAATAATTGTGGAATTTTAATCAAATTTCCGAAACTTATTCACAAATAAAAGAAATTATTTTAGAATTTTTTTATCAGCAAATAAGAGTGATAATTCTATTAATTTTAAAGCTAACATTTCTAAAATTCAATAAAATATTAGATTACGGCGAATCTTTTCCTAAGTTTTAAAGCTTACTGAGTACTAAGAATTATATAAAATGGCGCCCACGTAATTTTTTTCAATTATGTTTTCCATATAAAGTCTCCGTAGAATATCATTCGATCTGTCACCAGGTTGTCAACCTGTCAACACTACCCGGTTAAAAATACAGCTACTGTCGGGTAAAACAATGAATTTCTGTGATATTTTAAACTTAAAGTAAATAATAATTCTTTCAAATCAGATTAATTATACCTTAAATCAGCTAATATTCCTCAGATATTTCAGAAATCATATTTTATTATTGGAAAGATAATTACATTGTGATGAAAGGCAACTAAAAACGTACGCTAATCAGCTATTTTAGAAAAAAAAAACTTCTTTCAGTAAATTTAAATTAATCTTAAATTAGTTTTTGAAAGCAGCAATTGTTTTACTTATTGGAAATGTTAAATTTAATCTATTAACTTGAAATTAAACTAAAATGAAAACTTCAAGAAAGATTTTTCATTTTTAAAAATTCATTTTAAAACGTAGGTCTTGCGTTTTTGTATTGTTCCCTAATTAAACATGACAGACAGAGCATGTCTGTAAAGCCTTTTGGTGTGCTTTTATTCATTGTTATTAACAATACTTCACCAGAAAAAAAAAAAAGACTTATACAAATTCTCTTATGTGATACTTTAATAGATATTTTCTACTAATAAAAAAAAAAAGTAAAGCCAAAAATATTTACATATTTCTGTTATAGCACAACATTTGCCTCGAGAAGATTAACCTTTCATCTGTCTGATCAAAATGCCATACGGAATCATATAACACAATCCACATCGCCCCTTTTCTAAAATGTTTGTGATGTCAACGAACACTCGTTGTCACTTTCGTAATACTCGTTGTAGTAGAGACTATGTAATCGCAGATTATATCTATAGTAACGCCATTGAACAATACTGGTGTCAGACGCCTTCGAATAACACTCGCACTAATAGTACTTGCTCGATAATACTCGCTCAAACAGTAATCCGTATAGTTAAATAATATAGAGAATAGCGGTCCGTATAGTAATAGAGGATAGAATAGAAATAACGATCGTTAGTCCTCAGCTACTTCCTACATATATGCGTTTACTCTATGGTCATGTGGTCTATTTAATTCAATAATAGGATCTCCTGTGTTTGTTCACTTGTGATCTATGTCAGCAGCAACACTTTATTCCAATATAACAAAAATCACCGTCAGATTCGGAACGATAATTCAACACCATTCTGCTATAAAAACTGCAACAAAAAAAAAAAAGAAAAATATTTATGGAAGCTGAGTACATTAAAAAGAATGCAAACTACAACCAATAAAATTTGTTTCAATCAAAGCGATTAAATGTTGAAATGGCAGTAAAGTGTAAAAGTCATTTTAGCCGCATTGCATCGTTGTGAAAACGGTAAAAAGGAGGTCAGCACAAAACAAAGCAAACAATCACCAAGAAACCCAACACTTCTCATGCGATAACACAACACCCATGAAGTGAAAAATCACACACCCATACAAAGATATCAAATTATATCAAACCATACATAAATACGACAGAATTGAGAAGTAGCAGCAGAGAAGACAACAGCCCAGGAGAGTGAAAGCATTAATGCAATGCGCTGACGAAACTTCGAAGTCAGCCTGACTGAACCAACACCACTCAGTTAAATGATAAGTTTTTCCACATTATATATATATATATATATATATATATATATATATATATATATAGACAGAGAGAGAGAGAGAGTGAGAGTGAGAGAGAGAAGTTTGTTCTCCTTTTGTCTCGTCGTCGCCGAGAGAGGTGATATAAATCGTTTCTCATTGGTCACTTTCTATTTCCAAATCAGCAGTTGCAGGTGTTTATATGAACTGTTCGTTATTGTGTGCTTGGTGGGCATCAGGATTGCCTGCCTGAATAGGTATTGTTCCGGTAGGATCGTTTGGGCGAACAGGTATGATGTTGAAATGCTTGAAATTTGTTATGACCCCAAATCAATAATATCAATGATGAGGCGCTCCTGCGTACCCGTTAGGGTGTATCATAACAAAAACAAAACAAAAAATAAAACATATATATCTCTATCTATAAAAGGCAGGATGTGTGTGTGTGTGTGTGTGTGTGTGTGTGTGTGTGTGTGTGTGTGTGTGTGTAACGAATGCACGGCCGCAATTTGCGACGGATTTGCACCAAAATTTACATGCACATGCTCCACGTTAGCGGAAAGGCCAAGACCGACCTTGCATTTCCCAACTTCCATCGATAATGGAAACAATCGATTTTTTCATGCTTCTACGGCAGTTTTCATGTACTTTGCGGACATTTTCTACTGGCCAGAGTGAGAGCCTATAGCTGGCTGCCACGAATAAGCAGGAAGATTCTATTGGCCAGCGTGAGATCCAACAGCTGACTGACACGAATGTTAACTAGCATGTTAGCATGCAAAAAAAAAAAAAAATAAATTGATAGCTGCATTCGTCACAAGTGGGAAAAATTTAAATCTGCATGTCACTTTACTCCAATTGGCTCATTCGCTTGCTTAAACTCAACGTTGATTCTGATTTCGCAGAACTGGGTTGGGTGTGAAAAAGTATTTGTTGTTAACATTCTTTTTTCATTCGGTTTTTCCAGTTACGAGTTCTTTTTTAAAGGCAAGGAAGGGTAAAAATATTTTAAGTCAAGTGATAGCGATTGCTGTATGAGTCGTACGATTTTTTAATCAAGCACGGGCAACGCCGGGCCATGCTGCTAGTATATATATATATATATATATATATATATATATGATTTATATATATAGTTCATAAATATATCATTTATATATCTAGTTAATATATATATATATATATATATATAGTCACTAAGACCATTAGATAAAAATCAGAATGAGCCTTCCTTAGTAATAAGAATATATATTGGTTATAGGACCGGGCGCACAGGTGATTGTTTAACAAATGCTCAAATATCACCGATCCAGATGTATTGACACATTTATATAAAATATTCAAAATGTTCTTTGCAAATACTCTTTTCGTAATAGTGAAAAATACTTGGTTATTTAACAGAATCGAACAGTTTTTTTTCCCATTTATTAATAATTCCTTGTAGAAATTGCTTAGGAATAATGGCGATATCGAATTAAGCAAAACAATTTTTAGCTTTTATCCTTAAATGCATGAAACTGTTATACTAGTTTCTCGCAGTCGGAGGGTTAATTTGAAAAGCGACGACGACGACCTGAAAAGCTCTTTGATTAATTAAGGTGAGAAGCGATCGTGTGATCTAGAGAAACGGTTCATTGGTAATTATATTCCCAGATTTTCTATGCTGAATTCTTTCATTAGAAATGTCCAAGGCTAATGTGTTTATCGCCAACTGAGGTGTGCCACAATCGTTAGAATGCGGAAAACTAACAATTTCAATCAAACGGCCATGTTTTGTTGATGATAAAGCGAAGTTTACGATTCCCGCTAAAAACTCTTGCCGACAGAAGAAAAAAAGGACTAGATTGATGTCTTTTAGCTTCTTTAGGAAACATGAAACGTATATGTCTCAAAGGCAGCCGCAGACTAAGTTGTTCACACAGAGAAACAGGCGTTTTTCTTATTTAGGCTTTGTACTAAAGCTATAGATATATACATAGGCCCCTCACTGTGAGCTAATGATTATCACATTGGTCACGTAGTTCATTTATTAATGGCTTCAATCCTCACTGGTTGTCCTCGAATTATAGCCTTGTGTCAGATTAAATTTATCAAACACACACATACACAGAACAGTGTAATATCTTAGCACTTTACGAAAAATGTGACATAAACAATATATACACTCATTGACGACTTAATGAAATACATGTAAACAAATGCTCTTTTATGCAAATTTCTAATGCGCCAATATTGGGATATAGCGGGGTTACACTTTTCTTCATTCTCTTGTCATCGAACTAGGATCAAAGTGTAGTATCTGTCTTCGGGCGGATAAGCTACGTTTTATCACTCAGTTGTGTTTCTGTCTTCGGGTAGAACAACCAAAACATGATTGAGGGACGGCTGGTCCCGGGGAGCCTCCCTCACTGCACCAATATCCGACCACTGTGAGTAAGGGTGAGTAAATAACAAGTGTAATATCTGTTCACCTTTCTAAACGAGTTACGCTTTTCTTCACTCTCTAACCGCCGGGCTAAGATCAAGTGTAGTATCTGTTCATTTCATTTCTAATGGTAATGGTAATATTAGCCTTTGCCTTATAAGAAAACATTCGACATTCATTGACCAGCAGCCATTACACAAGAGTTACACTTTTCTTCATTCCCTGGCCATCGGGCTAGGATCATGTGTAGTATCTGTTCGCCTCATTTCTAATGTCAATTGTAATATTAGCCGTTTCCCTATAAGGAAATATTTGGTATTCATTGACCTAATAGCTAGTGCTGTTTTTGGTTGAAATTTGGAAAATCTTTTACTATTCAAACAATAAGTTTCTCAATTTCAATAACAGTTATCACTCTTTCTATTAGGAATGAGAGTTTCCTTCCTAACCTTTTGTTTGAAGTAGTGTTGAACGTCAATATTCTTGATTATGCCATTTTTTCAATTCGAATTACATGTGCTATTCATTTTAGTTGTTGCTACTTTTGAAAGTCATCAAATAATGCGCATTTCACCCCAAGCAAGGCGGGAGTGCCACTAACATGCAAGGGGTTACAGAAAGTGGGAGCAAGAATAAAGATGTGTGATAGAGGAAAGGATGACGAGTAGGACGGGGAATAGATCAAGGCATCTGGAAATGTCAGTTGACATTGCATTTGAATAGTTGGAGATTATATCAGGGAAGCAAATAAGAGGAATGGAATTCTACAGACGGTAAGCGCGGGACATGAAACTATTAGAGTAGAAGAAACGGCTACATTTAACCGTTTTGACAGTGAAAGGGTGGGACTGAGTTGCCGACCTAGTAGCACGTTTAAATTCATGCAGTTTGAGAACTAGCGAAAATAGCTCGTCGGAGCAGTTACTGTGAAAGTATTTGTAGAAAAGACAAAGGGAGGCGACGGCACGTCTGTGAGAGAGCGAATGTAAACGAGATGCCAGATCAGGTGTGATTCTGTAGCGCCAGGTTCAAAGAAGAATGGTTCTCTCTAAGACCTACAGGCTTCATTCGCTCAAAGCCATTTTTAAGCATTGATCACGCATTGATGAAAGCACTTGTGTACTGTCGAGAGTTTAGATATTTCTGAACAGTTTGGGGGGACATATTTGACATTCATATGCGAGTCTAGATCTGATGAGACTCTTCAAGAACGTGACTCAAGTTCTTCAGTTAATGTTTTGGTTTTGTAGCAACTTGCAGTGTTGAACAGAACTACTCCGACCGTCGCCAATTCTATGTTTAATTTCCTTGTGACCAATACAATACGAGGCATTTGAAGTGTTTAGTATTAACTAATTCCACATACTGAGGTTTTATGATAGATTCAGAGTATGTGCCATCATTGCTTTCATTCCAATTCCAGATTATAGTTTCTGTTTTGGAAATGTTTATCTTCAGTTCTAATTCTTCAAACACTTCGCAGAAAATGTTCCCAGAGAAGGATAACTCTGATTTAAAACCATTTGGATATGCAGGTAGAAATGTCACCTCTTCAAAATCTATTTGCAAATGAAACTACAATAGCAATACTTAATGTGATGAGGCCGTAGCTCTCGATACTCCACTGAGGAGTCGACAAGTTTAACGATATTACACTATTTACATTATTCGGACTATTGTCTTCATCTTTGTCGCCATGTTTATCACAACGTTCCAGCCATTGTACGCTCCGGACTTCTTCAGGTGGTTGGAATGTCGAACTTAACCCTTTATTTCGCTCACTGGGGTAGACTATTCTAGTTCCACGTGCCATGTTTAATGGATGCCAGTTATCTCCTGTTAATTCTCCTCTCCAAGTTCTCCACTGCCTTAGCCAGGTATTGAACTCACACTTTTGAGTCCTGTCACTGGAACTAACTAACGCCTTTATCCACTGTGCCGTGTGTCCTCGAGGACACATGGTTCAGTGGATAAGGGTGGAGAACTTTGGGGGTGGATAGCTTTGAGAGGGGAATTAAGCAGGAGATAACTGACATCCACACCTGATACACACTTAGGCAGATTTAACGATATTAACATAAAACATCACGTATGGCACATAACTGACTTAATGTCCGTTCTGTTAATTGCATGACTGATGACATCCTAAAGATATTTTCTCATGTTAATAACACTTGATGACATCAGCATAAAATTAACTTTCAGAATGAATTCCATTTTTATTGTTTTTCTATTTCTGTAAGCTTTACGTCATACAATTAAGTAAAGACATATTAAAAAAAATTGAATCTAATAATGTACTGGCCGTATTCGGGAAATAAAGATGTATCTACCTTTCAGCAACTTACACACCATTTACAACTAAAATACTAGAAAATGTCAAACAAATTAGTCGAAAGCGATTGGAACAAACGACCTTTTGGACAATTTTACAAGTAACAAAATTAAAAAAATCTTTTGTCCTTATACAAGAAAAACGTAATAAAAACGCTGAAATCAAAGCTACTTGGGATCGTAAACTTGTTACTTAGGGTTTTCAGTTTAACAAACCACGCTGGTCAAGAATTTAACAACTCGCGTTTATCAATAATTTAACAAACCACGTTAGCCAAGAATTTAAGATCCCAGCTTATCTAAGAATTTAAGACGCTAAATTAGCTAACACGAGTTCAGGTAAGATTTTTTAAATCCCAATTAGTATATTAAGATAATAATTTACCTCAAAATAAAATCATAATTCAGCTTAAATTATCGTTTTAAAATCTTAGAATATAAAAATATATTTTATACAATTATCGTCGCGAAAATAGAAATTGTGGTGTCAAGTTCAGATTCTGGTCGATTTTGCCCACGTTTATATAATTTAGAATTTAAAAGACTAGAACAGATAAGATTTGAAAACATTAATTTAGCCGATAATTTACAGCTAATAATCCAACGACGGCGATAGTAGCAGAACATGGCGCATTGGTGTGCATAAACACTACTTTCCTTTTTGAATGTCAATGTGTTTTTGTGGCGATTTCAAATAAACCTTTTTAAAGATCGTGTTAACATGCCCCAAAGTTTTCCTGTCTTTGTACAAAATAAATCAAAATTCTCATCAAGAAGAAACAATCTGGAATAAATACCATACAAGACAAAAAAAAAAAGGAAACTTATTTACAGAATTCAACAACATCATGGAAAAATAGATAGAATACTGTTGCAAATGGTAGAAACACTTTGTCAGAGAAAACTCTGGCGACCGGGTAGTTCCAGGTTCTTCGAATTATAATGACTTCTCCATTCTTACAGAAGAAGTGGAAGCAGCAGTAAAATTACTTAAGTAAGGTAAGGCGGTTGAAAATTGACAACGACTCAACTGAATTCATGGTTATGACTAATTCACAGGCATACAAACAAAAAGCTGTAGACTAGTAGCGAACAACACGAGGCCATTCATTGATTATAATCCTTGGAGAAGGTATGAATCTATCTCTTCTCCTGACAGCTATAGGGAAATATCAAGATAGAGTTGCTTGCGTAGTAAATGGTCTACGAGAAGGACAAGTCTGAATTCAAAACAAGTGTTTTGGTGAAGAGGTTAAGTGGAACACCAGCAGCACAAAAAACAAGACTTGTTAAAGGGCGGAGGAAGGCCTAGGATTCAACGACCATCGACCCCAGCCATGAGTTCAATATCCTCACTAACCGGCAATTGGTTAAGCATAGGGAGTACAGATACATCCCTGAATACATAGTCAATCAGGGAGGATAGTTCCCCCAATGCGAGTGAGTAGGCTTTGCATTTGGATTTGGAGAGGATAGTCATTTTAATTAGTCACGCTAGTAAATTAGTGTTAAAATTAGCCTAAAATGACTGATGACCCAATTAGAAGGAATCATTGTTGAAACCATATTGGTTTTCGACATGACAGAAGCACTAAAGAAGAAATATTCAGTCTTCGAGTTTTATGCGGAAAAATATTTACAACACTAACAAAACCACTACCACATCTTCATCGACTTCAAAAAGACGAGGACATCTGAAATAAAAAATCTGACTGCTCCTTGGAATGGCCTTATCAATCTTTCTGTGAATCTTTGGCGTTAACAGCAGAATTGCCGCGAAGAATCCAAGCATTTGAAATGCCCATACTCGACATCTTATACGTAGACCGCATCACAGACGATGCAATGTGAGGAACGATTAAAAAAGAAACAGGCCTATTTGAAGACCTCAAAACTACAGTCAAGAAGAGAAAGTTGGAATGGTAGGGGTACGTCACAGGAGCCAACAATTAACAAGTTATGACCTTGGGCAAACGAAGAGTTGGACAAAGGAAAAATGGGGTGACAACATCACTGAGTCAATATCATTCACAGAAAGTCAGACATTGGGACGCAATCGAAATATATACAGGGAGCTGGTCCGATGCTCGGCGGTGCAGCGACACTACTACAACATCCTATATTGTGATTGATGTTGATGATGATGATGAAGTATGGTCCAAAAAGTTGTCGTCCTAAACCACTTCCTCAAATCTGACTAAACGATCAAAGGATTTTTTTGGATGTGCTTCTTAGTGACAAAATTTCAGTATCGAATCAAACCCCTTAAAAGAAAAAGTGAGATATACAAATAGGCGATATTTGTAATTTCTATGTGTTAGTGTAGTGGGTGTGTGGGCGATTGGTTAGAATTTTAGTATTCTGACCATGAGACATGGATGTAAATCTCACCATGGTCGACTGGTTAGAATCTTAGCATTCTGACTATGAGGCTTGGATTCAAATCTCACCATGGTCGATTGGTTAGAATGTTAAAATTCCGCCTACGATGGTTGTATTCAAATCTCACCATCGTCGCTTGGTTAGAATCTTAGCATTCTGACCACGGGGCTTGGATTCAAATCTCACCATGGTCGTTTGGTTAGAATCTTATCATTCTGACCACCAGGCTTGGATTCAATTCACACCATTGTCGATTGGTTAGAATCTTAGCATTCTGAACACCAGGCTTGGATTCAATTCTCACCATTGTCGATTGGTTAGAATCTTAGCATTCTGACCACGGGGCTTGGATTCAAATCTCACCATGGTCGATTCGTTAGAATCTTAGTATTTTGACTATGAGGCTTGGATTCAAATCTCAATATGGTCGATTGGTTAGAATCTTAGCATTCTGAATATGAGGCTTGGATTCAAATCTCAGCATTGTTTATTTATTAAGAAAGTGACTTCTTGAGCATATCGCCATAGAGAGACAATCCGCGTTACTGTTGGAAAATACCTGAACCATACCAAGCCTTGTAAATGAAATTGGGTTAGCGGGATTGTTCGGAAGCCGTCGATAGTTGTCCTAGCACGAAGTCTTAAGTCATCGTGACTGAGTGTATGATCGTACTGGTCATCAAATTGATGATCACTCACCAGATTATGTGCTCTTTACTAGAAAATGTAATTCAGGTTTGTTTGATATAGTTGAAGAGTATAAACCAGAGGTTTGCTTTGTATGAATTGAAGAAAGACAAATGTGACTGAGCAGTCGCCTGCAACAGGGATTAGGTAACCACCTTAGCAGACAATCATACTCGGATTGGTGTTACTAGCACTGCATGTGATGGCGATGTCGAATAAATGAGTTTATTCTGGTCTTTTTTTTAATATAATATTTAAGAGAATCAGGATCATAAATCCCTTAACGTATTTAGGGATCGAAGAGACATGACATGTACTGCAGCTGTTGCAATATCTAAAACAAGATAGTCAGACCGGATCCCTCCTATTTAGACGCTGGTTTTGAATTCAGAGTTGTTCTTTTATTAGAATGATTGCTCTGTCCTGTCATTTAACACGTATCTGGAAGAAGATGGAGTAATGCTTTTTCCAAGGGCATTAGTGCGACGTGAACGGAGAGAAAATCGACCATAATTTGAACTCGACACAGCTATTTCAATTTTCGCATCAATAACCGTCACATCATCTGCCCATCCAATTACGAGAATGCATAGATTAAATCTGCCTGGTGTCCACTCCAATCACTCGCGAACAAAATCTTTATTATTAGCAGAAAGAAAGATAATCCCAACTCCAGTTTCAGTCAACACTGTGTCTGATCAATATGGAACATAGCGAACTATAACTCCCAAATTACAGAGACCACATCACTTCAAGTCTTTCAACAGAAGTAACAACAAAAAAATGTTTGAACATGTAAATCTTACAGAAAATAATATCACAATCAAGATGTTGAAGTTCCACACTATTTTAAATAAAAGAGTAGAAAGAGCAATAACAGTTACTGGTCTTGAGAAACTTATTTTCCTGAAAATCTGATTTTAGAGGAAGATTTTATAAATTTCAACTGACATTAATGCTAACTCTTCGGTTATTGAATGCTGAATGTTTCCTTATAAGGAAGCAGTTAATCTAATCGTCGCCATTGTAACAAATATTGAAATCAAAAGCCGTCATCGTTTGGCAGAGGTCAATGTGTAGTATCTGTTTTCCTCATTTTAGATAGGAGATCGAACCTGGTCCCGGTGATACCAACCCTACGGCTGCACCTTGCTCATTACACTAAGAGAGATGGGATCGGTGTAATATCGTCACCTGCGTGTCCTTAACCCGTTTTTTTTTTATTGTTACAATGATGTTCACCCTGTACAAGGCTCGAGAGTCACTCGAAGTGGAAGGTTATAGAGAAAGAGGCACAGTTTACAGGGATATGTGAGGAAGATAGCAGTTCGCTTGAACCTAAATAGGTTAAGACTAGTGATCAGGAAGGCATCCTCTTGGAAGTCAGTTTCACAAAGCGGTCCGTAGGAAGATGCTGCTCGAGTGGAACTTGCATCTAATCAATGGAATACGAAGGGTATGAGGGTGGTTCACTCCAATGTGGGTTTTAACCATGAAGATTGTAATTGGTGGAAAGAGCAATAGGGTAGCGAGAGGCTTGCAAAGTTTCGTCTCTAGCAAAGAGGTTGTAGGGTAGAAAATAATTCATCACCCACAAGGACGCGAAGGCTCTTTTGGACTCTACCGAGAATGGAAAATAAATACTGGTAAGCTCCTGTCCACATATGGTAGCAGTACTCTATTTTCGACTTTATCTGGCTCTTGTAAACTTAGAGGATAGCAGGAGGAGTCAGGTAGTTACTGGAGCGGTATAGGAAACCAGTTCCCAGTATCTTTCGCGATGTATCGTATGTACGAGTTCAACTTGAGTTCTGGGTTGAACTTAATTTCTAACAGGGGCTCAAGTCGTAGGGCCTCCCTGAGAAAACACACGTTGATTGTGAGAGGTGAATATTCAGGGTCCGCTCTCGGTCATGATGAAATGTCATCAAGTATAGGCTGCCTACATTTAAAGGAACATGTGTCACATCCTACCTTGGGGGGGGGGGGGGTCAAGCAAATAAAATTTTGAACGTCATTTATAACGTTATGAACCTTGTTATAATAATTTACTAATGATAATTATAATTTATTTTTTAATTATAATTTAATTATAATTTATAATGAATTTCTTTTGCGGAGTTTTATTTCAACTAATTTAGCTCACTTACAACAGGTGAGAAAATATATAGGGCAAAATTATCTGAGAGAGTCCTTTCTACATTCCATCAGTATGGCTGATGCTAACCTTCAGGAGAGTGACTCATTGCGTCTTCTCGGCTGACATGAAGTGGAAAGACTATATTGAATCCCCTGTTAGGTTTGATGCTAGGAAAGTTGCTTCACTCTGTCCTGCTACACAATTTCTCTCGCCATAAATCTATTTCACATATCTATAAGTCTACTATTCGACCATGCTTTGAATATTGCTGCCACATATAGTCCTGTGCTCCTGGTACATATATAGAGATTCTTGATAAAATCCAAAGAAGAATCATCAATGTTATTGGTCCTGATCTGGCTTTCCTGCGCCCATTCTATACATATTTTCATGGTAATTGTTCGGATGAGCTTTTCGCTGTGGTGCCTAGACTTTATGAATCTAAGCGCAGTACTAGATTGGCAGCTAGGTCTCATCATTTTACTATTGAAATGGCTAGATGTAACCGTAACTTCTATGCTAACAATTTATTTTCTTGTTTGTCAAACTCTCTACCGTCTTTTTGAATTCCACCCAACTTTGATCTGCAAAAATTTAAATGCAATGTCAATCGTTATCTACTGTCTTCTTCTATTGTTCTCGTTCCTTAATAATAGTTTTATTTTCTAATTCTTTCACTGCTAGTAATTCCTTGTATCTTAGTGGCTTTACTGCCTTGTTTTTTTGGGGGGGATTCGACTAAAAATAAAACAATCAAATCGACAAATTACGAACACTCTATCTACCAATAAGGAATATATAGGAGAAGCATCGAGAAATCTAAAGAAAAGATTATATGAACATAAAAGGGATCTTTTACAAAATAACACACTCAACACATAAGTTACACAGTGTAATGAGTTTGGCCATAACTTCGTTTTAAAAATACTACTCTAATTAAAGCAGAAAGCAATTTACTCGGGCGAAAAGCTATCAAAGATGTTTTGATCTCTAGATCACCCACAGTATAGTTACGCCCAGGTTCTAATAATTTTATTGAATGTTACGCATTGCAAGTGACCTGATGCTAACAGGAAGACGAAATCATCAAAATATTTTGAAGTAAACATCAAGAGCGGAAATAACCGGGAAAACAATCACAGCAAGTGAAATCCACTTAACGTTTTAAAACTTCTTTTTCCCCATCTGACGAAGCCAACACCTTCTTACTTGTGCAGGTGTGAAAAATGGTCGTTAATTAGGACTGCCATGTTGAGGCGTTCTTAAAAAGGTGAAGCCAGCTATGTGTCATCGCAGATAGAAAGAACACTTCAAACAGCGACAAGAATCATTATGAGCTGTTGATATAAACCTTGCCGAGAATGAATAGAAGCGTTGCATTCATCAGAAGA
The DNA here is from genome assembly GCA_903632075.3 of Acanthosepion pharaonis. Lineage (NCBI taxonomy): Eukaryota > Metazoa > Mollusca > Cephalopoda > Sepiida > Sepiidae > Acanthosepion > Acanthosepion pharaonis. The sequence continues at coordinate 1,680,957 of CAHIKZ030001857.1, forward strand.
TGAAAAGATAAAAGAAGAAGAGGAAGAAGAGGATTAAAAAGAAGACAAAAGAAAGAACCCATTCTGTCAGGTAAATACAAATGGAAGTATACAGCGGTTAGAATCTGCAATCGAGTCTAACATAAACGACATTCGTCTGTTTGTGCGCCCGACAGAAACCCCTAAACTACAAATGGCAATTCTGTATTTCTTATAAAGCTTCTACACTGTTATAAGCAACTAGCAGGGTTACACGGCGTTGTCTGTGTATTATATAAAAAAGAACATCACTGATGTACAAATTCACGATGAAAAATATTAATAATAATATTTACATATTAAGAGCCACTCGAGGTAGCTCGAATATTAAAAAAAGAGCTACAATTTATGAGTATATACGCGAGAAATATGGTTAATCTTAGATTTAAACAGCTTAAGATTGTAGTGATTGGGGAAGCATTCTCTTGGGAGTCGGTTCCAAAAAGCAGCACTTCGTTGAAAGTAGCTGTTCGAGTGGAACTTACATCTCAACAATGGAATACGAAGGGAATGAACGTGATTCGCTACAATGTACGTGCCATGGTGGGTCCTAGCCGTGGGGGTTAGAAATGATGGAACTAAGGAATGTAGTTCGTCTGAGGACTTTCCATGGAAATAATGTTCACCCTGTATATAGTCCGCTAGCCTCTTCGGATAGACAGTTACAGAGAAAGAGTCGCTGTCTTTGCGGATATATGATGGAGGTAACGGTTAACCCTAGACATGAACAGGTTAAGATTGTAATGATCGGGGAAGCATTCTCTTGGGAGTCGGTTCCACAAAACAGCAGTTCGTTAGAAGAAGCTGTTCGAGTGGAACTGACATCTCAACAATGGAATGACGGTGATTCGCTACAATAGGCGTGGCATGGCAGGTCTTAGCCGGGAAGGTTAGAAATGGTGGAAAATTTCTTACTAATTTAAAGCTAAAGTGGCTTACAACGTGGCTGAGATGGTTGAGTGTTTTATATGATGCCAAATACCAGTGTTCTAATATGGGCGTTATAATATTAAACATGAAATTATATCATTTAGCATTCTCCATAGTGTGCCGTGACTTTCACAGCCTTAAGAATACCTTTGGGCGTTCGTAAATATGAAAATATTGAAAACTGAAGGATATTTTTTTTTTACTTCTGTTTACAAATACATGTTGCAAAATAAAATCCTTAAATTTACCTTGATAAAGTGTATCAGAGAACGAAACGTGTTGGTAAAGAAAAGTTATACCTTCATCTTTATGTATATTGCCTTTTTACTGAAATATTTGAATTTTCATAAACATCACACATACACCTTTATATATATATATATATATATATATATATATATATATATATATATATATATATATATATATATATAATAAACAAATACAACTATATATATATATTTATACATATAATAAACAAATAAACTACTTCCGGCAAAATAACCGCCAAAATAGACTACCCATAATGTACCACTGACCCGTATAAATAACCGAGACAAAAAACAACACACGTGGCTTGACGACTGCGTCTAGCATGAAACAGCATGTCACCTCTAAGTGTTAACTTCAATGTTAACTTTTATATTTCTACGCGCTCTATCTCTGATATTGGGCACTTTATCCCATAAATATAGCACATCTTAAGACTATATTTCTTCATATATATATATATATATAAATGCACATCGTTAGGCCATGTGCGTTGTTTTTTGACTCGATTATTTGTATATATGCTGGCCAGTGAGGCATTATGGGTAGGTCTATAATAAGACATAATTCTAACGGTTATTGGAAGGGTGGTAATTAATCTAAGGGTTACTGAGTGGAAATAATTGTGGATCTGAATGCAGTTTTGTGGCTATTTTTAGTGTTGTTTGTTAACTTTATTATTGATTGATTTGTTATTTGTTGTTGATTGCTATTATTACGTTTGCTTGTGTTTATGCGTGCATTCGAGATTTGTTAATTTGTTTACTATTTACTTAATTTATTTACTTATTTATGATTTAGATTAATTTATTATAATTGTTTATTTTATTTTTATTTATTTATTTTTATTTTCTTGATCGTTAGTTTTCGATTTTTAATTAACATAGTAAAAACTTGTTTTCATGACTGCATTTTTAGATGAATTCTGAACGTTTATTTAGTATGTTGCGTTGGTTTGGTAGGTAATTATAACTATTTTCTCCTCCAGACAGCGTTTACAGTTTTTGGATTTATTGTTTTAGGGGGGAGAAAAGTTCTCATTTTCGCACTACAGTTGTTGACATCCTGTCAATTGTGTAAAAACGTGAAGATTATATTAGTGATCGGACTTTGTAGGCCTTAAAGGTGATTTCTATATATATATATATATATATATATATATATATATATATATATATATATATATATATATTTCATTGAATACGACAGTCAAGGCGCTTTGATTTAGTTTTTTATACAATTCCTCACGTGGTCTAATAATTTTTTCTGTTCAGATGGAAAATGATATAAAAACTGTCCGAATGTTCTTTACATTCGAGCACTTTCAGCTATACATTTAGCCATTTTCAAGGTTGAAATATATTAACTGTTAACAAGAAATAGATTGTTGGATATATGTATTTATATAATGTTTTCATTTTCAAAGCACAATCAAGATATTGTGTCCATGTTCATAGTTGATATTATTTATTGTTTTTTTTTATTTTATTAATAAGGCTTCCATTATTTTTAGCCTTTTTTTGCATGTAGATGATTGTTATATTTGTGTTGTCAACAAGCATGTTACGAATAGTGTCCGGTATATTTAAATGAGATCTAATTGAGCTATAGTCAGAAAGGTGTAGAGTGAGTCTGCGTTTCAAACATGTTGTAGTGTGGCCTATATAATTATTTACGAATTTTGTTTGATCAGGAATACAATTACTCAATGGGCATATATATATATATATATATATATATATATATATATAAAACCCAAATATTACGTACAAGAATATTTTTTACTTATTCGTACTCATCAGAATATCCACTTAGTTACTTACCAACCAATTTAAGCATCTGTAAGCCATGACCAAAACTCCAAACAGACGACAATATATAAATAGAGGAAAAAATCTATAAAAAGATATTTTCGTTACCCGCAACCTTCGATTTTAACGCCCTGAAAGCACTTCAACAAGAATATAATGACGCCATAATGGCGCCCATGTCTTCCTTTAAATGCGTTTAGTCTATTTTGGACGAACAAGCCAAATGGACAGCTTCTTTTGTATATGCAATGATGATTATTTAATTGATGCTCTGATAGGTTTAGGTGTTGCCTACTATTATGATAACTTTAATCTGCTTTTTCTCTGACTTAGGCATTAAAATGTCAGACATTTTTCTCGACCTAAGGAATATGGCGCACAGGAAAAACAGAAAGCTGATTGTAAATAGAATTAACTGGAAAGATAGCAGTATTTTTTCTTTTCTAATTCTCTCTCTCTCTCTCTCTCTCTCTCTCTCTCTCTCTCTCTCTCTCTCTCTCGCTTTCTCTTGTGGGATACTTTTGGGGGAGGGCATTTAATCTAAGATCGATGTTCAGTAAAACTATTTTCGTTCCTCCACAAGTTCCTTTGGGGTAGACGAAAAACATTTCTAAAAATAAAATATAAACAACGTGAAAGCAGGCAAAAATGTTGTTATTTAATGAGATTAACTCAGTTTGGGTACAAGGCATGTATGGTCCATCAAGTAGAAATCAAAGCCACTGTAAATAATCTGAAAGATCAGCTTGTTAACCATTACTCTACCAAAATGTACCCACACATCTATCTAAATAAATAAACGGCAAATTCTGTCTGTCCGTCTGAAACCCCTCTTGACTCGAACCACACTTGCTCGATATAGATATATACCTTTTTGGAATCAGAATGATCCCGGAATTGAAGGATCTGGAACATCCAGCATTGAGATTTTGTGTCTGGATGAGGAGGGAACAGTTAAAAATTGAAATTTTAAAATAACTAAAAAAATTTAAAGATTTTAAAAGTTTTTAATTCATATTAAGTTTAAAGTAGCACAAAAACTGTGAATTTTTTTTTTTTAATTCTGTTTAAAATATCTCCCAAACTTTGAATTGGGAGTTTGTTTCTCATTGAGTACGCCAGTTTTTCTAAACTAAAGTTCGACCAATATAAAGTCAAGAGTCACTCAAGGTAGAAATTTACTGTTAAAATGATTACGATGAATGAGGTCGTGTGATATGAATAAAAGTGGTGGTGATAGGAAGTGAAATGTGGATGGTCATACGATTTCACCGAGGAGTCAGATGTTGAAACCAACATAAATATTTGAATTTTTATAAACATCACACATACATGCCCCCCATATATATATATATATATATATATATATATATATATATATATATATATATATATATATATATATGTATGTATGTAACTGTGGACATTTAGGTCAACGGCCAGCGGCGATTGTCTATTTCATGCTTAAACGCAATCTTTAGGCAATGTGTGTTGTTTTATATTATTTATATATATGCTGGCCAGTGAGGCTTTATGGGTAGGTCTATGGTTATTGGAGGGGTGGTAATTAATCTACGGGCTATGGAGTGGAAATAATTGTGGATCTGAATGCAGTTTTGTGACTATTTTATAGTGTTGTTTGTTAACTTTATTATTGATTGATTTGTCATTTGTTATTGATTGTTATTATTACGTTTGCTTGTGTTTATGCATGAAACCGACATCTCACTCCTCGGTTGGTTATGTAACGAATTTGTTTGAAAAATAAAACAAATAATAAAAAAAAATGAATTGAAATAGAGAAACACAAGTGCGGAAAAGTTTAAAAATACAAGAAAAACACAAGAGAATTCTGGGCAAAGAGAAGAAAGGGCCGAGTAGCATCCCGCGTGGAATGATGTTAACAGCCATTATCGCTATGAGTTTACCAGCTTAACAACATAAAAATGAATTACTATATTCTTTTACAGTGAATGTATTATATTGCTTTTACACATGCATGTGTTAGAAATCGGGCAACGGAAAAAGATCGTAGAGATGGTAATGCCAAGCGAAAAGATTTGCTGATGGAGAAAGATGACGAGAGATCATGTAGGTTTATTTGGATGATTGAAAATAGAGATCTTAGGTTGTGAAGATATTTTGTTTTATCATATCACCCGATGAAAGGCAGTAAAGCCACTAAGACACAAGGGTTTACTGAGTGTGAAAGAATAAGAAAGAAGGGAAACATTATGAAAGAGCGAGAACAATAGAAAAGTGATCAAGAGGACATTACATAACGATTGATATGGCGTTTAAATTTTTGAAGATCAAAGTTGTCCCGAAAGCATGGAACCGGAAGAGAGTTCCACAAACAGGAAGTGTGAGTAAAGTAGTGGTAATTGGGGGAATAATAAAGAGATGCATTACTAAGAACTATAACGTATAGGGAGTTGTGGAAAGCCATCATGCCCCACGTCTTGAAGGGATACGGCGCATAGACGAAGCGAATTGCCATAATTTTAGAAAAGATAATGTGTTACAGTTTTTTGTGTATATATGTATGACTAGTGAGTTAGCTCAAATGACTTAACTCCCTTTATAGTCCACCAATAGAAGGTTAACCAATCAGAAGACGTAGAATATTCAATCCGTCGTGTATAAAGGCGGCCATTTTGTTTACTCTACCCGAATGTCCAGTCCAGCTTGTCAGGCGAAGAGAAACAGAACGACGAACTACGCTCTGCTACTTTTACCAAAATATCCACTGCTAACCTGAACAACGCTTTCCTACTGTCTTCGAAATATTCACTGCTAACCTCTGGATTCTATACTCGAAGACGACCGCCATTATGAGCAACATAATGGAATTGTTTTTTCGTTGTCTTCTCTATGCTTTTGAATTCACAGTTCTCCTTGTAGACTAATTTACCTCATGAAGACTTACGGATTCAAGCTACCCTGCTATTTCTGAGAGAAAAGGCATCTCATGGCAACTGCTTCAACCGGAATTTGAATTCGACCTGCCGGTTACATTTTCTGCGCCCAAATAAAACTCCTATCACAATTTAATTTATCCCCTCTCTCGGCAAATCTATTCCTTCGATAATTCGTCTAATCCTCGCAAAATTAAAAAAAATAGATGACCCATATAGATGACGATTTTCGAAGCAAGTGACCTGAGATCAAATAATACAAATCTCAGCCTCAGAAACTGTAATGATGAAATTTGCCGTTTCCTTATAAGGAAACATTCGATATCCATTGACCAAACAGTTAGTGTTATTAGCGGTTGAAATATTATTTTTCTTCAAATATTTTTTTCAAGAAAATAGACTTCGATTAACTTATAGCACGTTTTAATATTGATGGGAGTTTCCTTCCAATCTTTTTGTTATTGATAATGTAAAAAGCGAACAGATTAATTATATAATTATTTTTTCTTCTAGGTGCTACTCATTTTTATGTTGTTGCTGTAGGAAGCGTTCGAGTGATATGTTTTTATTATTATTTGGTAACGTTCTTAGTGAATTTTGTAGCACCAGACTATAAGATCTGGTGAAAGAGCCTCTTTAAGCTTTATAGAATTTATTCGTTTAAAGCCATTTTTTAATCCTTGATCTGATAAAACGGTTGTATGATTATGATCGTCTAAACATTTCCAGACGGGTTAGACGCCATGCATAATACCCATAAGAAAATCTAGATCTGCTGGGGTTATTTAAGAACATGACTCTTATTTAAATTAAACGTGAAAATAAGAAGGGCGTAATATTTGACCGAATTTTTCAGCGATCTTATAGCGTGGGCGTCATTTGGGCTGTTTTCTCTATCGCCTTCCAGAAACATCTCTTTTCACCCTGCTATCAAGTTTCTATTGCTTACAACTCCTTAACACTCACCCCCGCAAAAAAAATTAAAAAAGTAACGGGATAAGCAAATCATTTTAAAATGACCTGCACGTAGTAGCTGCTAATTCGCAATATGGAATTTGATCGTTCTGTTCATATATGAATGAAATCGTTAATAACAGCGTTCTTTTCAAATTTTCCTTCGACACGATTTGTTTTATTGATTTAATTCAGAGGCGGATTTTTCTCGCCGGAATCGATCCTTCAAATCTACAAATCAACCATTCGCCCTTGCATGGAGTATTGCTGCCATATATGGTCTGTTGTCCCTTATGTTTGTCTCAAGGTACTCGATAAGATCCAGAGACGGATATGCAATGTAATTGGCCCTGATCTGGCATCTCGTCTGCAGTCGCTCTCTCACAGACGTGCCGTCGCGCCACCCTCTGTTTTTTTTTTACAAGTACTTTCATGGTAGCTGCTCCGATGAGCTGCTTTCGCTGGTTCCCAAACTTCATGAATTTAAGCGTTCTACTAGGCTGGCATCTCGCTCACACGCTTTCACTGTCGAAACTGTTAAATGTAGCCGTCTATTCTACTCTAATAGCTTCATGTCTCGCACCTCTCGCCTGTGGAACTCCCTCCCCTTTTCCTGTTTCCCTAATTGCTATAATCTCCATCTATTCAAATGTAATGTCAATCGACGTCTCAAGATATCCTTCTCTTCATCCTTTCTTCTATCATTCCTCTTTGCTCGAGCTCCAAGTCTGTAACCCCTTGCTTCCCGCCTTGCTTAGGGTGAAACGCTTATAAAATAAATATCACTTGACTAAAATTGTTCAAAAGCTGTTTGCATTCGAGATTAAATGTTTCTTTTATGAATTTTAGCGAGCTGAATTTCAAACGACAATTACAGCGGGTCACGTGAAATCAAAAAAAGTTATATCTCCACTTTTTGAAGTTTTGAGATACAGTAGAATCCCTGACAACCGGACTGAGAATACCTTCCGGATATGAGGAACTAGTTACAAAGTCCAGATATGAGGGATTCCGGATATGAGCGATTCCGGATATGAGCGATTCCGGATATGAGCGATTCCGGATATGGGGAATTGGTTACAAAGTATGGATATGAGGAGTTATATTTAGATTAAAATAAAAGAATTGAAATCAAGTTTAACATTTATTTTCAATGTTTTGTAGTAAACAAAATAAGCTAATGGTGAGTGAAATATAACGGAAATGATTTTAAGGAAAAAGAAATAAATTATTTAATGTTAATGAAAATTCATTAAATTAATTATGCAACGTATGCAAAACAAATAATGTAACGAGGATTTTTTAATTGCTGTTACATGATGATTCTTTCTCTTCTAATGTCATTCTCAACTTTTTCCGCATTTCGTTTTGCGTTTGTTCTTGAAATTTTTTTAAACGAAAGACACTTTTTTACTACGTGCTTTATTACGATCGTCATAGCTGAATGCTGGCCTTTTTTTTTCCCATAGCATTTCCAATTTCAGTCCAGGTTTGATCACAGTCATGCTTCTCGTTGTTATCTTGTTGCAGATGTGTCTCATTGTCATCCTTTCCTCTATTTCCCATCATCTTTTGCACCAATACAAGCCATTACGGTGAAATAAGCTTAAGTAATTATCCAAAGTAAATTTCCTGAAAAACAGAAATTTCAAATAAATTACATATCATCAAAATAGTTCAAATATATACATCAAAATCATGTCCGGATATGCGGGATGCCGGATATGAGGCACTCCGGATATGAGGGATTCTACTGTATTTGACCTCAAAGTTCGGTTAACCATAACGTTTTTCATAAATTAAAATATAGAAATATATCTCTGCATAATATATATAACTTTGTCGGCATTAAATAAAGATTTTGTATAAAAGTTAAATGGTTATAGAGGGAGTTACAGAACATGCTACGGGCTATAACAAAAAACAAATCAAAACAAAAAAACAAAACGAAAATTGCAGATAGAGCCTTTTATATCTCAAGTGACGATTGATTGCCTATTGTTTCCAACATATATACGTGTTCGCATTTTACTTACTATGTGTATAGTGTACGTAACACATTTCCAATTATGAATTGTAAAACTGTTTTGTTTAGCTAAATACCAACATACCGTCTTAAAGGAAGATTACTAACTTCATTTTTTTTTTTTCATTATGTGCCAACGACGTTAATTTGTATTTTTTTGTCAGTTTTAACACATCGAGTGGATGGGTGTAAGTATGAAAATCACCCCACCATGAAAATCACTCCATCCCGTACCAAGTCGATGTTATAAAACCATTGATTAAATATGTAAAAATTTTCAATTACTACGTAAATAAAAATACAAATAAAACAAGTTTCAATCAAGTATTTTATTGAGAAAAGCAAATAATCAAATAAGTATAGTAGCACAGTATATTAGTGCGGTACTATGGATACCCACGCAGAAGAGAATGAGGTAGTTTTATCTCAATCTCAGGTGTTTCTGTTTGATGAACCAGCAGATAATTTTTTTGAAGTTCAGTCTTCTAAGCGGAATCCATTTTAACCGAATGGTAATGGGAAGAAAAGGAGTGGGTGAAAGATTTTTGGAGATCAAGTGCCAACAAAACCGGAAATAGGTTATATCTGGGTATTGGTCTATAATAACAGCCATGTTTGGGTTCGAGGAGAGTGCTTACCCGCCCTTGTGTGTTTGTGCCGCGGTTCCGAGACAAAGAGATTAAAACGAGGAGGCGCGGTGGAGTAATGGATAGCGGCCCGGAGTGAGGAATCGGAGAGCCGAGTTCGAATTACAGTCAAAAACATTACGCATAGCACATAACTGATTGACTGATGGACACCCACGTAGAAGTTAAAGAGATAGTTTTATCTCAGTCTTAGGTACTTCTGTTTGATGAAACAGCAGTTTTTTTTAGAATTTTGGTCTTCTAGGCGGCATCCATTTTAACCGAATGGTAATGGGAAGTAAAGGAGTGGATGGAAGAATTTAGGATATCAAGTGGGAACAAAGGTTATATCTGGTATTGGTCTATAATAACAGTCATGCTTGGTATCGGAGAGAGTGCTTGTCCGCCTTTTGGCGGGAGACGGACGTGTCTGTGTCGCGGTTCCAAAACGTCCAATTGCCGGCCACCAGGAGTTGGTAGGGAGAAGAGTTGATACAGTAGAAGTTTTCCTAAGTATCACCTACCTATCCACCTGGACGAGCAGGCGAAACTCTGAATAAAACAAGCACAGATCTACTGTCCATAATCGAAAATCCTTGTGTTTTGTTTTTAGAGGTTTTCGGATTATAAAATAACTATAGCCAGAACAACAAAAAACGACGAAAATAAAGTACATTTTATGGGGAAATAACGTTAACATTAATGACTGGCCACTCGTAAAAGCATGTTATCTAGTGTGATCATCAATCTGAACAAGGTAAGCACGCCCAAACCCTCGGTCACGATGACTTGTGTCTTTGTGCTAGCACAGTCATCGACAGCCCTCAAGGGTTCCGTCTGCCCAATTTCACCCACAAGGTTTGGTATGGTTTTCAGGCACTTTCCAACACATTGGGTTCGCCTGCACCAGACCGATAACATCAAGAAGTCGCCTTCCTGACAAATCGACCATGGTGAGATTCGAACCCTGGTCTCATGGTCAGAAAGCTAACCACTCGACTATGTGCTCATTTAAAGGAATATACACTGCTAAATAATGTAGCGGTGTGATAATTAAATTTAAATTCCATAAAGGCATGCAAGTAAGGAAATTTATTTCTAAAGAAGGACGTTAGTTAAGACTTAAAAGTCATCTGTCACTGGTCCACTTGCGAGTTGCCACTCTCTGCTATGTCTCTGAAGACCCTTTGCCGTGACGATGTTGCAGAAGCAAGATCATTGGTCGTTGCTACGAAGGATCTGGGTGTCCAGTAATGAAGATGCGTTCCGATCAGGAGACGTCGTAGACATTTCTGTGTGCGTCGCCTGCTTCATCAACTTCTGTTTCTCGGTCAGCCATCTTTCTTTAATTGAATACACTGACATAATTCACTGCTCGCTGATAAATTTGCGTTGTTCAATCCCAGTAATTAAATGGTCATACTTTTTCTCCAGATTGCCTGTGGTCATTTTTTCGCCACTGTTCACAATGTGAATACTACTGTCTTTGTTCTTTTCTAAATGTGAACCTGCCGAACCTCCTATACCGCTACACCGGGATTCGGGATCACCTTCCGCTACTCACAGTCCATGGAAAAAAAGTGCGATTTTCAAAACTTTTTAAACTTTGTATGTTCGGATTAGGGATGGTGGGCCTGTACATGCAATATGGAATACAGAGTTTCTTTTCTTGTTTCCTAACGAGTCGTTTTACTTTCATTGTGTTACATTCTGCGTATGCAGCACACTATTTCGAAGAATACCGACGAGATCGAAAATTGGAATACAACGTGGGGCAGATCATTGACCAGTTGGTGGAAAGCATGTGCGTTGGTTGCGTTGTTTACACTGTCAATGACCTTAATCGGTATCTACTTTACGCCTTTCAGCATATCGTTTGTAGGCAATAAATGTCGCAAATATTGTTAATGCACAACTAAAAAAGACTATTTAACTCGTTAACGTTTCCTGATAACATTCCTGTAGTATCTAAATACCTATGTCTAAGAATCCCTTATAACAAATTTAATTGCATTATTTACATTATTCGGACTGCTATTCTAATCTTCATTGCCATGTTCACAACGTTTCCGCTGTTGTACGTTCCGGCCTTCTTCAAATGATTGGAATTTCAAACCGAAAACTTTATTTCCTCCACCAGGGTAGATTGTTCTAATCCCACGTGCCATGCCTCTTCCGGACGTCTCAGTTATTTCCCTTTAACTCAACTCTCCAAGTTTTGTGGCCTGGTATTGAACTCATAACTCTTTGGATCTAGTTACTGGATCTAACCAACGTGTTCATCAACTGGGCCATGTGTTCTTGAGGACATCTGTGTATTAATTTTTGGGACTTATAAAACTAATGTCTCAGTAATATTTTCTTACCAGTACTTATATGGCAATTTTTGTTATTATTAATCCATTTTTTTTTTACCGGAGCTTATATTTCAGTTTTTGTTGTTATCTATCACATATTGAAGAGAAAGTGCTTTTCTCCAGCACTCCTTATCATTGGTTCCCATATTGTATTCATTTGTATGCTTAGTCGTCTCAGGAGATTTTTCTGGACGTTCATATGGATGTCATGAATAGCCCTGTTATACTGGAACATACCTATTCTATTGTTAATAGACTCTCCCACATATAATAAGTAGTAGTAGTATCAGTCGCCAGTGAGGTCAGAGAGTTGGTCGAGTCAGTCGATGTCGGACATTAAAGTATCAACCACCACAACTAGATTGCTGCGTCATTAACTATTATATCAAGTTCCTAACGTTTTGTACGTCGAACCTTTTTAGGACCGACTTAATGAAATACAAGCCTCCACTGTGAAACTACTCTATAACAAGCCCTAAATCTGTTAAGAAATATCTAAACTGTCAGCTTTTTAAGATCAAAGTTTAAAAATGGCTTTGTGCGAGAGAAAACAAATGGCTTTGGTGAAAATTACACTTGTTTAAACCTTGTTAACTGGCGCTACAGAATCACAAAGTACTGAGCCAAATAACAGAACCCACATCCCTTGAGGACTTTCAACAGTAGGAACAGCTAAAATGGATATCACATGTAACTTGAAGAGAAGATAATTACTATAATCAAGATGTTGTCATTCCACAGTACTTCAAACAAAAGGTTAGGAAGGAAACCCCAATAAATACTGGAAAGAACGATAACAGCTACTTGAGCTGCAAAACTAATTTTCCTGAAAAAAATTTTAATAGAAAGATTTTATAAATTTCAGCATACAGTTGTACTGGCTGCTCGGTCAATGTATGCAGAATCTTTCCTTATAAGGAAACTACTAAATTACTATTACCATTCGTGCGCCAAATCCATTGTACACAGCGCCTTGCATAAAATGAGTGGCAAATCTAGGTGTGACGAATTTGATTTCTTCGGACGTCCACAGTACAAATCTAAGTTTAGTGAATATCATCACACTTCCTGCAGACATTTCCCGTCAGGCCTAGCGTGGTAGTTAAGTACAATAAATATATACTCTAGATTAAGACACTTAAAATGAACTCTAAACGATTGAAATTAAATACCTCTCCCTGTAGTTGATCGAGATATAACGCTGAAACCTCAACAGAGAAAAACTCCGACCAAAGATCCAATCTCAAAGGCTGTCCAACTTCAAGAAACCATAAATTACGAAAGATTTAATTAAAAATCTTTCTCCAATGTATTGAATCACTACCTTATTTTTATTTACTAAATTCATCGCCAAATATTTTTTATTGAAAATATTGTTTACATTATTTACATTGTTCAGACCTCATCTTTATTGCCATATTCACGAAGTTTTGCCCTTTGTACGCTCCGGCCTTCTTCAGGTGACCAATGTTTACTAATAGGCTCAAGTATAAACCCAACCAATGTTTACCAATAGGCTCAAGTATTAACCCGGCCAATGTTTACCAATAGGCTCAAGTATGAACTTGACCAATGTTTACCAATAGGCTCAAGTATAAAACCCGCCAATATTTACCAATAGGCTCAAGTATTAAACTGACCAATGTTTACTAATAGGCTCAAGTATAAACCGAACCAATGTTTACCTATAGATTCAAGTACTATAAATAAAACGGTTTTACAATAATCTATATGTCGGAAATCTTTTGACTTAGTGATTTACTGCAGAGAAAAGTATAAATAATTGTAAATATGATGTGAAAAAATTATGCAAATCTATCTAGATGTCTGTTCATTGGTTCGAAATCGAGACAGTGAAACTGAAAATCAGATTCGTGAGTTTCATGCAATGTAAACGAAAAGATGAAATAAGAAATTACTAAGAGAAACTTTCCCCCGTGCCTACATACCTGCTAATTGGCTTATCGTTGACTCAAATGTATCTTGATAAATATGATTAATAAACGCCGAGCCACGAGCCCTAATTTGGCTCTGAGTATCATCGAATACTGAATCGAGAGGCCGCGGGTGTCACCCGATAGCATTCATTGGCTCATTAGTGGAGTCCTATAAGCGTATGCCTTGTCACAAGATATGACGTTTGTTGATTCTTGGATTCAACGCTATGAAGGTGTGTGAGTAGAAGGAATTATACGTATAATAGTTCTATTCTGTTTGTAAAAGTTATATCAATTCCTGACCACGTATAATCCCTTCTTCCTGATTTACCATGCATTTTTATAGTAAAATTATTTGCATTGATTTTATAGAGTAGAATATTTACATTCTTGTAGTATAAATAATCGTCTTCCCTTGTACTGACCATTGATAATTTCTTTCTTCATTAGTAATAATAATATTTGCCGTTTCCCTATAAGGAAACATCTGACATTCATTGAGTAAAACAGCCTATACTACTTTCGGCTGAAATTTATAAAATCTTTTTCTTAAAACGCTTCTTTTTTTTTTTTTTTTAGGAAAACAAGTTTCTCAAGTCCAGTAGCTGTTATTGCTCTTTCCAGTATTGGCGGGAGTTTTCTTCCAAAACCTTCTATTTGAAGTGGTGTGGAATGTCAGCTTCATGATTATGTTATTATTTTCTTTTCGAGTTAGATATGTTATCCATTTTAGTTGTTGCTGTTGTTGGTAGTCCTCAAGTGATGTCGTTTTTATTATTTTGTTTCGTTCTTTGCGATTATGTAGCGCCAGTACAATGTTCAAGGAAAGAGGATCTTTACCATGACCCTCAGCTTATTTTCGCCACTGATCTCCTGAATTTAACCTGGATTAATTTTTTTTTGTTTATATTTGGTTTGTAGGGCTGAAAGATTGAAGGCTATTTTTATAGCTTTCACGAGATAAAGATTATTACCTATGGTATTTCAAGTGTTTGATATTCATTAATTAATAATTTTGATCTTTGACAGAGAGCTCTCTTTGAATCTTTATCCACTTAGAAATTCCATTTTAATTTATTATTAAAATATATATATATATATATATATATGTGTGTGTGTGTGTGTGCGTGTGTGTGTGTTGTGAGTGTGTGGGTGTGCATGCGTGTGTCTGTGTATGTGTGTGTATGTAATAGATAGAGCGGAATGTCGCCAAAATATTCCTCTCATGCAATCTTAGTTACACACGGATCATTTACAATTATATTTTATCGTATAATCTCCCTGATTATTAAGATCTTATGGCATATCTAACTGTATATATATATATATATATATATATATATATATATATATATATATATATATATATATATGAAGAAATAATCATACATAGAATCAATCAGCAATATTAATGCGATTAATGGCGAAATCACTTCGCTAGTAGAACATAATGTATGCATTAAAATACTGTTAATCCATTGAAAGATGTTTTTTTTTAAGTATGTGCTATTTATTGACGGTTGTGCAATCTCGGAACGTGCGAGTCGCAACGCTAAAGTTCAAAATTTCAAGTGAGAATTTTCATATTAATATTGCTGATTGATTCTATGTATGATTATTTCTTTATATATAAAATATATGCTGCCTAATATTATATGCTTATAAAAAACAATTGATCCCGCAGTATGACATTCCTGAGGAAAAATCTACGAAGACATATCACTATATTAATTGAACTATATAATTAGTTCATGTCATGTTAACTGAAAAACACCTGTAAAAAAAGAATTCGTGGATTTACCATATTACAAAATTCATATAAAAATTCTCACTTCAAATTAAACTTAACTTTAAAGGAAAAAAATTAAAGCCTGATGATGGAGACAGTGATCTTCGAAAGTACTTGCTTAACTTAAAAAAATATACACTAGAAACATCTGACAACAGTTTTATAAATGAGGATCACATCATTCAATGGATTAACAGCATTTTAATGCATACATCATGTTCTACTAGCGAAGTGATTTTGCCATTAATAGCATTAATATTGCTGATTGGTTCTATGTATTATTTATTTCTATATATATATATATATATATATATATATATATATATATATATATATATATATAAAGAAATATTGTTTTTTGTAATTGTTTTTTAAATCTTAATCTAATATATAAACGTGTGTCTAAAAGAGAACGAGAGAAAGAGAAAGAACAATAACGCAATCAATTTAAAACGTTTCGTCAGAAAACAAAAATTCTGATAAGTGAACATCAAACCAATGTATTCATTCAGTTTGCTGAAACTCTACATTTCATAAAGACACCTAAAACCTTACGTAAGTGCGCGCATTAGTACAGGCGTCAGACATCAATCGACACCAACGAACGCTCGACAACAGCTGTTTGTGATTTCAATTGATTGGAGTGGAGATGTCAACATCAGACGGGTTTAAAAAGTTTGAATATCTTACTTGTTTTAACAGAAGAAGAAAAATAAATGCGGCACTGAAGTCAGAACGCGCATTGGATTAGCAAATGGTGCCTTCCAAATGCTAAACAAAGTGCTATGAAACAAGACGATTTTTGTCAGAAGAAAAATTAAATCAATCCTCTTGCATGGCAGTAAATGCTGGGCAATGACCACACAGATGGAGAGAAACTGGAGTCAGCAGAAATGTGGTTCTACAGAAGGATGCTGAGAATTCCATGGACGCAATGTCTTGAAGAAGAAGAAGAAAAAGCAGCAGCGAGAGGGAGAAGAAGAAGAAGAAGAAGAAAGAGGGAGAAGAAGAAGAAGAGGAGGAGGTAAGCAAAAGAAGAATTTCTGGTGACTTCACCAGATCCACTGCTCAACTATGTTAATCAAATGTGACAGCGTAGTCACCTGAAGGTTATGGCTTTGTGAGGTTTCTTTTCAAACTAATAAATTAGTGCGATATTTCGAGGATATAATTTCAGGTGTACTCACCCGCGAAGAAAGTGCAATTCACAAAAGCATCGACCTGCACCCGATTTTAAGAGGAATAAATAAAAAACTAAGCAATAAAAATACTAAGAATTCTATGGTTTATAACTGACGCTTTCATCAGAATGGTTGCCAGGGACATTAAAAAAAAAAAAATACTTAGAAAATAGAGGAGAGTTAAAAAAAAAAAAAATCGAACCGCAAGGAATTGTGGGATTGATTATTTAATTTCACTGCCAAAGAATTTCTATCTAACATCACACACATTTTAAACTCCAAAGGCATAAAATATGTATATCTTCTCTTTGAGAATGTTTTTGTGTCTTTTCTATCAAAATAATATTTCACTATATAGGATAAAGGTCTTTATAAAAAAAAATCTGTTGGTTGGTTATTAGTATTAATCAACAAACAACCATGTTTGATATTTCGATGTTTATTTAAATCATCTTCAGAGAGTTAATTATCAAGCAAGAATATCCAGCATGCACGATTTTCTGGGATGTGCACGTAGATTTGTGGTTATCGGCGCGAAAAGTGGAATTGGCGCCCTGAGTTCAAATTCCAGTCGAGGCTGTTGCGTCTACTTTCGCACGAATGCAATTGGAACGGTATGGATCTAGCACTCCTATCCTCCCAGCTTAAACTATTTTCTCAAGCCTTGGGCAGTAGCTAGTACAGGAGATGAAAAAATCCTTTTCAATCGAATTTGGTAATGTAATCAGGTTTGGTGATTACAGCAACCCAATACACACACACACGCACGCGCGCCCGCGCGAACTGCACGCACACACACACACACATATAAATATATATATATATATATATATATATATATATATATATATATATAGGGTGCGATGAAGTAATTATCGTCTAAATTACGCAAAAATGAAAATAAAACTGACATCTCATTTTAACAGATATATTTAACAAAATTACACAAAAATATCTTGAAATTGAAGTGTTGATTTATTCAATAAAATCGCCATTGGCTTCAACCATGGCCACCAGACGACTTCGGAATCTTCTGCTTCTCTTCTGGACGGTCTCCTTGTTTAAATTGGTGAATGCTGCCATAATTCTTGCCTTCAGTTCATTTTGGGTGTTACAAGGGGTTTTGATTGTCTCACGCTCAACTGCACCCACACATAATGATCAAGGGTTTTGCAGTCTGGGGAGTTTGATGGCCAGATATATGGGGTGATGTCGTCGCAGAAATTGTTTGACAGCAATGACTGGGTTATCCTGATTGTGTAGGATATATATATATATATATATATATATATATATATATATATATATATATATATATATATATGGTCAATATCAGCTCAATATGTTTTGAACAATAAAAAAGGTGTTAAAAAATTAAAATTTCAGATATTGGATTGTATATTAATATTTTTTTGTTTTATTATTTAAATTAGGTTCTCCGGCTAGTTACGAAAAAAAAATTCTCCGCTTGTTAATAGCAGTGAACTTTGTTGTTTTCATATGTTTTTTTTTGTTTTTTTTTATTGTTAATTTTAGTCAGTCCTTGTATTGGTTAAACGGTCTCTTTCAAGTTTTTTTTTTAAAATAGTGACTGGGAGATTCATGAGTTTCAGAATTCTCTACTTAGTCATTTTGACAGTTTTATTGGTTGCTGGGAAGCGGATGTGTGTGAAGTGTATGTTATCTTTTATATTTTTGGGAGTGTGTGTCATGTGTGACGTGTGTATGTCTGTATATATTTGTGTGTATGTCTGTATATATTTGTGTGTATGTGAGAGACCTCAACACCTCTGCTTGCATGTCTGTCTAGTGCAGATGAGAAATGTGGGTGGGGGTTGATCTATGGCATTACTTGTGTTCTATCTATTAATCGATATATATATATATATATATATATATATATATATATATATGTGTGTGTGTGTGTGTGTGTGTGTAGAAGTGAAAGGTGTAATTCCTGTCTACGAAATTCTGTAATCGAGGTACTGAAGGCAACATTAATCAGTAAGTAACAAACCTTTTATTTGTATTAATCACACACACACACACACACACACACACACACACACACACACACACACACACACATACATATATATATATAATTGGAAAACAACATTTCAGGGTTGAATGTTGTTTGTTTTGACGTGTATATATTTATGACATCATTAAGAAAGAGCAATCTTTTAAAATATTGACATAAAAAATGAGCGCCTTTTCAGAGAACTTAAATAAAGTCTTTTAAGAATTATATATGATATTTATTTTTCATTCAGCATTTATTTTTGTTTGTTATTTGTAAATAAATTCAATTTACTGTCTATCCTCCTGAAAAGAGATATTATTTCTGCGAAACTGAGTCGGGAAAATAAGTTTTAAACATGTTATTTTATATGTTTACTATTTATGTATTTATATGTATGTATATGCGTGCATTTATATATCTATGTATGTATGTATGTGTATTTATGTATACATGTATGTATGTTTGTGTGTATGTATATGTATTTATGTAATTTTGTGTGTATGTATGTTTATTTACGTATGAATGTATGTGTATTTATGTATGTATGTATGTATGTGTATTTATGTATACATCTATGTATGTTTGTGTGTATGTACGTATGTCTGTGTATTTATGTAATTTTGTGTGTATGTATGTTTATTTATGCATGTATGTGTGTGTATTTATGTATGCATGTATGTATGTTTGTGTGTATGTATGTATATGTATTTATGTAATTTTGTGTGTATGTATGTATGTTTATTTGCGTATGAATGTATGTGTATTTATGTATGTATGTATGTGTATTTATGTATACTTGTGTGTATGTACGTATGTATGTGTATTTATGTAATTTTATGTGTATGTATCTTTATTTATGTATGTATGTATGTATGTATATGTATTTATGTAATTTTGTGTGTATGTATGTATGTTTATTTATTTATGTATGTATGTGTGTGTATGTATGTATGTATTCGTGTATGTATCTCACCATGGTTGATTTGTCAGGAAGGAGACTTACTCATCTTATCGGTCTGGAAGGGTTCGATCCCAGCGTGCGGCACCTTTGAAAAGTGTCTGAAAACCATACCACGGGTTGACCCAAGCCTTGTATGTGAAATTGGGTAGACAGAACACTTGGGGGACCGTCGATAGCTGTGCTAGCACGAAGTCACAAGTCATTGTGACCGAGGGTTTGAGTGTGCTGGCCTTGTTCAGATTGTTGATCACGCTAGATAACACGCTCTCTCCCAGAAACTGTAACTAAGGTCTGCTCAGCATAGTTGCAGTATAAACTACAGGTGGGCTCTGTGGGTGTGGAACAGAAACAAATACTTAGTAGACGGTATCCTCGAATACGAGTGGGCAGCTATTATTATTATGTGTATGTATATATGCATGTATGTATGTATGTGTATTTATGTATGTATGTATTTGTATTTATATATGTAAGTATCTACGTGTGTATGTATGTATGTATATTTATGTATATATGTATGTGTATTTATGTATGTATGCATGTGTGCATGTGTATTTATGTATGTATGTATGTGTATTGTAGCATACCTACGGACGATAATGGGTATGTCCCCATTCATATACATACAGTAGTAAATACTGTATGTTGGTCTGTAGTTGAAAATTCGTCTGCAGCTGTGCTGGTCAAACTCTCTGCTTCTGGGTAGAGAGGGTCTCCAGATGAGGCTATGTCGAAGGGCAGAGTCTCGTCTCGGGAAACAACTACTCGACCCCGTTTTATACGGTGTCTACGGGGAATTTTTGGTCGTGCCTACGGGCTCGGATACTCCACATTAAATTCGCCCTTGTGCCAGATCAGACCGCGTGGAGCGGTTGGTAGATATCCCGCAGTTGGAGATTCATTGTGGAATTCACATGACTCACTTCTAGCAGTTGACTACTTCTACGCGCCGCTGGCTAATCTTATATGCGTTGTTCTTGTCCTAAGTATTATCGTTCATTACCAAACTTCGTGCGATTATTCTATTCAGTAACATTCCCTGGGTTACAACATGTTTTTTATGCATGTATGTATGTATGTATGTATGTATCTTCTTTATAAGATTATGAATATCAGGTAAGTTCGAATCTCACCCTTGTAGTATATTACGTAAATTTCCAAGAACTACTCTATCTGCTTTGAATTACTTTCCTTCCTTCCCATTCACATGAAAGATCATTTCAGTTTATTCACCTTCCATGAAAACGAACAGTAAATTTTATTTTTCACTCCTCTTACATGCACGAACCATCATACATCTGTTTCCAACTTATGAAAACGTTCGGGTGAGAAATATCACGTGGCTTCGCGTCTGCATTTATAAATTGCTCTACAACTTTTATATTTCCTCGTTGCTTATTTGTATGATGCCAGATATTTCTTAATTAGCACCAGTCCAGCTATAACGGCGATTGTCGGTGTTATCACGCCGGTTTTTTTTTCCTTCGCTATCACTTCGAATATAATCGTGTTAATCAGACGCTCCAGCGATAAAATTAGGATATCATTGTGCCTTGGAAAGATAGCATCGTTCTCTTTTTTTTTTCTTTCTTTTCTTTTTTTTTTTACCTTGGCCTGGATAGGGTGTGGGTCGAAGAGTAAGAGGAATGCCTTAAAAGAATTTGGAATGGATCGATTAAAAAAAAAACAGGTTTGACATTTTCGTTAACGATTCCTTATCACCTGAAATTTTGTCAGTGA
>CAHIKZ030001857.1:1705000-1875000 GCA_903632075.3 Acanthosepion pharaonis
AATGCCTATTTTCAAATCACTAAAACTCTTCACATTCAGAAGCGCTTTTTTCCTTTCACATGGTGATTTTACAAGCTCAGTTAAAGAATACATATTTTAATTCCATATTTGCATATCTGCATTGGTTTCGTAACTTCGTCTGGCAATCCATTCGTATTGTAATGATAATGATCCTCACATGGGGACACATATTTCAGACCCATAAGTTCAACTTTGTAAATGTATATATTAATCAGATATTCGTCTAGCAGGATTGAAAAGGAGAAGTAGTCAGTAAAATGCTTTAAAGGTAACAACATAAATTGTAACGGAAAATAAAGAAAAATCAATGTTTCTAAAAAGTTGTTCCTCAGTAACCGTAGGGTTCCGCAAGAAATTGCTAGAATTATTTTTTAATTGAAATCACCCCAAGCAAGGTAGTAAAGACACAAGAGGGTAATGGGTTTAACATAATTAGAAAACAGAAGCATTATTGAGGAGCAAGAACAATAGAAGAGTAATCAGGAAGACGGTAAATAACGATTGACATTGCATTTGCATTTTTGAAGATCAAACTTGACTGGAAAGCAAGAAGCCAGAAGAAAGTTCCGCAAGCGAGAAGTGCGATAAAAGAAACTGTTATCATAGAACTTATGGTTACATCTAGCCAATTCAACTGTAAATTGTTGAGACATTGTTCCTAATCTGCGCTTAAATTCTTAAAGGATAGGTACCATGATGAAGAGCGATATTTAATTCCGCTTCAAATAAAGAAAATGTGGCACAAGGCCAAAAATGGAGAATGGAGAAAAGGACGGTCTTCTTCTCTCTTAAATTTAAACTTAGCTAGCCACAAACATTGACCCAAACATACAAGAATATTCCTTACGCGAAAACAACGCATTCTTACGTAACTTTCTTACTACGTCCACCATAATACCACATTGTCTCTATGAAAATCCTAACTAGTCCCCATATGTACAATTCATTTCAGGTGATGTGGGGAATAAAACAATAACTTAAACACTAACCCCAATGAGTGTTTACAATATGAATACAAATCTATTTACAAGAAACTAAACAAAATAATGTTACTAATAACTCTCCCCGCCCACAATCTTTAAATGTGGCAGAAACATCAGTTCACTGGACGAAATCAATGCGGGACTATAATAGTATAAAACAATAATTCATCCCAAGAATCCACACAAACACACACTCATCCAGACACAACAACAAATACGAAAAACACACGCGAAACGAAAGGCGCCCCGCATCCGGCAGAGAACTGACATCACTGACCACCTAACGAGGGAGGGGATAGGGAATTAAACTAAAGAAAAATAGGGACAAAATAAAAAGTTACCGTATTGAAGATCTCATCTAAACAATTACCACGAATGTATCTATAGAAAAGGCACAGGGAAGCAAGACGGTGGCACATTGACTGATACCAGGACACCAGGCCAGGACTAATAATATTGCTGATTCTTTTTTGTATTTTATCACGAATCTCTAAATATATAGCAGATGCACCGGGCCATATGTGACATCAATATTCGAAGCATGGACGAATGGTCCACGAGAAACAGTGCTAAATAGGCTAATGCATTTTTGAGTAATTTTTGTTTAACTTTATATTCGTAATTTTACTATACGGCATATTGTTGGAATATGCTTGGTTATTAAAATAAAGGCTTAAAACATTCATATTATTTAAAATTATAATTATCACAAGGAACGTATTTAGTAATGTCTATATGGCGTCAATGTGAAACCGCCTTAACTAATTAGTGGACAGGAACTCTACGTGACTCATTCGAATATCAGTACAGGACACATTAGAAATTGTCTATAGACAAGACACATGGAACAAACACATTATTGGTCAATCATTGTGACATCAAATAAGACCTTCATTTACTTCAAAGGGAAATTATACTGAAAAATTTTGCTATGACGTAATATGTTATACTGTGCCGTAGTTTAGTGTGATTTTCAATCAAAAATACAAATTTAAAATGTTTTGTCTTATAAATTGTACCCAGCAGTAATATGATGTTATATACACTTTTATCTATTCTTTGTTTTTATTAATTATGATCTAACAAATGATCTAATAAATCTTATTTATTTTTGTAAACTTTTAGAAATTTTTACGCTGTTTTTACTTATTGAATAGAGTAAAAAAGAATTACATATTTTGCTTGTGGTGATTCATAATTGGAATTCTGATATGAATACATTTTCCATTAAATGTATCTAATACAAAAGATATTAAGATTTTGAAGTCAGTTTGTAATCAAAAACCTCCGGACATTAAGTATTTCTGTATATTTTTCAGATGATCTTTAAATGTTCAAAAACTGTTAAAAGCCATAAATCTAATTTTTGGTGTCACTACTTATCACATCAAACCTCCGCTTTCACACTGAGAGCAACTTTGATTTTCTAAAAAAGTGAAAAAGCAACCTGTCCTATTAGTTAAAAATATGTATAAGTTGGCTTGCACCAAAACGTATGTAGGCCAGAGTAATGTACGAATCACGATAAGAGAAATGCAATTTAATCTAGCAGTTTAAATAACTGTTCTTGACATTAAGCTTACCCTAGTCAGGCACAAGGTTTGCAAGAGAAGAGCACCACGGAAGGGGCGATTTCACTACAGATGCGAAAAGCCTAGTTGTGACAGTAGCTTCCCAAAAATCTTTATTTCCGGCGCCCTAGGATAGCTGTTTACATCGATTTTTTAATATGCCAACGATCATAAGTAATGAATCATCAAGTGGGTTATATTAATTTAAAATTTTCTGTTTGCGGTAGAAAGAAAGATCACTGAACTTCGATTTTAGAGACCATGCTTCTGACAGTATTTAGTCGTGTGTAGCGAACAACATTAAGCAATGTTAGGTTAGAAAAAGAGATTCTTTATAAAAAGCAAGGCTCACAGTATACAAAAAAAAATGAAACTCGTTTGTTGTATTTTCTAACCAATCAGATACAAAACATTTTGACCAATCAAAAGAGCAGGTAATGTCAAAGAATTGCGTTGGCTGGCATAATTACAGGACAGAAGGCCCAGTAGGCGTAGAAGTCTGATAAAGAATAGCATTTTAAAAGTATTTGATATAAGACAAAAAGGCCCGATGGCAATGAGGTGGCTTCAAGAATTTGAACGGTCAACACTCGTATCCAGGTTCTTTAGTGAGGCAAGTCAGTATTTGGCGGAGTTGACATGTGTCACAACTACTGTCCCTCATATAATAAAGGGAAATAAAAAGAAAGAGAATTGTCCGTCTTTGATGCAGTCCATGATGCAGCGTTGGAGGTCTGAAGAATTGAAGCCAGAGACGATCCGAAGATTAACAGTGATCTAGAACATTCATTGGAGCCGATCGAGATTTATAAATAACTATGGTTTTCTTTCCCGATTATATTACATGTATTTAAAACGAGTTTCTCATTTTCGCCGTTTCTAAATTTTTATTTGATTAAAATGAATATTCACTTGATTGTAAATTAAATCTTTTGGGGCCTATTGCTTTCAAAAGCTATTGTCACAAGACAGAACATGTTGCAATCGACTTAAAAACTCTTCCTATCATCTGATTTACACCAAAACACACACTCACACACACAGTTTGTGCACATATTATTTGCAGTGTTCATGAGAGAAACAACAGGTGGTTTGAATTTTGCTAAAACTTCTGTTTTCATTAAATAAAATTTATTTTACCGCTTCTTTCATCTGTTTATCATCTAAGTGCAATGATGATCAACGTATATTTTATATTAAGTGAAGTTTGTTTTTCTTAATAATACAACCCACTAATTTTGGCAAATTACCGGGAATAAAATAGGAAACACAGACCGATGTTTGACGCTCTGAAACTATTCGCAAACACGGGCTAATATTAGTAACTTTCCTAATTAACTTTGACGCGGACCAACCCAAAAGTATCATGACGTCATATAAACGGAAGCATGAAGTCATGTAATATTGGCGAAGCTGTTCAGTTTCTCTCTGTTAATATCCAGCTTTTAAGGATCATTTCTTAAGTATTAAGCTAGGTAAGGAAAAACAGCATAGCATAATGAAAAAGGCCACAAACTTAATAAAAACAATGTTTTATCGTCAAAATGTTTATTTTATTATTAAGAGGAAAGACCAAAGTATATTTAGATTATTTTTTGAAATTTTTTAATCCTCGTTCGAAATTTTGGTTCAAAATCTTGTTTTGTTTACGTCAGCGGTGGACGTAATTACAATTACTTTTTTTTGCGCTTTTTTTCAGGTGAAAACACATTGATTTCGGAATTCTTGTAAAAATCAAATAAATGTCGGACTTTAATGAAACTTTCAGCATTTATTCATAAATGAATGAAATTTTTTTTTAATTTTTTTCTTTTAGAAAATCTTCGTAAAGATATTTTTTACATATGTTTCCTCCCACTTCTTTAATTTCATGAAATTTCGCAAAATTCCTTTTTATTTCCAGAAATTTTTATTAGTTGAAAGTAGGACACCTTGGAGAATGTTAATCATCTAATTTTTTTTCAAACTTTGGCTATTCTAACTGAAAATCTGCTCCGAATAGTAAACTAAAAAATGTAATTAAACTATGACATTATTTAATTAGAAAAGCTTTTAATTGCTTTTACAAATAAGTTATATTATATTTCTATTGTCTGAAAAAATAAAAAATTTTCAATGAATAATGAATTTTTACAAGAATTTTTCATTTTTTAAAAATTTTAATTTTAATAATTTATAAAAATTTAAAAAAACGTTTCAAATTATGTATTATTTTATTTCCTGTATGTGATATTGTAATTAAGTGGAAACGAAAATTACGAATCCAAAATTGAAAAGATTAATAAATGTCGTTTTACTATTGTATTTTTTAAATTATTATTTTATTTTTTGCTTTAATTTTTCCCTTTTTCATCTATGAAAACCTAAACATGTCATTATTATGAAAAGGTCACGTTCTTGGATTAAAGAAAATAGAAGAATGTTTTTTAGCTAATATTAATTAAGATTTATTAACTATTAATGATTAAATAATATTTTATTATAAAAAAAATCCAGCTCAATGTGTTAATTTTCTTGCTTATTTGTCTTTATTATAATTTCATCTGTTCTTAAATTTTAAAATTAATTTTAGAAAATTTTATAGTACTTTAATTTTTTTTAATTTTTTTCATAAAACATCATCAAACGTAACTAAAAGTCAATAAAATATTAGATAACTGCTGAAAATATGTTAATTTGTAAAAATTACTAGGTAGTTAAAAACGAAAAAATGTGTTCACTTAGATTTCGTAAATTTATATCAATTCTGGTCATCCATATTAGTTGTCATCACCTCGGAACCTATCGATACATCAATAACAATGAAAGAAAAACAGGACCTGTCGTTAAGAAATGCTTGTATATTACTTTTTTACGCTATAAGTAATGTTTATTTCAAATTAGATTAATTTAACTTCAAATTTGCTAATTTTACTCAAATAGTGTCACAAATATATATTTCAGTTTTGGAAAATTTTTAAAATCAATAATTTTGTTTTGTTTACAATTTTTTTTAAAATTAAGAAAATGGCCGCTTCTAAGAAAATTTTCTGAAATCAGCTAAAAATGAGATTCCGATCTATATAATTTCTACCTGAAATACACCAGAATATTTAATTTACTGAAAATAGTAAATGTAATCATTTCAATTAAAGCTAAAATGAAATCTTCAAGAATGCATTTTCATTTTTAAAAATTCATTTCAAACCTTAGGTTTATATTTATACCGAATTAGTGGAGGTAACTATATTAAACCCAAGCCACAGGTATCTTAACCCCAGGCAGTACCTCTCCTTGGGGATGGGGCTGAGTTTATTACTCGGCCCCTAAGGCATCCCCAAAAGTGGAAGTTCTGTGGCGGCTTTGGAAATTTTTCCACGGTACCGTTGTTAAACCCACTTTAAACCTCGGCTTTGTGTCACATTCGGTAGAGACGTGGGCGAACTGAAAAATACCCATTCAGTATCAACCAGTTTAGCAGAGGGGATATCATAACCAATGAGGATTTTCGAAGCTTAAGGTTATTGTTAGATGAAACCAGTTTAGACAAAGTTCGTTATTTCATCGTGTAATACAGAAATTTTCGAATTTATTTAATTTTTATAAATGATGTTCCGGATGTCATCAGTTCTCAAATCTGTATCTATGCTGATGACACAACTATTTATTTCTGTCTTGATTGGAAGTTTGATCAATTCAGTAAGGTCAAATTGGCAGCTGATCTCAAAAATTATCTACAATCTGTTGTTAACTGGGGCAAGAAATAGCTTCTTAATCTTAATTCCTCCAAAAGCAAAGTGCTCTCTTTTAATCGTCTGAGAGAATCCTTTTTACCTTCCATCAACAGAGAGACTTATTTTGACTTTTTTTGGACTAGCTTTTTCCGCTGATATGACGTGGAAATAGTATATTGAATCAATTGCTAAATCTACTTCTAGGAAAGTCGGTTGATTGTGTCGTGTTAGACAGTTTTCCCACCAGAATCTATCATACATATTTATAAGTCTACCATTCGTCCTTGCTTTGAATATTGCTGCCACATCTGGTCTGGTACTCCTGCTATATATTTAGAGATTCTTCATAAAATACAAAGAAGAATCTGAAATCTTAGCTTCAGTTACTTCCCCACCCCCATAACATAGCTTCCATGTGCCTTTTCTATAAATACTTTCGTGGTAATTGTTCGGATAAAATTTCCGCCATGATACATAGAGTTTATGAATTTAAGCACAGTATTAGATTGGCGACAAAGTCTTATCATTTTAAAAATTAATTAGATAGTTGTAACCGTAACTTCTATGCTAGCAGTTCCTTCTATTGCACTTCTTGCTTGTGGAACTCTCTTCCAGTTTCTTACTTCCCTGTCAAGTATGACCTTAAAAAAATGTAAAGGTAATGTCAATCGTTATCTTCTGTTTTCTTAATTCTTGTTCTTTTATTGTCTCTCCTTAATAGTATATTCTTTTCTCATATTCTCTAACACTCACTAACCCCTGGCGTTTTAATGGCTTTTTGCCTTGCTTGGGGCGAAATGATTTTTTTTTAAATGACAGAAAATCATTGAGGAATTGTTTGTTCAGATTATTGACAATAAAAAATGTTGAGAAAAAAGTATGACTTCTTTCCAAATCAGATTCTTTCAGCACAGACAACGTTTTTAGCTTCAAAACATCGTGTGTATCTGTTTTGCGAATTGCCTTCGTCAGAATTTATCTTTTAAACAACAGCAGCTGTCAAAAGATTTTTAATATTCAGAGGTTAATGTGGCTTTTATTCTCTGTGATCAGTAACACAAATGATATTTTTTAATCATTGTGCATATACAAAGATTTCCAGTATGTATAACACCTGGAGGTCTTGAAGAGCATCCTCCCTTGAAACTCGTGAACTGGCACTACAGAATCACGAACAAACAACTGTGCCAAATAACAAAAACAACACTTGCGGACTTTCAATAACAGAAACAAAATCTAAAATATATAGAACATGTAACTGGAAGAGAAAATAGCGACATAAACAAGATGTTGGCGTTCCACCATTACTTCAAACAAAAATCTAGGGAGGTAACTCCCATCAATAGTGAAAAGCGCGGTAACAGTGAACTTGAGAAACCTATTTTCCTGGAAAAAACTTTTCACAGAAAGTCTTTATAAATTTCACTAACTGCTCGCTCAATGAATACCGAATGTTTCCTTATTTTATGATTACCATGAGAGATGAGGAGAACAGATACTAAACTTTGATCCCACTCCGATGGCCACGGGATGACAAAAACCAAAACTCGAGTAGTAAAAATGACCAACAATAAATATTTATAACAAAATGACCAACAATATATATTTATAACAAAATGACCAACAATATATATTTATAAAAAAATGACTACCAAATACATTTTATCTGTTGTTGAAGGCATACAATTTTGTTCAAAATATATTTCGTTGAAGTCATAAAATTTTGTTCAAATTATTTAGATTTCGGAATTAAATGATCCATAGGTGTAGATATGCCGCTAAACAAAATCAACCAAACAACGAGGTTATTTTAGAAAATGGCTGGATTTTTTTGAGGTAATTGTTGTGGTTTTGTAGTAATTTTATGTGAAAATAAGTCCAAGAATTCTGTCTTATATTATTTCTGATTGTAGAAAAGATGGCAAATATTTTGATTTACAACAAAATATCAGAAGGAGAAAAACCTATTATTAAATAAATGTTTTTGCGGTTCTCTGAACAGCAGAGAAAGTGAAGATTGTCATTATTTTGACCGCATTTTAAACTCTTGGCCGACGAGTTATTTTTATTCTTTAATCAACGCATCTTCCGACATTTATTTTTTTCCCAAGCGATGTTTTTTTTTTTTTTTTTTTGGCTCACTTTCTTTTTCACGTGAGACCTGAAGGGAATTTGCATTTCTGGCTTTGGAATAACTTGGGAAACTGTAGCCAATTTGTTCCCGATTTCATAGCTGTTGCAATATGCATTTTACTCATATATGCACATCTACTTGGAGCCAGTTAAATACACTGGGACACTCATAAAAAAATAGGAAAATCTTTTTCAACAATAAGTTATATAGATTAGCATTCATTAGACATTCCTCTAAATACGGCATTTGTCAGATTGGTTTTTTTAATGATTAATTCGTCTTTTACGGCTTATCAACCCTTTGCGGGTTATTTAAAGCTTGAAAAAGCTTTTTTGAGATAATAATGATTTAGTGATAGAAGTCTTACTAATTAACCCATAGCAGAATGTTATATAGGAATAAAGTGTCAGTTTGAACTTAGATCGTTAGTAAGCAAACACAGGTGATACCATCATTGAATTAAGTAGATCACGTGACCACAGAGGAAACGCATGAGTAGGAATTAGCTTGGCGTCTAATTGATCGTCATTCTATTCTATACTAATTACTATTCGGATCGCCATTTCTATTCTATCCTCTTCGAGCGAGTATTATCGAGCAAGTACCATTAGTGCGAGTGTGATTCGAAGGCGTCTGACACCAATACTGTTTAACGGCGTTACTGTAGTTGTATCAGCGATTACAAAGTCTCTAATACAATGAGTATTACAAAAGTAACAACGAGTGTTCGTTGAGTTACAGAACAGAAGGGGAACTTTATAGCTTTCCCAATGGTATTGTGCGTAAGCGAATATGACAAACTCAACTGGAATTAGAACTCGTCTCTCCGATTAACAATTCTGAGCCAATATGCATGACACCACCCGCACATTCAAGCTTACAGCTCCTCGTATTCCCAAGCGGTCCCCATCAAGGTACTAACCAGATTCGACGTTGCTTAACTTCGGTGATTGTGCGGGAATCGCTGTTCAACATTATGTAGCCGTAATCCCGTGTCAGAATCGAAAAAAAAAAATTTTTTTTTATCATTTTAGGAGTGTCTTGTTCCTAATATCGATACATTGTAAAATTGATCCCTGGTATTTTACAGAGTTATTTCACTTAGCTGTTATTTAAAAATGTCAACTTTGAAACTAGGCTTACATAATTGATATCTGCATATTATTTTTAATTTTTTGAATTTTTAAAACTTTTTTAAGAGCATATTGTTACCTTTTTGGGGAATCTTTTGGAAGAATATGTACAAAAATTTAGGGACAGTAATTATTTATCTTAAATGAAGAATAAACGGATACATACTTTTATTAATTTGTGTAAATTTTTGTTCTATAATTATAAATGCATATATCCGTTTGTTTGTTTTTAATTAAAAGAAATCTATTTGTAACAACAACAAAAATAGTGTTTTGTACGCAGAAAACTTTGTAAAAAGTCAGGGATTGACTTTACACTGTATCAATATTACTAAGATGACCCATTTTCTAAAATGATCTTTAAAAATCAATGTTTTTGTATTCTGAAAATTTCGTAGATCGAGGAAGGTCTATTGAATGCTAATCTGCAAAAATTATTTGCAAAAATGTTTCCATATTTTTCTGTTGTAAGCAGATTAGTCTAATTAAGTAGTGTCGTCTTAATAGTGTCCCTGTAGGACGTGACCGAACCTCGCTCTGTGGAACCACTACCTAACTGCTGTTGTTCCCAGCTTCACCGGGACCCCGGGTGGTAGCAGCTGTTAGACACCCAGCTATGGACAAATAGGAAACCTCCAAACGAAAAGAAAAGTATAAAATACATTTTTACAGTAAAAATACCCGTAATATACTTTTATTAAAAAAAAAAATTACGAACAATGCATTTTTGTAGCAAAATGACTGGCAATACATATTATATTGATTTTCCAAGCTTAGCTTAGATGTGGCACAAGGCCGAAAGTAAAGGGCAATAAGGAGTCCTGCTTTTAAATAATAAAAAAAATTCTGAGATTGAAATTATATTTCTCGAAATTCCATGAAATTAAGCAAGTGGTGGTGGTGGTGGCTGGGGTAACATATATATAAAAAAATATCTTTTACTAAGATTTTTTAAAAACAATAATTCAAAAATAATTTGTTCCCTGTTTAGGATTCTGTTTCCAGTTCTTTCTTAAAAATCTACTTCAACTCTCAACTTCTAACGTCTCCGCCTAAACTCTGTCATTTTATCCACTAATATTTTTCCTCCTTAATAGGAGTAGATAGGTTTGCCTATCGTCCGGTTCACGCTCCTTCCTGGTCTTTTGAACAGGAGTAGAGGTTTTTTCGTTGTCCCCTGTTTAGGATTGGGTTTCTGGTTCGTTCTATTAATTCTCTTTCAGTCTCAGTAGCCCCTTACGCTTTTGTGACATTATCACCTTTCTTGAGGTGAAATGATTAAAAAAAATGCCAGGATTTCTTCCCAAACACCATAAATTTTGACTTCTTAGAGTTAGCTGTTATCTTTCCTGCATAGTCCCATGAACTTTACTTCTTGCCCTTTCTTACGCCCATACATCAACTCACAATAATCCTGTACATTGAGTGGCTCTTCGGCCTTGTATTGAGTAAACACTAGTAAAAAAAGAAAGAAAATAGTATAAACCACAGGTGAATTCTGTGGGTTTAACAGGTGTCTGTAATAGGGAATGGCTAGCCACCCTGGCAGATGGGTGTGTTCGGAAACTAGTGATAGGAGGCCATAGCATATACACATTTCTATTTTTGACGGGTAGTGTATAAATGCACCCAGAAATATACACACCCCGGCTACGTATTCATGACTAGATAGGTATGTATCTTAAGCGAGAAATAGCAAATTGGTAATAAATATGTGTCTATTTTATGAATGTGTGGCTTTGTAGATATGAACAAGTGTAAGTATCCTTGTGGGTAAATTACCTGTAGCGCGGGAAGGAGACGAAAAATATCTGAAATATGGAAGAGAAGCGGAAAGATAATGTCGACCGCTGAGCAGAAGCTGCGCCAGGAAAGTCAAGCGGCAAATGGCAGATTCTAACAGAATTACAAGATAAAGACAACGAGAGTCTGCAGTTTGTAAACAACTGACCTCTAGCAAAGTCATTCTGACGGTATGTGTTGGTCTTTCTGCGAGAATACATACAAATATATTTGCTTATAATGCTGGTATATGTTTTTATGTGCAATGTCTATGGGAAAGGCACAAACCCATTCCTCCCTGCTATCTGTTACAGCGCCAGATATTTCGCATTGATCTAAATGTTATTTTAGTGGATAGACCATGCTCCTTGCTGTTTTTAGAACAGCGTAAATTGCATTTACTGGCCTGTGTATTCGAGAGACTTAATTAGGGGTAATCTACTCTCCGGCAGTATTCCAATCTGAGTCCCCCCTTTGTAAGGGAAGCCAACATCTGATCCAACGTTTCTTAGACCGCTCGGCCTCAGAGAACATCAGAGGCCAACAATGTTCGATTGCCCTTTTAAAGAATACCCATTTTCTTATTCAGATGTTATCAAAAGCCCATATCTGAACGAACACCTGCTAACTTTTTATTTTTGTATCCGAAACATGAACAAATAAATTAATTTCTATTGAATCAATGGATCTTTAATCCGACATTATTTCTAATTCCTATAAAAGTTATTTTTGTGGATACCCGTATTTGAGTAGACGTCCTGATTTTTTTATTCTTATACAATATGAATGATGCCTACGCATTTGAATGACTTAATAAAGGTGATGTGCTCTCCGGTAGGGTTCGAACCTGCCTCCCTCTTTTTAGAAAAAAAAACGTTTAGAGTAAAAATTATTATTATCGGAATTAAAATTACATATATTAATTCCTGAGAAATTATATCGTTTTTCTGTCAGACATTTTACCAAATAATATCATCATAGCTGTTCCAATGGTTGACGAAGACTTATACGTGAGCACTTCAACAAACCTCTCTGTCATAAGCAATTTAACTTTCTGGAATGTTGTAATAGTAGAAGCTGTTACACCCATTGGCACTCTTGACAGGAGTCGGTCTCGCTTTCTCTTAACAGCAACTACAACACCTCACGGACAGCTTCTCAAGATGTTGGCAGAACTTTAGCTTGCTCATCAGCCTGAAGATAATGGGTTGAGAGCACACCTGCCATCAACAAATTTAGGTTGGAGGTACTCCACGGCTTCACATACCAAACCTCTTCTATCACAGTTTCTTCCTTGATTCTGAGGTCATTAGACGGCTCGAATGAGTACACCCGGCGGTCACCAGAGAAAGTTTGGAAAAACATCAAGCACTAAGGTTGCAGTCTACAGGACATACATTCTCAGCACATTGATTTAATACAGTAACACATTGGACATCTGTTCCAGATAATAGCAGAATCCTCTACTTGTATAACCTAAGCCTATTATAGACAGAAGGGGACCTATTTGCACGCGCACAACTTTCAATTGTTACAGCTACTTTTGTGTTTAAGGTATTGATTTGAAACTCCAGACATGTTACTAATCCCGTCCTGGGTAAGACGATAAACTCCGTCCGATAGTAAGGCCTCTGATCAGGTTTTGAGGAGCATGGAACCTCCTCTTAATTGCTGATGTTCCCAGGTCTACCCTGACCCGGGGTGCTAAATTCAGGTCAAACACTATGAAAGTGTAAAAGTAGGTTTTAATACCAGAAGTACTTTTTTGCAAAAAATTAGTACCAGCGTTCCATTATTGCCAGCAATACATTTTTTGGAAAAAATATTACCAGCAATAGATTTTGGAAGAAAAAATATTACCAGCAGTAGATTTTGGAAGAAAAAATATTACCAGCAATACATAGTTTGGTAAAAACATTACCACCAATTGTCGCCATTAAATAACTCATTTAGTTTGATATGCCTTAAAACAAAACAAACCAAACATGTTGATAATCATAGAATGTCGTGGAAAGATTCTGAAGGTAATTGTATATATAGGAAATACTACTTTTGTTTCTGAATTGCTGACGTCTGCATATTTTTGCAGACGTGATGATTTTTGTAATTTCAGAAAATTACGTGTGTATATATATATATATATATATACTCTAGCCTTCCAGTACAGGTACTTTATGATTTAGTTCACAAATATTTTAAAGCATGATTTCTTTGTATTTTAAATGAAACTTTTGCATTGAAGCATTTTTCAAAACGCTTATGCGTGATGACGTCATTAGTTCCGGGTCCAATGAAAATTTTAAAATGAAAGATAAAAGGTAAAAGAATAACCATGCAAAGTTTCAAACAATTTAAGACTTTATTTGGGGCTATATGACATTTTTTAAGTTGGCGGGAAAAATAAACCCCTCTCTCGACCTTCCACAACAAAATAACCTTCCTGATAGGGATAGGAATCAGATCCATCCTGTATATCAAATGGTTTGACATATGCAGCATCATCACTCCTCTCCGTTGAATAGGCCATATGCACCACATGGAAATGTTGCGGTAAGTAAACCTTCCACTCATAAAAGAACATCCTGGATGAACCAACGACCGTAATTTGCTGTAAAATGGACAAAGGACCAAGGATAGATAAACACAGTTAAAATGAAACAATGCAAATTTTGTGCAACAGATTAATTTATATTAAACAAGGATACAGAGCACTATTTATATCATTCGGACTGTTGTCTTCATCTTTGTTGCCATCACAACATTTCGGCCGTTGTACGCTCCGGCCTTCTTCAGGTGGTTGGTATGTCGAACTGAACCCTTTATTTCGCTCGCGTGGGTAGCCTGTTCTAGTTCTAGTTCCACGTGCCATGTCAAATGGATGTCAGTTATCTCCTGTTAATTTCCCTCTCCCTTAACCAGGTATTGAACTTACACTCTTTGGGTCATTGGATATAACGCCTTTATCCATTGCGCCATGTGTCCTTGTATGAATTTCTGAGTATTATAAACCTAATGTCTTCAGCAATCATTTTTTACTAGTGATCATATTGAAATTTTTGCTGGTATCATTCCATGTTTTTACCAGAGCTCATATTGCAACTTTCGTTGTTATTATCGCTTTTCTCTGGCACTCTTTATTACTGGTTCCCATATTGTATTCATTTCTATGCTTGGTCGGCTATGTGCTGATTCCTTAGACATGACACGTGGAACTAGAACAGTCTACCCCAACAAGAGAAATAAAGGGTTCAATTCGACATTCCAACCACCTGAAGAAGGCCGGAGCGTACAACGACTGGAACGTTGTGATAAATATGGCAACAAAGATGAGTACAATGGTTCGAATAATGTAAATAGTGTACATAATACCTCATCTCAGAAATATAGACAGATACTGAAGGTTGCAGAGTGTAGAAAATGGCTTTGAATTGTTGAAAGTTTGTTAAATGTTTGTAGACAAAAATGGGTGCAAGTGAGAGTCCTTATAAAAACACTTCCGTTTTAAAGTGTTGTACAGAAAAAAGTTAATTTTATTTAAATGAATGTTAATTTGAAAATGGTTTGCTTGTAATGCATGTTGTTGACTTTTAGTCAGTGACTATTTATTGAGATGAGTAGCCGCGAAGAAGGAATTTCTTATGACAACGCCCAACGTGCTGAAGTGAAGAATTTTATGTGAAGAACGTTGTGGTTGATTCGCGTTCGTGTGGAACTACCAAAAATTCCTTGTCATCTCTATTGCCTCAAACAGACTCACAAAAACAGTTATTTTGATTGGTACCTACTAGTGGCGTTTTGACTGCATTTAAATTACTACCTTATTTGACGGCATATAAAGCGCACTTTTTTTTTTTTACTAAAAATATCTTTCAAAATTCCCCTGCGTCTTATATGCCATATGTAGGTTTACTAATTTTACTAATTTTTTTTCTTGATTTGCCCTGCTGAAATTGGAGTGCGTCTTACATGCCGTCAAATACGCCGTGACAATCTTTTTTTCAGGTTCTCAGGCATGAAGTCTGGAGGTAGGACAGAAGGATTCTGAAACGTCCGTGGAGATGGCCTCCGACAAGAGAGCATAAGGATGGCTCCATCTTCGTTTCAAAGATGTCGAGAAAGGACACATAATATCCCTGAAGATGAACGTCGTGAGATGGACGGATATAGCAAGCCATTTCTTTCTAATGATAAATGATTATCAGTATGAATGTTAAGTGGAATATTTCCTCATGATTATTGGTATGAATGCTAACTGGAAAAATTTCCCAAAAATAACTGACATGAATACTAACTAGAATATTTGCTATAAATTGCTGCATAAATACTACGTGGGCAATTTCCCCATAATTACTGACATGAATGGTATCAGAAGAATTCCCTCAAGATGACAGCCATCAAGGCTAAGTCGAATAATTCCTTATGATTACTAGAAGGAATGCTAAGTAGAATTTTTCCTGATGATTAATGGCATCAATGCCAACTGGGATATTTCTTATAAATTAAGAGAATAGATGGTTATTGGAACATTACTTCATTATTACAGGCATGAATGCTAACGGGAATGTTTCACATAAATTGCTGGCATGATTACAAGTAGGAATGTGAAGTGGAATATTTCCTCTTGATAGATAACATGAATGCTTAGGGGAATATTTCTTCAAGATTACAGGTATGAATGCTAAGTGGAATATTTGCTATAAATTGCTGTCTTGAATGCTAAGTTGAATTATATACCATTATTACTGAATAGACTGGTAACTGGAGAATTTCCTCATGATTACTGGCAGGAGGGATATGTTAATTAATTATCACTGACATAACTGCTAAGTGGAATATTTCCTCGTGATTAGTGGCATTACTTCCGGGTGAAATATATCCGCAGGATTACTGACATGACAGCTAAGTGGAATGTTTCCTCGGGATTTCTAGCGTGATAAGTTTAATATTTCTTCATTACTGGCATGTGTTCTAAGTGGAATATTTCTTCATGATTACTTGTATCACTGCTAAGCGGCAAATTACCTCATGGTTACTAGTATGACTGCTAAATGGAATATTTTCTTATGATTACTGGCTTCACTTCTAAGTGGATTATTTCCACGTGATTACTGGTACGACGGTTAAGTGTTATATTTCTTCATGTGAATTTCCATGTTTGTAAGTTGAATATTTCATCATGATTACAGACAAGAATGCTACGTGGAATAATTCATCATCATTACTGGCATTAATGCTAAGTGGTATAATTCCACATGATTACTGGAATGTCTGCTATGTGGATTATTATGACAACCAATTGTAATATTACCATAACTGCTCAGTTGACTATTTCCTAATGATTACTTGCTTAACTGCTAAATGGAATATTTCCATGTGATCACAGGTATGACTGCTAAGTAGAATATTTTTTCATGATTACT
This sequence comes from Acanthosepion pharaonis, assembly GCA_903632075.3. Lineage (NCBI taxonomy): Eukaryota > Metazoa > Mollusca > Cephalopoda > Sepiida > Sepiidae > Acanthosepion > Acanthosepion pharaonis. The sequence goes on from CAHIKZ030001857.1 coordinate 1,721,758, forward strand.
GGCATTACAGTTAAGTAGAATATTTTCACAGGATTACTGACCTGATTCGCATGTGGAATATTTTCTCATTAATAATGGCAAGAATGCTAATTAGAATATTTCCTCATGACTGTTACTATGATTCCTAAGTGGAATGTTTCTTCATGTTTACACGTGTGACTGATAAATGTAATATACGCTCACAATTACTGGCATGACTTCTATGGAGAATATTTACTCAGGGTTAATGCCATGACTGCTAAGTGGAATATTTCCACATTGTTACTGACATGACTGCCAATTGAATATATCCTCACGATTACTGGTATGACTTCTAAGGAGAATATTTATCAGGGTCAATGCCATGACTGCTAAGCGGAATATTTCCACATTGTTACTGACATGACTGTGAAGTGGAATATTTCTTCACGATTCCACATCGAATATATTCTCATGAGTAATGGCAATAATGTTACGTGAAATATTTCCTAATGATTAATGGCAATACTGATGTGGAATATTTTCCCGTGATTACTGGCATGACCACTAAGTGGAATATTTCCTCATTGTTAATGGCGTGACAGCTAAATAGAAATTTTTCTCATCATTACTGGTATGATTGCTAAGTGGAATATTTTCTCAGGATTAATGGCATGGCCACTAAATGGAATATTGCATCATGATTATTGCTATGACTGCTAAGTGGAATATTTTCTTATGATTATTGCCATGACTGCTAAGTGGAATATTTCCTCATGATTTCTGACATGACTGTTAAATTGAATATTGCCTGATTATTACTGGTATGACTGCTTCCAGGTTTCTAAGCGGGTTACAGTTCGATACCCACTATAAATTTTGGATCATGGTAACATGTAATATATTACATGTTACCATGATCCAAAATTTATTACTTGCTTAACTGCTAAATGGAATATTTCCATGTGATCACATGGAAATATTACGTCTTTTTTTAGCTTGTTCCTTGCTCTCACCACTGAGATGAAGTCGCCTCTCTCCAGTGTCTTAATCATTGTAACATGCAATTTCTTTACGTCTTTTTTATATTGCCCGTTGCTCTCACCACTGTGATGAAGTCGCCTCTCCAGTGTTTTAATCATGGTAACATGCAATTTAGCCCTTTGTCCTTTTTCAGATTTCCGGTTGCTCTCACCACTGAGATGAATTCGCACGTGTTTTTGTTTGAGTGGAGCTGTCTACTCTTGAATTTTTCTTTGACTCCATGTTTGACCACCCACGAAGCCAATTTCCTTACAATTAACAAAGCGTCAATTAAAGTGACCGTCCCTAGCCGAACCACTTACACAAACAACACTAAAGGAAGGAGGTTGGTGGGTATTTGGTAATCCTGAAGTGGAAGGGTCAAGCTTTTGATGACTGGTCTATGCACTTACGAGCCTCAACCCAACAATGGACGTTTTTTTTCCCGCCAACTTTCGACCATTTATTTTTATTTTCTTGTTATCCACCCATTTTTATTAAATCGAATGACTCAGCGTTTTGCTATTTTGTTCATCTCCTTCTCGTCTGCCATCACTATTCCGTTTCCGCCTTCCACCAACAGGTCTCTTTACATGAAAACCAACACACCTGACGAACTTGTTATTTCTAAATGCTCTGTAAACGAAACAAATGTAGTTCTTTTCGATCAATTTTTTTAACCAATCAACAAATGACTTGTGATCACATGCCACTACTACATTTTAATATTCTAACGACTTTTTTTCCTTTTTTTTTGCATTTTTTCGCGAGTTTAACGTGTTATGTACTTGTAATAGATTTCTATAATCGTATCTGTGGATTGTTTGGATTCATTCATTAGCATTTGCTTGTAGTTTATAAACAGACGTGATTAAGTGAAAAGGAGAAAGAGGGAGAAAAACCACTAGAGAAGGAGAGAAGAAATATTAGAGATATGGAGAGAGAGAAAGAGAGAGAGAATAAATTATACAGATGGAGAGAAAGAAGAATTTTTAAAGATGGAGAGAGAAAATAAATTTTAGAGATGGAGAGAAAGAAAGTTAAGAGAGAAGGGAGAGTGGTTCTAAGTTCATTCTGAAATTAATTTAGCACTACTGGTAACATGTAACCCAGTACTGCCTGCTGCAAGGTTGGATTATCGGCAACTAAACTGCCCCACCCACCAGGCTTTTTCTGGTGAAAAGGGAGGCTAAACACACTGTAGTATTAAAACAAAACATGTCGAAGGGATCCTTTCATTCGAATCAATTATCATCTAGCACAGCGGTGGTGTTGTAGAAAATACCTGGGTAAGCCCACTGGGAATGTTAGAGCCCTTACCCTTCGTTATCCAACTAGGAGAAGGAAATCTCTGCTGCAACACACGCGACTTGACACCATCCAATGATGTTGACTGGTTCTTCTTTTGTGGTAAATGGTGTTGTTCCTTAGAGAAAGAGATTGACTCAGTGCAATGTTTTTCTTCATTTTCATTTTGATGAACAGACATTGCTCGGTATCGTGATGCTATCTTGCAATGTTCATACATACATACATATACACACACAGAGAGACACAGACACACACACACACACACACACACACACACACACACACACACACACACACACACACACACATATATATATATATATATATATATATATATATATATATATATATATCGTCATTCACCGACAGACTGTTTAGCTGTCAGCTCATCAGTGTGGTAGACATCCGATTGCCTCAAGCCGGGATCGAAACCGGACCGAATCAGAGATTTTACCCCTGAACTATCAGCGCCCGGTAGAGAAGAAGGCAAATTTTTACGTACCTATTCTTCGAATAAACACGCCAAGGACCAAGAGGGTTCAGTTCATGGAAGAGCTTTGCAGTATTAGCAGTAGTAATCATTGTTTACAAATTTGCGATTTCTCTCAAGAGTGATCGACCGGAATTAAATTTTCCGGGGGCGTGAAATGCTTATATATATATATATATATATATATATATATATATATATATATATATATATATATACATTAAGCATTTCACCCCAAGCAAAGAGCACTAGTACGCAAGTTGCAAAGAGGAAAGTAAGAGAAAAACTGGGTATAGAGGGGATTAACGATAAAAAGAAGAAGAGGATCAAGGTATCAGGAGATGACGATTAACGTTACATTTTAATTTTTGAAGATTGTAGTTATCAGGGATAGAAATAAGAGGAAGGGAGTTCCACTGTCGGGAAGTGCAAGAGAAGAAGCTTTTGCAGTAGAAGAGGCAGTTACATTTAACTGATTCAACAATAAAAGATTGGGAGCTAGATGCCAACCTAGTAGCACGATTAAATTCATGCAGTCGGAAAATAGACCGACAGAGCAGTTATTATGAAAATATTTGTAGAAAAGACAAAGGGAAGCAAGATCACGTTGGTGAGAAAGCGACTGAAAGTCGAAATACCAAGTCATGGCTGATCACATGTCAGACCCGTCTTTCGATTTTGTCGAAAAGACACAAGACCTGATAAGACAACAGTATTCAATGCATGGACGAATGGTAGATTTGTAGATGTGTAGGATAGACTCAAACGAGAAAAACATCTGGCACGACACAGTGAACCAACTCTACTTGCGGTAGACACACACACACACACACACACACACACACACACACACACATATATATATATATATATATACTGCGTGCCAAATTATTATCGAGATAACTTTTTTCTAATATTTCAAAAACCGTCCAATCAATTCGCACAAAATTTTCACACAATGTTGGCAACACTGACCTGCGCAATCACTGAAATTTTCGTACTGATCTGCGCAATTTAAACAAACTGATAAAACAAATATAACAGTCGAATAGACTGAACACTGGGTCAACCGACACACACTTACTAGTCGTATAATACTCTACTGTTGTATTTACCGCTTAATATATGATATATCTGTAACACGTGTTCTGTTAATTAAAAAACGTATTCTAGCAAAACAAATATAATATATTTTTCGAAAATGGCTTATGAAACACGAAAACACATAGATTTTGGATAATACTTCTAACATGTCAACGATGATAACAAAAGATCGTGTCAAGAGGAAGTTAAAAAATAGTTACAAAAACAGTACTTAGTAAACACCTTCACGCAACCAAAAGTTACAAATGCGCCAATAACAGCACTCGTGGCCTGATGATTGCGTCTAGCATGAAACAGACTGTCGCCTCTAAGTGTGGACTTCTATGTTCACTTTTATATTTACACACGCTCTATCTCTGATATTGAGCACTTTATCCCATAAATATATCTTAAGACTATATTTCTTCATATATATATATATATATATATATATATATATATGTTGAAACTTGACTAATGCATGCATGGAATAATAATGTTTCAATACATTTTTGTTCTAAGTACATTTTTGTGTTGCATTATTATTCCATGCATGCATTAGTCAAGTTTCAATATATATATATATATATATATATATATATATATAAATATAGTCTTATATATATATATATATATATATATATATATATATATATGAATGAAGAAATATAGTCTTCATATATATATATATATATATATATATGAAGACTATATTTCTTCATATATATATATATATATATATATATATATATATATATGTTGAAACTTGACTAATGCATGCATGGAATAATAATGCAACACAAAATGTACTTAGAACAAAATGTATTGAAACAAGAAAGTGTACACAATATTTACATATAGTCTTTTTGTATATTCCTGGGAAGACCGTTCCTGGAGAATGTGTTGACTTAGTCGCAGTCGGGCAGAGTCTCTGGATTGAATCTCTTGATTCCTCCCACTCTCTCCCGCTACCAACCATATTTATATGGTCGGTACTCCACTATGCAAATTAGGTGGATCCTACCACAACAATATATATATATATGGCCTGAGGATTGCATCTAGTATGAAACAGACTACCGCCTCTATGCGTTGACTTCTATGTTCACTTGTATATATATATATATATATATATATATATATATATATATATAAATTATTTCAATTTCAAGCAACAAACTACATGGTTTCCCCTTCAAAGTAATCCCCCTCGAGTCTAATGCAGCTTTCTGTTCTTCTCTGCCACGATTCTATGCACTGTTAATAGGATTCTTCTTTGATGTCCCTCAGCTTCCTCGTTACGGCCCTCGTGATGGCCTCCACGCCTTCACAACGGGTCCTCTTGATGATCCCCTTGAGCTTGGTGAAAAGAAATAAATCACGCGGAGAAAGATCAGGTGATCAGGGACGTTGTTCCAGTGATGCTCTTCTCGACCAGGAACTGCGGGATGCTCATGAGCATATCCATTGTTATGGTGAAACAGACATAATTTGTCCTACCACAACTCTCGTCTCTTCTCGTGCACTGAACGAAGCAAATGCCGCCGGATGTCTTTGCAGACTTGTTGATTGATCGTCTGGCACTGCAGCAAGAAGTCACTTTGGACGATGCCCGTAGCTAACAGCACACTCAGTCCCGTTACTTTTCAGACAGACTTCGTATACATTAGATGCTATTAAAAATTCTCTGACCGAAAAAGAATGGGCTGTCCTGAAAATTCTGATACCTGGTCGTATGCTCGTGTGTGTCCAGTCAAAACATTCGAAAGAGAAAGTGTGTGTGTGTGTGTGAGAGAAAGAGAGAGAGAGAGAGGAAGAAACAGCCGTGGAATTTTTGCTTCCAAGAATAGAAATCAAAGTTCGGCTGACTGATATCAAGAATGTAAAAGTTAAATCCTATCTCGGAGGCAAATTACGCCTCGACCTGAACTCGAACCATCATATATTTTATTCTTCTTCTATGTGCCGTTTCCATTCAGGAAGTTGGCGGTCATGGCTTTCCACAATTTCCTGTCTTTTGTAGCTCTTAATAAATCTTGTCTTTTTGTTATCTCTCCTAAACCGTTTCGCCATTCATTTACTCAATCTCGTCAAGTAGGTAATGCCTTGTTTTTCCTGCCCTGTGAGTATCAAATTTTTCAAGCCCTCTTTCCTTATTATGAGCTCAATAAATTTTAACTCTCTCTTTCTGGTGTTAAGTAGAAGTGTCTTTTTATTTCAATTTTCTCTACAATTTCGTCATTGCTCACATGTCCGGCACGTGGTATTCTCAGCAACCTTCTGTGGAACCACATTTCTGTTGCTTCAAGGTCTCTTTATCTGTGAAGGGATTGTCCAGTATTCGCTGTCATTTTGGTCGATATATATCACATACTCGGTACTCTTTTCTTTGTTTCTAACGAAATTTTCCTGTTTCACAGTACTCTGCTTAGCTTCTGGAAAGAATCTTTGACTATCCCAATGCGTCTTTGAATTTCAGTAGTGTACTTTCCGTCCTCTGCTGATATTTTTTAAGCATTTCACCCCAAGAAAGGCGGGAGTGCCACTAGCATGCAAGGGATTGCAGAGAGTGGAAGCAAGAGTAAAGAGGCGTGATAGAGGAAAGGATGAAGAGAAGGACAGGGAATAGATCAAGGCATCTGGAGATGTCGATTGACATTGCATTTGAATAGTTGGAGATTACAGCAATGAGGGAAATAGGAAGGGACTTCTACAGACGGGAAGGGCGAGACATGAAGCTATTGGAGTAGAAGAGACGGCTATATTTAACCGTTTCGACAGTGAAAGGGTGGGACTGAGATGCCAACCTAGTAGCACGTTTAAATTTATGCAGTTTTGGAACTATCGAAAATAGCTTGTCGGAGCAGTTACCGTGATAGTACTTGTAAAAAAAGACAGAGTGAAGCGACAACACTTCTGTGAGAGAGTGACTGTAATCGAGATGCCAGATGAGGGTCAATCTCATTGCATATACATCTCTGGATTTTGTCGAAAACCTTAAGTCGAACAGCGGGAGCACCAGATCATATATGACAGCAATATTCAATGCAAGGGCGAATGGTTGATTTATAGATTTGAAGGATAAACTCGGGTGAGAAAAAAAACTTTCTGGCGCGACAAAGAGAGCCAACTACTTCTCAAATATTTAAATTGGTGTACTTGTTTGATTTTGGTATCTCCAATTTGTAATTTGGGCTGTCCCCTTTTGCTAACAACCATATATTTTTTCTTGCATTTGAAATTTAGTTCTTTCTTCTTACTTCCTTTCACTGTGTAGGCGTTCTTGAAGTTTCCTTTCTGTATCTGCTCTCAACGCTGTGTCATCTGCATACATTATGTTGTTAAAATTGTGGCCGCCAATAATGAATTCACCTGGCTAAGATAATACTTCTAATTCTCTCAGAATTGCCTCGCTGTATAGATTGAATGAGTCCAGCGAGAAGACACATCCTTGTCTTATACCATTATCTATTTTTTGTATATTTACTGAATTACGTTTCTATCCGTATGCATAGCGTTTGGTTTATTCTAATATCTTTCCAAAATATATCGAGGTTACCTAGCAGATCCAACATTTCTTTGTGGCCTACTTTATCAAACACTTTTGCGTAATCTATAAAACACAGTACATACCCTTCATGTCAAGAACGTGAAATTGATATTTAAAGTTAAACTGTATCTCGAATGCAAATTAAACCTCGACCTGACCTCGAAATTTCACATCTTATATTTCATTATGCAATAACAGTAATCAGCTGTGGAAGATTTTGACTTTTGCCTCACGAACAATGCATGCCTTTGTAGCTTATAATAAACTGTCTAAAATTATCTGGCTCAAAAAGAGCATTGTTGAATAAGAGACCTGTTAATTAAGTGTTAGAAATGTAAATTTGAAGTGAAAACTTTATTTCTTTTGATGAGACTAGAGAACATTACCTCTGTTGTATCAGGTTGAAATCATAGACAAAGTACATCATTGGAAAATTCGTAAACGTAAGGAATCAGCACATATGCTAAGCCACAAAAATCTCCTGAGCCGACCAAGCATAGAAATGAATACAATATGGGAACCGGTAATAAGGAGTGTCAGAGAAAAGCAATAATAACAACGAAAATTGCAATACGAGTTCTGGTGAAAAAAATGAAATGATAACAGCAAGAATTGCAATATGAGCACTGGTAAAAATGGTTGCTGAAGATATTAAGTTTATAAGTCCCAGAAATCCATATACAGATGCCCTTAAGGACACATGGTATAATGGATAAAGGCGTTGGTTAGATCCAGTGACAGGACCCAAAGAGTTGTGAGTTCAATACCTGGTTAAGACAGTGGAGAACTTGGAGAGAGGGGAATTAACAGGAGATAACTGATAACTGGCATTTATTAGACATCGCGGGTGGAATTAGAACAGTCTACCCCAGCGAGCGAAATAAAGGTTCAGTTCGATATTCCAACAACCTGAAGAAGGCCGGAGCGTACAACGGCCGAACCAATGGCAACAAAGATAAGGTCAATAGTTCAAATAATGTAAATAGTGTACATAATACCTCATCTCAGAAATATAGACAGATACAAAACATTAAAACGTTGTTGTATATGTAAGGTCTATAAAACAAATACCATAACATTTCCCTAATACCTCGTTAAATATTTGAGCTTAACAATTTTAACAAAATATGTCTATAACATGAATTCAGGACATTATTTAAAGAAGTAAGATGTTATAAATAAAAAGATTTAGAACTGACAAGTTTTTCTTTAGAAATAAATATTTTTTTAGGTTATGCAATTAACATTTGAATACCGTGAGAAATTTCTTCGTTAAATAGCTAATGATAATTTTAAATTCAAAACTTCAGCAAGCCAATGTTATCGAATAATTCATTTGACGTTTTAGAGAATATTTCTCTTGTAATCATAATAATAATTCTGTCAGCGCATATATTGGTGAATTATTGTGCCGGTTAACTTGCAATTTATCCAATAGATCCATCAAATTGTAAATCACAAACCAATATAGCAATAAAAAACAAGAAATCAAACAAACCCATAACAATAACAGAAAAAATAGATTTTAAAAAACGATTACAAATACTAAAAGTATTAAACATAAAACAAAAAAAAACAACATTAATAAAATGTTATCAAATTTAACAACAAACATAATGAAAATATTTCGTAGCTAAAAACAAAATGACAACACGAATAGACGCGTGAAAGCGCGATACTTTATGAACAACACGATGTGTGAAAACGTCGTGATATTTGAAAAAAGATGGAGCTGGCATAGTACAAAACAAAAACTGCTGATAATGACTAATGAAAGCCGAAAATACTCAAACATCGGAAACTTTATATTTTATTCATCCTCTGAAATCAAGAAAAATCCTTGGTCCTACTTTGTATTTAAATTTCATTAACGACCTTTGTGATGACATCAGCTCTGAACTTGGTATCTATGCCGACGACACAAACATTTACTTCTGTCTCGATACTAAGCCTGATCAGTTCGATAAGGTCAAATTGCCGGCTGATCTCACAAATGACCTACAGTCTGTTGTGAACTGGGGCAAAGAATGGCTTGTTAATTTTCACGAAAAATCTTAACTTTCTAATGAATCTTAATTTTTAATTTAAGGACTGAATAAGTTTCTTGCAAGTTCCACGGTTATAAAATAAATACCGATGAAATTTCCCTAATCTCTCTCTAAATATTTGAGATTAACAGCTTTAACAAAATATATCTATAACAATCGTAGGTATGACTACCAGGTCATTATTTAAAGAAGTAAGAGGGTACAAATAAAAGGATTTAGAATTGACAAGTTTTCCATTTCACTGAAACCGTCTTTAAAGGCATGAGAGCGTTATTGCCTCCCCTGTGTTCTCAATTTTTTTTATTTTTCTCACTTAAACCAAACAGTTTTTACTTCCGTCTTTCTTCGTGATTAAAACGGAATAGTCCATTATGTATTTGAGGTAATAGCAGTTATATCTTAAATAAATAAAAATCAATTGGAAGAACAACCATAACATCTTATCCTTACAGCTCCGAACACATGTACCAGGACTGATTCCATTAATTCAAAAGTAGACAGAGTAAATTTTTTATTTTTGTGGAGAATAAAAAAAAAGGTGCGAAATAAATGTAAACCAGTTGAAATCCTTCTGGCTTTTAACTTGTAGACAGTAATCAGTAATACTGACTGCCTGTGTTCTTCCCTGAGATTCCAATGTTTTGGGCATGGTTCCAAGTACGCCAACAATTTCGAGCAGGCCTTGGTCATTTCCCGCAATTTTCTCAGTTTCCCTGCAAGTGAATGCATCAGCAAGCTGGCTCAAAGAAATAGATACGATCGAGCGAGAACAGTCATACACTCGGAGGTATACACACGACCTCGTTTCAGTTTTTCCCTACATACGCCATTAGTTTGAAAAAATCTCTCATTATAAATAATAATGACATTTCAGGATCCAAAGAATCTTTTGAACCAGAAATCCGTAGTCATGAGCCCATCCTCCATCCATCCATCCATCCATACATACATACATACATACATACATACATACATACATACATACATACATACATATCAGGTCATCCCATAAGTTCTGTCCGGATTTTGAATTAAAAAAAACAAGTGACCAAATGTTACATTTAATTACAGATTCAATCAACAATGTATTTTCCCTCATTATCTATGACTTCCTTCCATCTATTAACAAGCTTACTAATTCCATTACTGTAAAATTCTTTTGGCTTTGTTTCGAAGAACTCACAAATGTCAGTTTTAATCTCTTCCTGTGTTACAAAAGCTGTTTCTTCCAAATTATTCTGTAAGCTACGAAACAAATGGTAGTCTGAAGGAGCAAGATCGGGAGAATAAGGTGGATGAGGAATTTTCTCCCAACCAAGTTCTTCGATCTTTTGTGACGTGATTCTTGCTGTGTGGGGTCGCGCATTGTCCCGATAAAACATCACCCCTTTTCGATTCACTAGAGCAGGTCTTTTTTCCCCTCAAAGCTTGGTTCAAACGATCTAATTGCTGACAGTATATTTGAGCATTAATTGTTGCATTAGATGGCAAGAATTCGAAGTGGATTATTCCTTGGCGATCCCACCAGATTGAAAGAAGAACATTTTGCCCATGAAGTTCCCTTCTCGGCTGGGGCTGGGGTCCTTCCCCTTTACCAAGCTACTGTCTACGACGCTTAACATTTCGACAAAAGATCCATTTTTCGTCGCCAGTTACAAGTCTATCCAAAAAAGGTAAAACAAGTTGGCGAGAATGGAGAGAAGAGCAGATGTCAACTCGGGATTTGAGGTTGATTTCAGACAATTCATGAGGCACCCATTTTCCAAGTTTAGGAAGTTTTCCAAGTTGTTGAAGATGACGATGAAGAGTTGTATGGTTTGAACTGAGAACCACTGCCAATTCCTCAACTGATAAAGTAGGATTTTCTTCAAGGGCTGCTACAAGAAGCTTTTCATCAAACTCAACTGGACGTCCGGTTCGATCTTCATCTTCAAGGGTGAAATCTCCACCTGTGAATTTTGAAAACCATCTTCTGCAAGTTCTTTCATTCACACATTCCTCTCCATAAACTGAGTGAATGTTTCTAGCCGCTTCGGCTGCTGAGTTTCCTTTCTTGAACTCATAAAGTATTATGTGCCTCAAATGATTCTTGGGTACTTCCATGTTAGCAGGGTTTTAATCAAACAAACTTTAATTTTATTGTTCTCTGAAATAAAATTTAATCAGTTTAAATGCATCTAAACATAAAAATAATGTTCAGCTCCATTAGACATTATAAAATACTCTTTAAATTTCGTTCATTTTAACAAAAAGTTAAAATTCGGACAGAACTTATGGGATGACCTGATAAATACATTCATTATTATTATTATTATTATTATTATTATTATTATTATTATTATCTTTGATTTCTGGCGTTTTACATTTCTTTCCGGGTCCCGCCCAGGGACCTAAGGTTAGAAATGGCGTCATGACACTTTCCACTGACAAAAAAAAAAAAAATGATTACATAGATAAAGCCCTTCGTAAGGTGTGGGCTGTACTTGTCAGAACAATTTTCTGTATCTCCTTGAGGCATGGACTTCCAGGAATCCCTTCAATTAGTCTACTGGAATCTTTTCCAACCAGTCCTAGAGCTCCAACTACAACAGGGATTGTTGATGTTCCCATATGCCACATTTTCGCGATTTCTATTTCAAGGTCCTTGTACTTTGACAACTTTTTTGAATATCTTCAAAGATACATTGCAGTCGGCAGGGACTGTCATATCAATAAGGAGGCACCGATTTTGTTTGTGGTCTTTAATAACAATATCTCAGTGGTTGGCCTTGATTGTTCTGTCAGTGTGTATTGTGTAGTCCCATAGAATTGTAACAGGTCCTATCTCCGTAACCGGGTCTGGGTGGTGTTCATACCAGTTTCTTTCAGTTTTCTTCCCGTAGAAGTTGTAGATTTTCCAGTGCAGATATTGGCCCAATCTGTCATGTCGGGTTTTATATTCAGTGGGTGCCAAAACCGTACAACCTGCTACAAGATGATCAATCGTTTCTGGATATTTATCACAGAATCTGCATTTTGGGCTGACACAATATTTTAGTATATGTGCTTGATAATTCCTAGTTAGCAAGCATTGGTCCTGCTTTCAACCCTGCACTACGTAGCCACTGATGGGTACGGGTTTTTTCTACGTCAGCTTGTTTGGTACGGGCAGAGTATTGGCCATGAAGCGGTTTATCGTGCCATCGCTTCTGTAACTGGTCTGTTGCATTCGTCTTAGCTATCTTTTTTAGGTATTTTGCAGTTTCAGACGGTGTATTGTGCTGTAGTTGCATCTCTACGCCTATTTGGAACTCCATTTTGAATTTGTTGGCTTCCTTCATTACGGAGTAGAGACGCTTACTACTTTCATGTTCCTTGACGCATACCATCATCCAGTCTTCAGTAGTTTCCAAATATCTTTGGAGGCCAATTGTTGTAGTTTTGTAGGACAGTTCTAGTTGAACTAATCCTCTGCCTCCTTCGGATCTGGGCACATACAGACGGTCGACATCAGCTTTGGGATGATGCATGCGATAGCAAGTGAGTAGCTTTCTCGTTTTGGCATCCAGTCGCTTAATTTCAGCTATGGTCCAGTTAAGGACATTGAAGCTGTATTGCACCACAGGGACAGCCAATGTGTTTATGTCTGATATCCTGTTTTTTGAGTTCAGCTCAGTACTTAGTACCAGACGTACACGCCTGTAGTATTCTTTTCTTATTTTTTCCTTCATTTGGGGGTGTTGTATGCCATCTCCTTCGCTAATTCCTAGGTATTTATAAGCTTCACCATGCTCCAGTTCCCTAATCTTTGTGACAAAATCTAAATCTATTAAGGGTGTTTCTGTAATTCTACCTTTCTTGAAAGTTACTTTTGCACATTTATCTAATCCAAAGTACATACCTATGTCGTCACTGAAGTATTTTACAATATTGAGGAGGCCTTTCAACTCATTGTCGTCTTTGGCAAAGAGTTTGAGATCATCCATGTAGAGTAGGTGATTGAATATTTTCTTATTTATTTTGTAACCATAGCTACTGTTGTTCAGTTCATGTGTAAGAGGGATTAAGGATAAACAAAACAGAAGGGGTGACAAAGAATCTCCTTGAAAGATTCCACCTCGGATACTCAGACGGTTGGATATGGCAGTGCCCCCGGTGTGACTAAGGTATAGTTTGGTGTTCCACATTCCCATGCTGTGCTTAAGGAAATTTAATACCACAGGGGAGACTTTGTACATTTCCAAAGTCTTAAGGATCCAAGAATGTGGAACACTATCAAAGGCTTTACGATAATCAATCCACGCTGCACTTAGGTTCCTGCGTCGTCTCCTGCAATTTTCCAGGATCATTTTATTTATCAGAAGTTGATCCTTGCAGCCATATGAACCTCTTCTGCATCCCTTCTGTTCCAGCGGGAGAGTGCTGTTTGTTTCGAGAAAGGAATAAGTACGGTTCGTCAATACAGACGTGATCAACTTATACGTTGTGGAGAGACATGTTATCGGTCTATAATTTTTCGGGTCGTCTGTTTCAGTTGTTTTTGGTATGAGGTATGTCATACCTTCAGTAATCCATTCCGGGGTTTCATAGGGATTATTTACAAGCGTTGATAATGTTTTTGCAAGAATTTCATGGGTAGATGTGAGATGATACAGCCAGAAATTGGGCAACTTGTCACTTCTTGGGGATTTCCACTTTTGGGATTTCGTTAGAGCTTGCCTAACATCATCTGTGGATATATTTTCCCATTCTTGCAGAGGTGTATCCAGCATTCGATCTTCTTCAAGCCGTATCCACTCTGCATTTGGGTTATACTCCTTTGGGCTGCTCCAGATATTTTCCCAGAATGTCTGTAAATTATCAATCGATGGTGGCCTTTCGACATGTATAGGTGTTTTTCCAATTTCCCTGTAAAATTTCTTAAGATCTGTTCGGAATATTTTATTTTGGCGATAGAACCTACAACGTTTTTCGTATTATTATTATTATTATTATTATTATTATTATTATTATTATTCGCAAATGAATCCATCTACTCAAATAATTCCAAGATAAACTCAAAGATCTTGGAAATAAAACCACACCAAACACATCTTCTATCATAAAATACATAATGAGTTTAAAATAAGAATAATAAATATGATTTGAATGGTGATTATATCAAAATCATAAGATCAGATACAAAAGGGTTAAAAATATATATAAAATACTGTTACTTTAATCGAAATATATTTACGAAACATTTATATTTAATTAGAAAATGTAGTTGATTTTTAAAAACATACGCATCCGGAGTTTTAATTAAGTTAACAATGATAATTCTGCTACGGCCAATTTCATTTGCAATGGCTCGTTGCGAAAAATCTCGCCTTTGAAGTTCAAAAATCCTGCCCTGTTCGAACTTTGTTAAAATTTTATCCTTAGCTATTTTAAAATCTGAAATTTAATGCTGGAAATGAGCTAAAGTAGATTTCTCCACACCTGAACCTATGAGCACACTAAAATTTTTGTCCAGTATTTTTTCTCACATGGTCTTATCATTATGACCAACCAAAAAAAATACTTTTTTAATGTTTGTTCAAATTAATGAATTAAAAGCTTAAAATTTTTACTTGTTTCTTGATGAACTATCTATTTTTAACATGCCGTCTCCACTGCTAAATAATGTAAGATTCATAGCGGAAGAATGGTATTTAATAAGCAATGCCTCCCTAATCATGAGAGTGCATCTTAAAACCGAAATCCAAAAATACACGGATATTCTCAAAAACACAATGAGCACAACAGAACAAACAAATATCTAACATATATGTGTGTGTGAGTGTGCGCACGCGCGTGTGTGTGATTTATTTTCATAGGTGTGTGAAAATAACTTTAAATATTTATGCATAAATATATAAGCGTTATTTGAGGGAAGCATCCGCGCATACGCACACACCTATACACATGCATCAGGTTACTACTTTATTATTTAAAAATTAGGCTGTTTTTATTACAAATTACTTAATGACATTTTTACGTGCATGGATTTTTGGGGACTGAGATTCCCATGTGGACCTTAGTAAGAGAGAGAGAGAGAGGGGGGAGGAAAATAAAAAGAAAGAGAGGGAAAGTATTTGAGGAACGAAAAGAAGAAAGATTGGATGGAAAGGAAATCTAATAGAATGAAAAAACAGAAAAGAAAATGAGTTAAATATGAGGGAGGGAGAAAAAGAAAATTAGAGAGCGAGAAAAATAATGCGAGAAAGACAGAGAAAAAAGAAAGACAGAAAAGAAAAAAGAAAACGGAAAAGAGCGAGAAAAAAGGAAACGAGAAAGTACGAGAAAAAAGAACGATAGAGGAAAAAGGAAACGAGAAAGTGAGAGAAAAAAGAACGAGGAAAAAAGGAAACGAGAAAGAGCGAGAAAAAAGGAATTGAGACATTGCGAGAAAAAAGAAAACGAGAACGAGAGAGGAAAAAGAAAACGAGGAAGAGCGAGGAAAAAGAAAACGAGAACGAGATTAGAAAAAGAAAATGAGAACGAGATTGGAAAAAGAAAACGAGAAAGAGCGAGAAAAAAGAAAACGTGAACGAGATTGGAAAAAGAAAACGAGAACGAGAGAGGAAAAAAAAAACGAGAACGAGATTAGAAAAAGAAAACGAGGAAGAGCGAGAAAAAAAGAAAACGAGAACGAGCGAGAGAAAAAGAAAGTGAGAATGAGCGATAAAAAAAATGGAAACGAGAAAGTGAAAAGAAAAAAGAACGAGAGGGGAAAAGGAAACGAGAAAGTGCGAGAAGAAAGAACGAGAGAAGAAAAAGAAAACGAGAAAGAGCGAGAAAAAAGTAAACGAGAAAGAGCGATGAAAAAAGAAAACAAGAAAGAGCGATAAAAAGGAAAGCGAGAATTTGCAAGAAAAAAGAAAGCGAGAAAGAGCGAGAAAGAGCGAGAAAGAGCGAGAAATGCGTGAGCGTTTGTAACTCTTGATTGATTATATTTTGATTGAAAATCATTTTCGTTCGTTTAGTCATCCAACCCTCAGAATCGACACGATTATGACCTTAGTGAATGGATCACTTAAACTTATCAATATTCTGCCAGCAGCATAACAGAATTAATGGCTTTCTTGTAACAGATTTTCACAAAAGATTCTTACTCGTCTTTGCATTTGCCCTTCAATTTCTTATTTCTACTCGAAATATTATTGTTGCTACTGATGATAAAAAACATCATCACCAACAACTAGAGATATGACTCTCGTAGCTTCTGATTTGAACTAATTCCAGATGGCTGACAGTCATATCACATTGGAACACCGAATACAGTACGATCACCGAAGTTAATCCACGTCGGGCCTGATCAAGACCTATATGGGTGCCAGGTGCTGTAAGTTTGGATATACATGATTCCCCATCGGAAGGCTTACAGATATATCCCGTCGAATTACCAGTTCTCGTCCGATCACCCAAGTTAAGCAACGTCGAATCTGATCAGTATTTAGATAGACTAGAAATACCAGATGCATCCTCAGCATCCTTCTGTAGAACCGCATTTCTGTTGCTTTAAGTCTCTCCTTCATTTCTGCAGAGATTGTCATATAGGAGGACTGATACTACATAATAGTTCAGTAGTCTTTTCTTTGTTTCTAACAACATTTTCCTGTTTCTTAATACACTGTTTAGCTTTTGGAAGGCAACTTTGGTTATCCCAATACGCCTTCAAATATACTCATCCTATATTACCGAGACTAGAAATGCATCGTGCAGAAAAAATAATAATTATTATTAATATGCAGATAATAATTATTATTATTAATATGCAGATAATAACGTCGTTCTGTCAGTCATTCTTGACCATTGACAATCCCTTTCCTTCATTGATTGATGGAAATTGTTCAAACAGATTTTATGTTAAAAGTGACAGAATTCCGTGTTTTACTTTCGAATTGTTTTCCCGTTGCTCGGAATGTTTATATTTTCTATTTATAACCGAAACTAAGCCGAAGGAGTAGTGGTATAGTCAGTGGATAAAGTTAAAAAAAAACGAAACCTTGCCTATATATACCAGGTTCAGATACAGTTAACTCACAGGAATTTTAAAAATTCCCGATCCTAAATTGATGTCTGACAAGAATCTAAGTGAACATAAAGATGATGAATACATGAACTACGTTTAAATATCACAGCCTTTCAGCGAACAGGTGGTCATGGCTCTCCACTGATTTCTTTTTTTTTATTATTTATGAAATGCCAGAACTTCTTTTGAAATATTCCTCTTGCTTTACTCGTTGTTTTGAATTTTGAGTTATCCTTCTTCACGACTAGCTACCATCCAAGGCTTGAGAGTCAAGTCTACCTTGCTATTTAACCCATAGCTTGTTGGTAAGTGGAAGAGATGAACTCATAGCTTCCTCAAGGGCATTACTGCCGAAGGAACTCAACAAACTCGATGGGAAATTGAATAGTGCTTACCAATACCACTTTCCGCGCTGATAACGGTGAAGATGCTTTTGACAGTGAAAAGACTAGGAAACGGGTTGATTGTGTTTGTCATCACTTGATGATAATGATGATGATAATGATTATGTTGATGATGATGATTCTGCGAGAAAAAATATCAATAGTTGTATGATGAAAAGAAAAATGAAGAACAACAAGAGTAAGAAAGGTAAGGTAGAAACGCTAATAGAAAGAAAGAAAGAAAGAAAGAAAGAAAGAAAGAAAGAAAGAAAGAAAGAAAGAAAGAAAGAAAAAGATAAAGAAGAGGGGGAAAGAGATGGGGAGAAAGAGGGGGAGAAAGACAAAAAAAAAATAGGGAATAAAGAAGAAAGAAATAGATACAGTAAGAAAGGGAGGAAGAGAGGAAGACAGAGTAAGAGAGAAAGAGAAAGAAATAAAGGAAGGAAATAAATAAAGAAAGAAATATAGACAGAAAGATAAAGAGATATATAGAGAAAGATATACATGCATGCGTGTATACACACACACACACACACACACACAGAGAGAGAGAGAGAAGAAAACAAAGAGAAAAGAGAGTGAAAGAGGCCTAGGGAAAGACAGAAGTAGAAAGATAGAAGAGGAAAGAAAATTAAAGTATAGAAGAAAAAATAAAGAAATAGATAAAGAAAGAGAGAAAGATAGAGAATTAAAGGCATAAAGTACGAAAGAAAGAAAGAAAGAAAGAAAGAAAGAAAGAAAGAAAGAAAGAAAGAAAGAAAAAAAGAAAGAAAGAAAGAAAGAAAAATAACGAAGAAAAAAGAGGGAAAACGAGAGAGGGAGGGAGAATTAAAGAGAGAGAGAAGAACAAAAAGAAATAGGGAAGAATAGAAAAATAAACTAAAAAAAGAAAGTGAAAGAAAGAGAAAGAGAGGGTGAGAAAAAAAAGGAAAATACATAGGAAAAGAAATAAAAAAGAAATAGGGAAAAAAGAAAGAGAGGGTGAAAGCAAGAAATAAAGAACAAAATAAAGAAAAACAGAAATATATATATATAGAGAGAGAGAGAAAGATACATAGAGAGGAAGATATATATCGAAATAGAAAGACAAGGAGGATAACATATATTCAAACGCAGCTACTTTCACGTCCAAATAATAAACACCTTTAAAAGGTAAACAGAAACGTTTTGTAAAATATCAACTACAAAAGAGAGATTAAATGTAAAATTTTAAAAAATGACACCAATTTGTCAGACATTTCTGGTTCAGACGAAAATGAAATGTCGAAATAAATACAGGTTTCCGGCAAGAAATTAAAATATAAAGGCCAATCTGAACGCGATGCTAAAAATTATCGTCATTATAAAAATTGAAAACATTCAAATTATTTTTTTTTTTTATAGATGATTAAAAAAACAAAGCAATTAAATCATGAAAATATTTGAGTCGAATAATTTTCTTAGACTCATTAGAATACGGAAGACTTTCAAATTATGTCATTCTAACAACCGGTGATTTTAACAATTTGTTTTACGATTAGCATTTTAATTCATTTCCTGACATTTTGATTCCAATATAGAGGAAACCGTTTATCATAATAACGTATAATGCTATCAAAATCAATAGACCCCCAAATAGTTTATAATAAATCAAATAATTAATTCAAGTTAATAATGCCGGAATGTTCGAGGTGAGGAATTATCATTATTAGACACCTTTCTATCTGAACGAGTATCCTTATTATGCTTGTGATACTTACAGTGTCTCGTTAAGTTCATGTCAGACAATTTTAATATTTTTATCATTGTTTCTCACAGTTTGTAAACGGCGTACGACACCTGACTGATTTCACAAGCAGCAAAAGAGTAATAAGGCAATAAAGAGTCGACACTTCTAAGGTTTTTCGAACATTGGAAATTTATGCCTCCAACTAATGTACGAGCTGTGGCAATTTCGTTCGTGGAATGACCGCGGTGTATCGTCTGAATAAGGAGACAGGGAAGCATTTATATTCGAGCATGCACAGACCTAGAATAAATTAAGCATTCCTTGTCGAGCAGTAGAGGAAATTGTACGTATTCATGTTATATTATTATTATTATGTTATTATTTTTAAAAAATGAAATAAATATGGGATGCAGATTAACATAAAAGTTTGTGTGCAGATTGGTCAAATGTCAGTGAAACATTAATCCTATTAAAATAATCTATGGTGAAGATGCTATGAAGAAAAAGTGATTTTAAGTGGCCCAAACAGCTCAAGGAAAGCCATGAATATATGCAAGATGGCGTAAGAGTTAGGTGGCTAAATACACAAAGAATTGATCAACCATTTTTCCGTGCATTAAATATTGATGCCATATCTGGTCTGGTGCTCCTAATATAATCTCTAGATTCTAGACAAAATTCAAAGAAGTGTCTGTAATGTTATCGATCCTGATCTGGCACCTCAATTTCAGTCACTTTCTTACCGACGTGACGTGGCTTCCCCCTGTCTTTTTTACAAATATTTTCATGACAATTGTTCTCATCAGCTTTTCGTCTTGATGCCACGACTGCAAGTATTTAAACGCTCTACTAGATTGTCAATTAGGTCTCGCCGTTTTACTGTTGATTACATAGATGCAACCGTCTGTTCTATTCTAATAGTTTCTTTTCTTGCACTTCTCACCCGTAAAACTCCCTTCCGATTTCTAATTTCCCTGCCACCTACAATCTGTAAAAATTTAAATGCAACGCCAATTGCAATTTTCTGTTTTCCTGAACCCTATTCTTTTATGATCCTTTCTCCTTACTTCTCACTGAAGTCTTCCCATTCTCTTTCATTGCTCGTAACCCCTTGCGTACTAGAGACATTATCGCCTTGCTACATAACAGGAAAACAGGGTGGCAGATTCTAAAAGGGGTGCTGGAAATAAGAAAATTAATGCGTAAAGAATTTGCGAAATTGTGGTTAAGAAATCCAATGCAAAACTGGGCCATCGACCTCATTTACAAGATTAAGCCTCCATGGCTGTTTCCAAAATTGACAAAGATTTGCTGACATCCCTGACATCCAGCAACACGTTACTGAATGATATTCCTGTAAAATGGGTTCCAAGAATGCTTTCAGCAAAGACACCAGCATCTTAATACTTGTAAAAGCACACATACTATATGTAAATGGATATATATATATATATATATATATATATATATATATATATAGAGAGAGAGAGAGAGAGAGAGAGAGAGAGTAGACGTGTGGACATAGGAATCAACACTGCATTGTCTGAAGATTGTTTTCGGCGTGAAACTGAATCACTATGCAGTTTTCATTCCGTTGTTTACACGGTCTATCTACTGAACACTATTTTCTCATAAGCATAGCAAATTTTAGCCAAACACACACACACACACACACACACGCACACACACACACACACATATATATATATATTTAAGTTGTGCATGTATATAAATATAATATATATATGTAAGTTGTGTATAAATATATATATATAAATATATATATATATATATATATGCAATTTTTTATATATTATATATGCGCGGTACTTATTGGAAAGCGCTCAATATCATCGATAGAGCTAACATATTTAGTTGGATCGACGTGAGGTTGCGACCTTTGGATTTACGCTATTTGCGATCGTCAGACGATCGCAGATAGCGTGGAACCCAGGGTCACAAACTCACATCTATCTATCTATCTATCTATCTATCTATCTATCTATCTATCTATCTATCTCTCTCTCTCTCTATATATATATATATATATATATATATATATATATATATATGTGTGTGTGCGTGTGTGTGTGTGTGTGTGTATACATATATATATATATATATTGGGTTGGTGCTTAATTATCAGGCGTTTTTGTAGGCGAATTAGTTGTTACCAAAAATTGCTGTTTTGTTTACTATTTTAATAAAAAAATATTATTTTATTTTCAGATTATAAAAATGCGTGTCGATAATCATACACTCCGTAATAATCATTTAAAAATGGTATTGTTGTGTTTCATTTTTCATAATAAATATTGTTTAAAAAACGCCTGATAATTATGCACCAACCCAATATATATATCCAGATAAGAGAAAAAACACATGGAGTAAAAATCCACACTTCGTAGCAAAAATCATTTTTCTCACCAGTTGCCAAGCCCCTTTAAGCTTCTTCCTGAAATATATATGTATATATATATATATATATATATATATATATATATATATATATATATATAAATTTGTTTTTGATAACTTTATGTCTGATTAATCTCCAAGACTACTTCAATAAATGGGAATATCATATTTGGCTACATCCAGTATACATTTGTCGCTGCCATGTTTTTCACAATCATTGGAATACGTGCCAGTTCATCGTGACATGGAAAAACTCACCTACCGTCCCCCTCTGAGCTTATTTTTCTATTTAGCATTAGATCGAGACATACCCTCAAGTATATTTTCAATTCTGACCTTATGCGCCTCACCCCCGATTTAACTTCTGAAAAGAGAGAGATAACGTTTTGTTTTTAAATTTCTATAAAAAAATCATTTTTAGCACCAACCATCGCCTGAGGAAATGCAATTATAATATTGAAGCATGAAAGCTTTTGTGTAGCGATGTAATATGTTTTTATTATGAATCTGTTATAATAAATATATATATATATATATATATATATATATATATATATATATATATATCTGTGTGTATGTATGTTCGTGTGTTCAATTCAACTCGTTGTGTTTGTTTACTTCATTTTTTTATTGCAGTTTTACAATTTTCGAATTAGATGCTGGAAAAATACAGCAGAAAAAATTAAACAGACTGACTTTATCGATTGAATTTACCAAAAGTCGTTAGGATGAATTCTTGTTGCTTAAATGCATAAACACGTGAAAGCGTATTAAACTATTACGTAATACCAGTTCTTCTATATTGCATTGAATGCTAGACAATATCTTCAGAGATGAAAAAGAAAAGACTTGAAGCAACAGAAATATAGTTCTCCAGAAGGATGCTAAGAATACCATGAACATGTGAGCAATGACGAGATTTTAGAGATGATGGAAACAAAATAGGACATTTATATTTAACATCAGGAAGAAACAGTTGAAATTTCTAGGGCGCGTAATATGAAAAGAGGGCTTGGAAAATTAAATACCCACAAGACATATTGAAGGCAAGAAGGACAGAGGAAAACAAGATATCTATCTAACGAGCTTGTGTAACCGCATGGCAGAACAAGGTTTGGGAGAGATAACAAAAAGATATAATTTACAAAGAGCTACAAAGGATAAGAACTTGTGGAGAACTATAATCGGCAGCGTTCTGAAGAGACACGACACATAGAAAAAGAAATGGATTATATTTATAAGAAGTCCAGAAACGTATAAAGATTGTTTCATTAAGATGGATTATATAGAAAGGTGTTTCATTAAAACGGATTATATATAAAGGTGTCTCATTAAAACGGATTATATATAAGGGTGTTTCGTTAAGACGGATCAAAGTCAGCAGTAAATAAATCAGTGTTGTTGGTTAAAATTTATTTATTTCTCTATTGGAGCATGTTATTTAAGACATGGCAATTATATGTGAAAAATAATATCACCCAAATGTCCGTTAAATCTGAAAGAAAAAAAATCATTAGACGCTTAAACTTAATTCACATTTAAAATCGGTCCAAGTTATTAGAACATCCTTTACCAACATTAAATAAAAAATATATGCTGTAAAGTTTCTGTCTACAATTTTATTTTTTTTTTAATTTTATAATTAAATATCCAAACATATATGGATATTTAAAATTGCGTTTGATAATCCTTAAATGTTTGTATTACATTATCCTTATTCACAGAACAATCAGTATTTGTTATTAAGTTTATTTGTTATAGTGTTTCATAGTTGGCATTTATTAAGCAGTACTTGTTACTTTTACTTATAATCATGAATATTGTTATTTTATGGCAAGGTTTACATACATTGTTATTAAAAATCGATAAAGATCGAAGGGCTCGCCCTTGTTTATCCTACTTCAAGCGTGAGTCACGTTCGACCATTTACGTCCTTATTCACCGACTTTCTCACCAATCATATTTCAGTTGCACCATTAAAAATAAATTAAAGCGACAACAACGACGGCGACAACTAATTGGTAGACATTTATTTGTGTCCACTTAAATTAGAACAGGTGAAAAATATAGATTTTATAAAAAAAATGATTCCAATTTTTACAAACTTTTCATGATAAATTCAAAGCGTCATTATTAAATAATGTACTTCCTTCGTTTTATTTCGATCTTATCCCACTTTTATATATATATATATATATATATATATATATAGAGAGAGAGAGAGAGAGAGAGAGATGTATTAAGACATTTTTTATGTTTATACGTTCTTTTTATAGATACAAATATTTAATTAAATGCTGTTTATAATAAACAGTATTGAACATTTACCGGCCTAAATGTCCGACAAATTTTCATAGAAAATATGCGTCCTCCGATAGGAATCGAACCTATACGGAACTGTCATATAGCCTGACGTGCTTTTACCGATTGAGCCACAGAGGAGCATTTCGGTTAGCAAGGCCGATTTTACTGTTTTACTACTCGAGGCGTATCCAAATGTAAACAAATGACGTCACATATTATGAAATGAACAAAGTCCGACAATTATTTTAAGACTTTTTTTATATATATGATGTTAATGTCTATAATCGACTGGTGTAAAAAAACTCATAGTACAATTTGCAAATAAAAATTTATTAAAACAAATTGGTATCTGCGGAAAAATTTGGAAAAATAAGAAAAGATTAAAAACATCCGAGTCGGCTGAAAAAATTGCTCAGTGTCGTAATTTCTAGTCCAAGGAAAAAAAAACAAAGGAACAAATTTATTGGTAAAAAAGGCACCAATAAATTTGTTCCTTTCTCATATCCTCTTCAGTCAGCCTAACCTGAAGATCCATTTAGGTGAAACCTAGGATTCTGGCTCACTAGGATTTTATATAAGCGATTAATGGATTTTTGTACGACACTATTCTTAAAGGGTTGATGTGTGTGTGTGTGTGTGTGTGTGTGTGTGTGTGTGTGTGTGTGTGTGTGTGTGTGTGTGTGTGTGTCTTGTAATTGCCGGCGAATCTCGTTTTTTCGAGCACACACGCCTGCTAGCCAATCCCTGTTGCTGTTTGTTTAACTCCCACAGAGCCCAGTTGTAGCTTACATTTCAGCTATGCTGAGCGGGCTATAGTTCAACGTTCTGGGAAAAAATTGGAACAACGCCAGTAGGCGCAAACCCTCGGTCAAGAAGTCTTGTGGCTTCGTCTTAAAACAACGATCGACAGCGACAGCACCCGAACAGTACCGCCTTCTCGTTTTGCACTCACAAGGTTTGAGTCAATCGGTGGTATGGTTTTCGATGGGATCGGTTCTCCAAGCCGATGTAGGCACACACACGCGCGCGCACACAGAGACACACACAAGGCTATATCGAAGGGCAGAGTCTCGTCTTGGGAAACAGCTACCCGACCCGGTTTTATACGGGGTCTACGGGGAATTTTTACCCGAGCCTACGGGCTCGGATATCCCACATTAAATTTGGCCTTGTGCTACACTTGACCGCGTGAAGCTGTTGGTAGATATCCTGCAGTTGGAGATTTATTGTGGAATTCACTTGATTCACTTCTAGAAGTTGACTACTACTTCTACGCGCCGCTGGCGAATCTTATGTGTGTTGTTCTTGTCCTAAGTATTAGCGTTTGATTATTCTGTTCTGTAACCTTCCCTTGGTTACAACAGTGTGCAAATTTGTATTTAAATTAATTTAGTTAGGGATCAATTTGTGTGTTATATATTTTGAATAATCTGAGGTCATGAGTTTAACCGTTTTCTTTTTAATATTTTTGCTTTTTGTAGTCATGTATCCGAGGCGCAAATTTATATTTTGATAAGATTCGATAGCACCACTTTCAATAATTTTCCGTCTTTCTCTTACTTTCTCTTTTGCTAAGTGTAACATTCTTTAGTTCAAAATTGTACTTGAATTTATTTCTATGTATAACTAATGTATTTGATAAATTGTTGTGTGTAAGATGACTTTGTGTTCATAGATATCTTCTTTTTTAAATTTCTGCAAGTTTCCACAAGGAAAGCAATGTGAGGGCAATTCTGGCCATTTATTCTTTTGTACAGAGAAGTGGTAAAATTATGGTGAGCGGAGATTTTTTTTTTATCAATGTTTAGTTCATAAGTGAACTTTAAAAAAGAAAGTTTTTCAATTATTTTAAATTTCTATAATGTCATTAACGGATTTAGTTTGGATTAATATGTCATCAATATTTTAGGCATAAAAGGTAGGTTTATTTATTTTTTTTATTTTTTTATTTTAAAAAAAATTTGTTTTGTAAAAAACACACACATCACACTTTGCCTACGTCACAGCACTCATTTCTACTTCACTACTCTCACTAGTTCTACGAAAGTACCTACCCTGATGATGACTTAAGAAAGTCGAAAGTCTGGATTATTTTTCTTTCAAAATAAACTCTAGTCTGTTTCTCACAGAATTTCCTATCTGAGAAGAATTGTTTGTAATTTTGAAAAATATATCAATAAAATTAATCGACACGGGATGAATATATATATATATATATATATATATATATATATATATATATATATATATATATATATATCCATGGTTCTCCTACAACACTACAGGTCACCTGATTATATATATATATATATATTATCAGGTGACCTGTAGTGTTGTAGGGGCACCATGGATACTGTAGCCACAGTAGAAGTGGTGTAAGATAACCTGATGGAGCCCAACCCTCTCCAGGCCGGTTTTGAATTCAGAGTTTTCTTCTCCTAGATCGGTTGCCACACAAGGTTATAGAACCCAGCCTGTCCTGCTATTTACCCATAGCTGAGCGTAGCGAGAAGATCCATACCTTTCCCACTTTCAGGACTATATAAAGTATGCGACATAACACTCTAGAGAGAAGAAGAAGAGGTGGAGAGAGAGAGAGAGTATTCTAATAACGTAGTATCAGCCGCGTACAATATTGGACACTAGTACAGAGTAACCTCCGCTTACACTTACACTATCTTTGTAACCTTTTTGTTTAATATATCTTTCTTACCTCTAATCCGTGTTCCGTGTTTTCCAAAATTGGGACCACGTCCACTGCAATGTTTAATCTGGGTTTCAGTGATTCTTGTTAAAGTGTTCTATTTAAAATCACCGGTCAAAAATATTTTCTTTTGTAGATTCCAATTAAGTTATGCAGAAGTCTGGCCTGGATTTGCTTACGATTTTATTTGTTTCGGATTTTCAAAATCAATCCATTTTCAAAGTTAGCGCCTTTTTTATGTGGCAAAATGAAAAAAAAAATGTGTTGAAACCATTACTTTTACTAACTTCCCAGTTGTTTCTGCAATTTTGTCAACGACGTGCGGTTGTTGAATGATTACACAAGGAAAGAATATGTCTATGCTAACAGTGTTTTCTCTCGCACTTCTCGCTTTTAGAAACCTCTTTCAGCTTCTTGCTTCTCAGTCAAATTTGATCTTCAAAACTTTCAATGCAATGTCAATCGTTATCTTTTGTCTTCTAAATTTCTGCTCTTTTTATTGCCCTCTCTCCATAATAATGTTTTTTTATTTTCTCATATACTTTCGCACTCAGTAACCTCCTTTCATCTTAGTGGCTTTATGGCCTTACCTGGGGTGGAATAATAAAAAAAGGTCAAATCCCAATATATTTTCCAGATTTTTCAATATCATGTAAAAGAGAATGCTTGAAGATTTCTTTGAAGTTTTCGCCTTTTCTGTGTTTTTTTTTTTTCAGCATATTTTAGGTGCATTATTCGATTATAATAATCTGTAGAATAAATAAAGAAATGATTTTTGTGACGCACAGAAGGACAGTAATTTTATTTGCACAACAGACAATTGAATTGTTGACTGCATAGCGGGCGAGGCTGTTGTAACTGACATGCGTTAAGACAGAGCCCCGCCCTATCATGAATGCATCTTTTACAAATCACTCAGTCATTGGAGTATAATAAATAGAACGTCATGAATTATTTAAGCACTCTGGTATAAAAGAGCAAAGAAGAAAATACTTTAAAAAATGACTGCCTCTTTTGTATTTGCTCCGTTCTTTCTCGATCTACTTTCTATGTAAATCTGTTCACACCTGTCATTTTCATGTACACGAACTCTTTTCATAAATGATCCAGCCATTTAATATTAAATGAAAAGTAGCGTACTTAAGCCAGTGGCGTCTTAGTTCTATTGAAAGTACATCCTTTCGAACCATAATATTCATCTAGGTACCTCCACTAATTCGCTAAAAAAAAAACCATATAATGATAAAAAAAGCCCCAAACTTAATAAAAACAAAAGTTTTATCGTCAAAATGTTTGCCATTATTAAAATGAAAGATTGAAGTATTTTTTAAATTATTTTATTAATTTTTTCATACTTTCTAGTGCGTTCGAAATTTTGGTTAAATTTTTTTTTTTTTTGCGTCAGCGGTCGGCCTAATCATACTTATTATAAAACCCAGGTTTTGTGTGTGTGTGTGTTTGTGTGTGTGTGTGTGTTCGTTTATATATTGGATCGGATTTCCTACACTTTTCAACCGATTTCAACAAAACTTCACAGGACTACGTAAAATTACCTTGCGGTGGTTCTGACAGCGCTAAAAATGGGAAAAAACACAATTGTTTTGGCACGAAATCAGTTTGAAAACACGAAATTCTTTGATAGTTACTTGGATTGATAACACATGAAGAATTTCAGAGAGCAGGTTCAACGGCCGAAATCTTATGATAATAATAACAAAGATAAGGACATTCGTCTGAATGTACATAATGTAAATAACGGTAACTTCATCGTTGTGCAAATTGAAACAAAACGAATAATTCCATTATTATTTACTTTTTTTCCGTTTTTTTTTTTTCAAATGAAATACGACCCAAGTGCACATGTTAGTATTTTGTATGTCCATTCCACGAAGTCGTTCCTTGCAGATTGACCACATATTCCCGACTGGATTTAAATCAGGAGAGTTTCCGGGACAGTGTATAGTACTTTGATTTGCTCACTGATAAGGCTTGCCAGTGTGTTCGTGCAGCATTACAACTTTTGTATGCTTCCTTGGAGTAACGTCCATCACAGACAATGGCCGTATGACAACTAATCGACAGTCGAGACAATAATGTCTGGGCGTGATAAAAATCTGATGCAATCACGGATGACGCTATATTTTTCAAGGCCAAACAAATTTCATCATACACACCAAAAATAGATTCATATTACTGCATACCACGGCAAATGACCTAATCTGGGGAAAAATAGAAATCGATTACACCCTGTCACTTCAACTGACCAAATAGAAAGAAAGGAAACTGAAGCATTTGTTTCAATTAATCTACACAAGAAATGTCAAAAGAGAAAATAGCGATTTAATCTTTTGGAAAAAAAAGAAGCCTGAACTTTCGGGGATTGACAGACATGAGAGTTGTTTTGATTTACAAGCATTACGCAAAACGTGATGAAAGGGCGGTAGTGACATTGGAAATAGATGAATACATTACGGACAGTGCGTGGGATTCTCAGTTCGAATTCTGATACTGATGGCTTCTGAAACTACATACCATATCGGTTCAATATTGTCATTGAAGTCCTCCCAAAATGTTAATCCCTTTTAACGGTTTCTCGGGCAAGTTGAACGTTCCTAGAATCTCTTTATTGACTTCTCTTCGAAGCATCAAGAGCTGTGTAGTGATATCCGACTGCGCCCAGAATAATATGACGTGTCATCATAGCGCAGAGAAAGTGTAATTCTCTCAGGGGTTGGTACACCTAAAATTTCACAGAAAGGTAACTACAAGAACTCTTAAAGAAGGTAGCGAAGAAAGGACTAAATATCAATTGCGAAAAGACTGAATGCATGGTTGCTAGCAAAAGGAACAGCCCAACTGGGGAGCAAATTCCCCAAGATACGAAGTAACTACGTCTAGTGTGTATGACGTGTAAAAACATAACTCCCTGAAATCCCTTTCTATCTCTCTAACATTCCCACACTTTACTAGTTTTAAACAATCAAAAACGACTTCCTTTGTTTTTCCTGTATCTCACCTCAAAGGTCAAAATGAGGAAGTCAAAGGAAAATACAGTTCTCTAAAAAAATAATAGTCTGTTCGAGTATTATTTAACAACTGAAGGTAACAGAGCCATCGGCAAGCAATGCAAAACCTACCTTTTAGGAGCATGAGTGAATGGATGATAAAGCAGGGTTTGTAAGTGATGGCAAAAAGACAAAAGTTATTAAGAGCTACAAAGGAAAGAAAATTGTGGAGAGCCATGATCGCCAACGTCGCGAGGAACATGGCACAAACAAGAAGAAAATGTGTATACAGCAGAAAAAATATTTCGTATATTAAAGATTGCAGTCCGACTACTGAAGCAAGGAATATTTTCACATAACATTATCAACCAGCAGTAGAACCTGGCGTTGCCCGGGGATGTAACAGTAAGAGATAGATCAGGTATCGACCATCATAAAGACTGAAAAATAAAATTGCCAAAGATTATTGTTTAAGGTTGACGGACACGCATGTCTTAATTAGTATTTTTTTTTTTTTTTTTACGAATTGGTCAAACCCAAACTCAAACAAACATTGTTTTCAATCGTTATGAGTCTACCGATTGAATAGAATTTTATTATAAACAATTGTCTTATAAATGAAATTTTTAAAGCATTCTGAATGTAAAAATAAAAAAAGTGTGCAAGACAATAAGAAAGACTACCTGCCAAAAGAAAAGTGAAGTTTTGCTGAAATCGGTTGAAAAATGTAGGAAATCCGATCCCATATATAAACGAACACACACACACACACACACATACAACCAACCCGGGTTTTATAATAAGTATAACTCGATATGAGTTGTCCCCCTTTCATTCTCGCGATGCCTCTTAAAATTGATTTCGTGCAAAAACAATTGTGTTTTTCCAATTTTGGGCGCTGTCAGAACCACCGCAAGGTACTTTTACGTGGTCCTCTGAAGTTTTGTTGAAATCGGTTGAAAAATGTAGGAAATCCGATCCAATATATAAACACACACACACACACACACACACACACACACACACACACACACGCACAACCTGGGTTTTATAATAAGTATGATTATTTGAAAAAGACTTTCGAATGATAATTAGTAAAATTGATAGATGGCAACGCCCTTCTGATAGTTTTTATAAGCATCTAGGCGGGATCTAATTAAAGCCCACAATGATTAGCATCATTTGACAGCATTAATAAGCATTCCAAGACCAAATATACCTAATTAGTGCTGTCACGTGGCAACAAACAACGACCTTTCTAAACACCGCGAATCCAGTTTATCTGTTAGGATCCCAGCTATGGACAAAGAGTGAACCCCCAAATTGGGGTCAAAACACTATGAAAGTGTAAAAGTAGATTTTTATAGTAAAAATATTCAGCAATACATTTAAATATTAAAAACGTAAAATTAACGAAACTCCCAAAAAATTAAATTTCGGCATCAAATGACCCATAAGGAGTTGATGTGTCGTTAAACAAACCAAACCAATCATATAAAATATTTCCTCTTATTTTCTTTTCTGCACAAATAAAACAACGTGGATTAATTTCTATTGCAGGTATTCCTTTTTGTCTTACTACTTTGACCTTCAGATAAAGAACTGTAGTTTTGTTTCTTTATTTTTGTTTTGTAATGCAGATGGTACAAAAGGAAAATACATTTCTTAATTTAATAGAATATGAGCAAAGGATAAAATTATAGGAGTGATAAATTTACGATGTTTTTTTAACGTCTAGAATATATAGTTATGCGATGCGACAACAGACAAATGTTATCATTAGCGTCGTATAGACAGAATAAAGATACATAAACATCTGATAAGACAAGCATAAACATAGTTAAGTGCCCGTGACACCGGTTACATGTCAAATTCTCTTAAGGTATTGTTTCAGATCAGATATCCTTGTTTTTTTTTTTATTTTTTTTTGTTTTTTTGACGCGTCCGACTGAAAGCGACAAATTGGCTGCGTATTTCTCGGTTGCACATCACCTTGTATTTTAAATTATACCTAGAGCACGTGATATGCAAATTAAGCCGCTTAGAAAAAAAATAATATGGTCAACTCAAATTCAAAGTCATTTTCTTTTTTTTTACTAACATTTTTATTTAATTTATTTATTTTATTTTATTTGTTTATTTATTTTATCCACTAATTTTCTTTCTTCCCCTTTTATTAATATTTTCTT
Source organism: Acanthosepion pharaonis (assembly GCA_903632075.3). NCBI lineage: Eukaryota > Metazoa > Mollusca > Cephalopoda > Sepiida > Sepiidae > Acanthosepion > Acanthosepion pharaonis. The sequence goes on from CAHIKZ030001857.1 coordinate 1,753,967, forward strand.
TAAAATTCTAATGTATTTTATTAAGTAAATTTTTACACTTGATATAGACCTCTGTGTTGAGTCTGAGACCCTCAGCAACACATTCGGGAGATCAGAGTGAGTTTTCCGAGCTGCCGTCCCTTCATTCATCCAACACTTTCGGAATCCTTTTCTTTTCTTACTTTGCAACTCAGACCAGACACCAGGTTCGTTGACAGGGTGCAGTTTCTTCCAGTCGAACCTGCGTTTCCCATAGTAGGCAATCGTTTATCAAATGGATAATCGTAGCGCCGAGTTGGCTTAAAAATTCCCTCGTTTTGTGAGCTGGATTGATTTAACAGTCTGATCCTTGCATGGCACTTTCTTCTGCAGGTGTGGCAGACGAAGCTGAAAGGTTGAATGAAGGTCTGAGGCTACTCTCTCTCTCTCTCTCTCTCTCTCTCTCTCTCTTTCTCTCTGCTTCCTGCATTGTCTTCCATTGATTTCGCCTTTTTCTCGCCCTTCATGACTCTTCCATGAAGAGCATGGTGTCAGTTGCCAGAAGCGATGCCTGTGAGTTTCAGGTCCCGCTTGCAGATGTCTTTGAAACGTAGTGCAGGCCGGTCTGCTGGACGGTGTCTCGTGGTCAAATCACCGTACAGTGATGTCTAATCTGATACAGCTGCGCAGCCTCGCATCCATTACCATTCGCGCGGCCGTGTGTGAAAATCTGCCTGTTTACGATATATTATGCCAGTGTTAAACGGAACACTTGTCAGTTAACTCACAACTACACACATTAAACGTTGCTGAGACAGGATCCGTGGCACTACAAACTATGGTAATTTTTGAATTGTATCTTGGCTTGTACATTTATCAGTGTCTGCTGTAGACTTTAAACTTAATAACTCGAAAACGGAGGATTTGCAGACATATTTATATGGACTTTCGTCTTTGTTTAATTTGATACACCATATCAATATATATATAAAATTGTAGCCACTGTCTGTCTATCCGTTTGCTACTGTTAGTTTCACATCTTAAGCAACCACCAGACCGACCATATGTTAACTACACTTTGTTTGGGTTGTATATATAGGTCACTACGGGCTTGTGAAAATTGGGGGAGAGGAAAACTTTTTTATCCCATTTTTAGAGCTAATGTTTAGAGCTAGTTCTTTTTTCTTTCTTTCTGTATGGTTTTCATTTCAAAGTAGTCCTTTCTTTAAACTAACTGCTACTCATGGCTAAGGAGCCTAATCTACACTGCTATTTATTTAACCCATAGCTGGGAGGGGAGATAAGAGATGTAGATATCATGCGTTTCCTAAGGTTATTATTGCAAAACTGAACGTAACATTGACCGGGATTTGAACTCAGCTCAATGATTCCACTTTCTGCGATGATGCGGCACAATAGCCCCTGCCATACACAACCGGCTAAACACCCACGAATTTAAGTGGGTCCTAATTGATATTATCTGAGTCTGAGGTGAGGTGCCTGGTGTATTTATGACGGCAGTGAAGTCTGTGAAATGGCATCTTCAAAAGCACTCGTCCATTTAACCAAAAGAGAATAAAATAACATATAAATAAATTAATCCTTTTGGGAACACGTGACAATAAACCGGAAGCTGGACATTTCCACTTGCTCTTTTATATAGTTGGAATCCCGTAACAGTAGCAGCGATGCGTGAGCCGTTTGTCCAATCAATCAAGTCGGTAGCAGTCTCTCGGCGAAAGTAAGAAGAGGCAAAGAAGATGTCACCTACTGCATAACCACAGAGAGGTCATCGACCAGTAAATAAATAAATTATCGAAAACAGAATTCGTGTTTTCATTTCTGGTCGTGGGGTTGACTTCACCTTTTGTTTTCTTGTGAGCTTTCAACGGACCTTTCCCCGTTGATGTGTACATCGACGGAGACGGAAAGCGAAATGCAAATCACAGCTGCAAAGCTACGAGATCGCATAGCTGTACGTTTACAATGCTTATTTCTATGCTATCCATAAATTTGCATATATCTATTCATATTTGTGTTAACTTTTACAGTTATCTTCAAAGTCTGCTGTCCTCCGAAGCTGTTATCAAAAAAAGAAAAAAAAAACAGTTTGCATCATTTGATAATAACTACTAGGTATCTTCCATCAAAATACTTCTAAATGTTTACCAGACGTATATTTAATGACATGGTGACGATTTTTAGGGTAAACAACAGCCATCACATCCATTTTTATCAATTTTATAAAAGCGCCTATTTTCGTCGTATATTACGCTGAGGATGGGTCCGGATAATTGATTTAAAAATTCATGTATCTAGATTTTCTACAACAATGCAAGTTGCAATTTGTAAATATAGCAAAGAGAAACGATCAGATAATCATATCTTCAATCAAAGTCAAGATCTAAAACGAACATTTGTTGACGCCATTTTAGCCAGTCACTTTAATATCAAGAGAAGACAAACAGTAGAATTATTCAGTTAATAAACAAAGACAGTCTTATCGCTTTCGATACAAATTAGAAACTATTTACAATTGATCTTGACTTCATCCTTTCTTTTCTTTACTCTTTTTTTTTTCTTTTTCTCATTAGCTTCTCTCTCTCTCTCTCTCTCTCTCTATCTGTCTCTCTCTCTCTCTCTCTCGCTCTCTCTTTCTCTTTATCTCTCCTTTTATATTCTATTTACTTTTTTCTTGTTTTTCTGTTTTTTTTCTTTCAGGTTTTCTTTCATTTATCTAATTAAAACAAAACCTTTTACTTCATGTGTCTATTCCAAACGTAATTCTCTGCTGCCAAGCAGATTTGGGCGCGAAACCAAAAAACCTTAGCCACCACCCGGATGCCACGTGACATTTGACATTTTGTCTTTTGTTATTTAAGGCTTCCATTTATGCATTTATTTTTTTTTTCTCTTTTTTGTTTTGTTTTGTTTTTCATCTCAACTTTAACACCCGTTCAATTAATGTTCTCCCTTGACTGCACCCATTTCTGATAAATAATCCAAATGAACCGGATGTGCGGATGACAATCATTTACCGCCATTGATCATTTGCAGACGACAGGCTGGCAACGAAAGGTTGGCTCATTTTGGAGAGAAAAAAAAAAGTCATTATGTAATAAACAACGCTCAAATAAGAGTTTTCTGTGCAGCGGGGAAATGCAGGAAGACACACTGATTTGTTCTTTCTTACCTCCTCAACCCTTCATTCCTTACTATTGAGAGCGAAGAGAAGAAAAAGAAAGAAAAGACAGAGAGGAAAGAATCAAGTAGGGAAGAGCGAAAAATGAGAGCTGGAAGTGATGGGGGGGGAATTAAGTAGTAGGAATAAGAGAGAGAGAGAGAGAGAGAGCAAACATGGTCGAGAGAAATGAGGAGAGAAAGAAAGCGTATGAATAAAAAGATGGAAAGCAATATAAAAAAAAGGAGTGAAGAATTAATTTCAACATCACCCCCCGCGACGTCGCGAATCAGTCCGAAGTTTTATTGTCGATAACTCCAAAACGGTAGATTTTATCAAAAATTTCTTTGTTATTTTTTAATTAAGCATGTATATTTAAACCTAGATGGAACGATTCGGGGACTTTTTATTAAAAACTGATCGCGAGGCATGAAATGCAAATTACACTTTTGTGGTTCCGAGTTGAAATTAGTTCCCCCCACACACACACACGCCAAAAAAAATAGTGATAAGTAGAGTGAAGAGAGAATGAAAATAGAAGGAATAGAAAATGAGAAAACAGAGAGGGGAAAGAAACATTGTATCACGATTTATGATACATTTAATGTAAGTATACATTAATTTATTTAATAATTGCGTATTTGAACAGCAATCCCTCTTTTATACATGTTTCATTAAAGATGACTAATAAGGAAATGCGATGAAGCTTTTTATTCAATTTTTCTGGTGTCCGTATAAATGTTCTTCCCTATGGACATAAAGTGTGTAAAAACTGTCCGAATGTTCCATATATTCGAGCGCCCGCCACTAGCCATCATCAAGGACATTTTTTTTAACTTAACGTATACCGGTTTACAAGACGCACCTAAAAATACCCTGAAAAATACGTGTGCGTCTTCCAAGACGAATATGAGGCAACGCCCAGGCTGAGGCAAACTTGGACGGTCACCTAACTGGCTTGACTGATAGGAACGTGGATCGTATATTGAATCATTACACTATAATGTTAGCAATCTAATTCAGCCTTTTATATGATGTAACCTCAGTACTTAGTTGTTACAAGTATTTCCAAGATTATAAACCTTCCTGGAGCCGAGCCACAAGCTTAAACTTGCTTTGTTTACTAGCAGCGGCGGGAGCCTTTCTAATCTTGACTAGTATGTCATTGCCATACAAACAAAATCGGACGAGTGATTAATGTAAACAATACGTGGCGCCAGTATTTGAGGGACGCATGGTGAATGTGTTGTACGAGAATTATTTTTTTTTCTTAGATATTTCTTTCCAATATTAGGGTACGTCTTCCAAGCCACAGCGTTTTGTAAGCCGGAAAATACGGTAATATGTAGATATTTTATATACTTTTATATATGTGTATAGTGATGGAAATTTTTTCTTATTTTCCAAACACAGTCAGTATATTGCAGCCGTGTTCTTAATTGATGTTATTGAGTATTGGCTTTTACGTTTTTTTTTTTATTATTAATGCCCCTATTATTTTTAACCTTATTTTTTTTATATGTGGATGAGGCTATTTTAGCTGTATTTTCTACGAGTATATTCCGGGCGAAATTTGGTAGGTTTTGGCTGTAGAAAGTTAAGTATTTCCAATACGAATGTTAGCTTCTATTGTATACATTACTTCCCATATTTATGTATATACAATCTTTTGACAGATACATTTGGTCTTACCGGCTCATTTCGGACAGTTCCGAATGTCGTTGATCAACAAGCAGTTGAGCAGGTCAATCCATATTATAGTCATTATTTCAAATTAGCCTTAAAAGGAACGTGGTGACGACTTAATTTACAAAACTGTTGTGGCGAATTTTTTTTCCTTCCACCGTATGAATCCGAATCCCTTCACCAAATTTGTTATGGCGGGTGAATTTTTTTCCCCTCCGTATGAGTACGAATTCTCGTGACCAAATTTATTATGGAGTGTGAATTTTTTTTTCTCATCCACCGTATGAATCCGAATACCTCGTCGCCAAGTGTATTATATGGCGAACGATTTTTTCCCCTCCGTATGAATTCGAATCCTCGTCGTCAAGTGTGTTATGGAGTGGTTTCACAGTGGAGGCTTGTATTTGTACTAAGTCGGTCCTAAAATGGGTTCGACGTACAAAACGTTAGGAACTTGATATAATAGGCAATGACGCAGAGAAATCTAGTTGTGGTCGCTGATACTTTAGTATACGACTAACGGTCGTCCGGCATCGACTGACTGACCTACTCACTGAGCGACTCCTGCTACTCCTACTTATTATAGGTGGGAGTGTCTATTAACTATAGAATAGGTGTGTTCCACTATAACAAAAACAAAGAATTTTTATACTAATGTTCACCCAATACAATGTACAGCAGCCACTAAAGGTATGGGGTGATACCAATTTAAAAAAAAGAAAAAAAAAAGAAAAAAAAAGAATGTTATGAAACGTTATCAATATTAATGAAGCCATCTATACGTTCAAATATTTATTACAAATCCTACAAATTATTTCTCTTTGTAGAATTTTTCAAAATAAAGCGATCACCCTAGGGTTTTTCGGTTTGATAACATTCTCAACAACTTTCTTAAACTGCTCTCTTAAAATTAACTCAAACAGAAGAGACTGTATGCAAATAATTTTATTTTTTGATTTCAATATTTTGAATGCGTTGGCAAGCTTATATAATCTATAGTTGATTTACATGCCTACTCAACTCCTTATCCAGAAATTGGAAAAATATAGCAAAAAACAGATTTTGTTCGTTCTTTTTTTAATCAAACTTGTTTCCATATAAATGATCATGAATCGCATTCTCAATTCATGTTTAAAAGTGCTCTGTATCAATGATAAAACGTTTGTAAATAAAAAAAAAATGAAAACTGAGGTCAACACCGAAAAGCGAGGGTCTTTTTCATACTTGAACTTAATTGTCATGGCCTGAAGATTGCGTTCAAGCATGAAACAGATTGTCGCCGCCCTTTGTTTACCTCCATTTAGATACAATCGTCAGGCCACGTGCTGTTATTTTTCTCGGTTATTTATATATACGGGTCAGTGGTGCATTGGGGGTAGTCTATTTTGGCGGTTATTTTACTGGAAGTCGTTTATTTGATTATTTATTTATTTGGGTTAAATTATTTTGCTTGTTTTTTTATTTTATTAACGCAGTAAAATTATATATATATTAAATTATATATATATATATATATTAAATTATATATATAACGTAGTAAAAATTATATATATATATATATATATATAGATCAATTTGGATTTTATTGTGTACTATATATATATATATATATATATATATATAGTACACAATAAAATCAAATTTATTTATATATATATATATATATATATATATATCCCAATAAAATCCAAATTGATCTCATATGGGGAATATCCCCCATATGAGGTAATGGCAAGTTCTTAAAGTCATTTACATGTAAATGAATTTAAGAACTTGTCAGGCTGGTGATGAACTGTTAGTTTTTCAATTGAATATTTCATTACTGTCCACCCCTCCATAGATTGTGATGAGCAGCAGGTAGCTGTCGCTTCTGTTGACTGTGACAGATTTTACCTATTGAATATCCGTTTGTGTCTTAACTGGACAAGAATTATGAAGAACTGAAAGCGCAGTTGGTTCATGGAACAGAAAAGATATTCGATAAATCAGGATGGACAGATGACCTAAAGTTTTGGCATCATTTAACATGAGTGTTTAGATTCTTTGAAGAAAAGGGGCCACTTTGCTTTAACTGATTTTCAGAAAATTCCAACCATTAGATTCAATTCAAGAGCCATTCTCGCCACCCTTGCATTCATTCTTATACCAGCAACATAGAAGACATTTGATACATTACGTAAATTCATTTCATATATTCTGGCCGAGTATTGGTTTAATAATCAGATGTATAATGTAAATGACTTTAAGAACTTGTCAGAAATACTGAAACCTTACAAAAATCAATAAACTCATCGGAGAATCACTAGGGGGCGGTAGGAGCCATACATCCTCAAGATACTAAGAAGTAATCAGTGTGTAGAATATGCAGGAAATGCGTGCTGCCTGCAAAAGCAAAAATAAACTGCAACTTCGATTTATTCTTAGCAATATGTAGTGATGTTTAGCCATTATAACATTTGTGGGCTATTTAATTGTTTTATTATGGAAGACGCCATCTTAAATATACAGTTAGATGTCAATATAGGCGTAATACACACAGTTTAAGGTAGAACTAAAAATGGAGCGTCTGTTTCAAATATGAGTATCTACTAAAATAATGTTTGAAGTGATAAAAACAATTTCATGTACAAAAATAGATTTTTGATTTACGGGCGGCATTTTATAAAAAGATATTGTAATAAAGATTCTTTTTTACGCAAAAATTCACTGAATTCTGATACAGGAACATGGGGTTGTAAAAACGTTGCAACCTTAACACACACACACACACACATATATATATGTGTGTGTGTGTGTGTGCATCTATGATACGGCGCTTCTTCCACTCTACTACATCTCAATTGTCATAAAGGTAGTAACATTCATATAAAATGCAAATTTTATTGTAATCTAATTATGTACAATAATGAATCATATGCAATATAGGTGAACAATTCAACTGGAAAAATTGAAAATAATTACAATGTATCTAAATACGAATTAAAGACATGTCATAATAGATCATTCCATCTTAAATAAGTCAACCACGTTTTGCGGAAGTTTTTAACATCAACTTGAGATTTTTCTGGTTAAAAAGTTGAAGAATTTTAAACACATTCAATATTATGGATAATAAATAGTGAGTTTTATATCGTGTCTTTTCAAAAACCTATCATGAGCAAAGCAAATTCACGGATGTGGACGAAAAAAAAGATCACAGATTAACGTCAGAATTTGAAACGTATATAAAATTAGGTAGAAAAAGAGCAAATGTTGATGAGATATCGAGAGTCACAAATCACACTCCGATAACCCCCCCCCCAGTCAGGCTTAGTACATACTAATGTCTTTCCCCTTTTTCCACGCGACCAAAACGCCGAATAGTCCATTATTTATGATGTACTGACAGGGGCTGACTAAGGAAGGGACAAGAACAATTATAACAGGATTCTTAATCTGACTTTGAGGAGTATTAACATCGCAATATCTTTAATCAGCCATAGATAAGTATCTTGAACTTATATATTATAGGTGTCTATAAAAATTTCCGATTCCCTCTTATAAGAAAGACAACAGCCCCTAAAAAATAAATATAACCGTTACCACCTACCCAATAAGCATTAGAATAATAGAACAGACCTTGCTACCCATAATGCACCATTGACCAACATATATAAATAGTCGATCCAAAACACAACACATATGACCTGAAGATTTGCCTTTTGACTTAACCTCTGACCGTTTCAGTCATGGCTAGGCAACACCACTGATTCATGTTCATTTTTCAAAGACCGTAAAAAAAGTTTTAAGTTATTTTGGTTATATTTATTTTACATTGCCTCTATCTGTTGCGATTTTTGTATTTTATTTTTTATTTTCAATTTTCTTTCACTCTCTCCCTGCAATAAACTAATTTTATTATTTTTTCTGGTGTAACGTCCTTTTATTTGTTGCACTAGTGATTTTTAATTTATTTTTCTTTTCTTGCGTTTTATTTTGTTGTAAGTGTTTAAGTTTTTCTTTCCTTATTCTTAAAAAAACTTGTCTTTAAAACCCAATTTTAAAGTTTATTTTCCAGTTTGATTTTTGTTTTTCACGAGATTTTCTGTCAAATTTATTTTTATTTTTCAGTTTATTTCGGCCATTTTGTTTTCTTGATTTATAACGGCCATTTTGTTTTCTTGATTTATTTCGGCCATTATTGTTTTCTTGAACCATTTTTTGTTCTACATGTGAGTTTAATTTATTTTTTTTAAGTATTCCTTGTTTATTTTATTATTTTGCATTGATTTTGTTATTTTTATTTGTTTATTTTAAAAGACTCGCCTTCTGCGTTGTTATATTGTTCGTGTCTTTGAAGTAAATTTATTTTATTTTTACTCGTTAAATTTTTTGTAATTTTCCTTCGTCCAAGTTTTGAAAAAAGGAGAAATTAGAACAACTAAAAGTAGCTCTGAGGTCCAAAAATAACACAACAAACTAAAATCTTTTTCACCCACTCCATCCAAGTTGACCACCCTAAAAACTCCCACCATTTTAAAATCTCCACCAAAAAAGGCTACACCCCTAAACATCCCAAACTCATCCCCTACTCATACCCGATCAATTCACCCTAAAAAAGAAAACAGCACAAAAGGCGAAGAAGTTCATCGGCGGAATCAAATGAAAAAAAGAAAAAAATCGAAAGACATCTACAATTTAAGGGAAGACGTGTGCCGGGTGTCAACGGAGCACGCGGAAAAGGTATTAACAGAAACCCGCAAAATAGAAGATTTAAGATATCTTTTAAATTTCAAAGAAGTCCTTTCAAAAGACGCTGACAACCCCATCAAAAGCAAGATGGGTTAAAGCTCAATGTGACAGGCCGTCGGTGTCTTTAACATAATCGGATGGATCATGGTTTTCTATTTGGCTATTATAAATGGTCTAGGCCTGAGGTCGGAAACTCGCAGGTTGAGTCTCGCTTGCGATTTTTAGCGTCTCGGTGTGAATGTATGTTCTGTACAGGAGACCAGGTTTTCAACTCGCGACCGTGAATATACACTTAGCGGTTTCTCCTCTATTCAGCATGTTTTGAGATGTTTTTCTTGTCTAGTGAGCACGTCTTTGAATGCGGCGTGTGCGTTTGTCTTCGCAGATCCGGCGGGAAGGCTTTGTGTGCTCAAAATGAATTGGTAGGTGGTCCGGGAGAAAGTCGAGGGTGCAGTTCGTCTATGGTCTCGGAGGAATCTTTCCTTAAAGGGGAAGGCAGAAGTATGTGTTTCGCACATCTACCCAATTCTCCTTTACCGACTCTCCGTGCTTCCACTCCCGTATGCCATACAAATTCAATTAGTTAGGGTCTTGTTATCCTCCTTGTGGGAAGGCAAGACTCCCAAAACAGGTCTCGAGATCTGTTACCTCCACCATTCTGAAGGTGGTTTGAGTATGCCTACTATTGAAATTCGTCAACTTACGCTTCGCATCGCGTTCCTAGATCGAATGTGTTCGCAAGCGGATGGAAATGGCGAATTCTGTAAGACGCCAGTAAGAACTTCCTAACCCTAAGAAATGTACATTTGTGCGAAGAGGAAGTCCCCCGTTTATCCCGAGGCGAGTGCTCCTCCTATCGTATTAGCTCTCAAGTTCTTCTTACGGGCGACGCATAGCCTCTCCGATGTCCAGGCGTTGTTACGCAAGGTATTATATCAGGTATTAGTGAGGGGTCCGTTCAAGATGATCTGATTGGCGAGCTCGGTTTAACAAAGCAAGGACTCGCTCCTTATGGCTTTGTCTTCACATGCTCCGAGGAAAGTTCTTGAGATCAGTTTTGTTTGTAGTAATGTAGAACCGTCGTTAACTAAGTCTGAGCACTATGTGTTCTTGTGCTTTCTAGGTATTATGTGAGTTGTGATATGGACGACGCGACAGAAAGAATTCTATGTAGACGAGAAGTTTAATTCTTCCTAACCGATGTTTTTCTTTAAGCATCAGCTTAAAGTCAAGATCAAGACGGAAAGGCGACGATTCCCTTCATCAGAATTTAGCAAAAGGTGGGTGAGGATTGCGCGTATCTGTCAAGTGAAAAGAGCCGACTTAGAGCGGCATTTTGATGCCGTTTAAGCAACAGGATATTGGGAACACTGTATTTAACATAGGCAACCCCGCCCAAAATAGTTGAGTTTAGGCTTGTTTTGCTTTTAGTTTTTTACGCCAAGTTAACTTAGCTAGGGAATGTATGCCCATTGGCCTTTTTTATTTTTGTTTCCACTTTCTTTAGTTTAGTTTAATTCCCTGCCCCCTTCCCTGTTAATTCCCTGTCCCCTTCCCCGTTAAGTGGTCAGAAATGTTAGTTCCCCGGTGGATGCGGGACACTTTTCGATATTCGGGTTTGTTTTTCGTATTTGCCGTCGTGTCTCAATGAGTGTGTAATTGTGTGTACAGTTGGTCGACTGACTGGTTTTAATTCATCCAAGTTCTGCACAAATTTCGTCCAGTTAACTGATATTTCTGCAACAATTAAGGATTTTTTTTAATTACTGACACAATTTTGCTTAGTTTCTTGTATATATAGTTTTATTCATCAGGGTTTTCATTTTTAAAAGTTGTTATTTTTATTGCTCACTCCCCATAGACAAATTGTACATATGGGACTAGTTAGAATTTCATAGGGTCCTTGAGTTATTATGGGGGTTGTAGTAAGCATGGTAAGTAAGAATGTGGTGTTTTGGTGTCAGGAATATTGCATAGTTTGTTTGGGTCAGTGATTGTGGCTAGCTAAGTTTTGAAGATAAAACAGATGAAGACCAGAATTCCCCACTTATGGCCTTGTGCCACATTTTTTGTTTTTGTACAGAAATAAATATGGCCGGCCCATTGCATTCAAGCCTGAAACAGATTGTCACCGCTCGGTGTTGACCTCAATGTTAAATTAGATCCGGTATTCGACATTGCTTGGTCGGCGACGCACTTCGTGGCTAAGTCGGCCAGTCTTCTCCTGAATGCAGGTTCGAATCCGGCCTGAGAGCATATCTTTTTCTTTAATAAGATTTCTCGAATATTCAGGCCAGTAGACATAAATAAATCTACTGCTTAATAGATAAACGCAGCGTCTACTCAAATATGGATATCTACTAAAATAATGTTTAAAAGTGATTTTTATTTTATATATATATATATATATATATATATATATATATATATATATATATATATATATATAAAAAGATAGATTGTTGTATCTATGTATTATATATAATGTTTTCATTTTCAAAACAGAGTCAAGATATTGTGTGCATGTTCATAGTTGATATTGAGTGTTGTTTATTTGTTTTTTATTAATAAGGCTTCCATTATTTTTAGCCTTTTTTTTACATGTAGACGATGCTATTGTATTTGTGTTATCAGCAAGTATGTTATGAATAGGGTCCAGTAGGTCTCCATGAGTATTTAATTGAGGCCTCATTGAGCTATGGTCAGAAAGGTCTTGTGTGAGTGTTTGTGTCAAACATGTTGTAGCATGGCCTATATAGTTATTTACGAATTTTAATTGATCAGGAATACAATACCGGTTTGTAGAGAGTCGTTGTCGTCAACGTACTGAAGTAAGTTGACGACAATGACTCTCCACAATTTCCTGTCCTTTGTAGCTCTTAGTAAAATTTGACTTTTTGCTATCTCTCCTAAACCCTCTTCTGCCATCCATTTAAACAAGCTTGTTAGGTAGGTTAGACTTTGTTTTCTTGTGTTCCTCTTGCTCTCTATATATCCCGTGAGTATCAATTTTTTCAATCCCTCTTTCCTCATTATATGCTCTAGAAATTTATCTTGTTAATGTTAAGTATATGTCTTCTTTTTGTTTCCATTTTCTCTAAAATTTCGTCGTTCAGTCCATGATATTCTTTGCGTTCTTCTGTAGAACTACATTTTTGGTTATCACAAGCCTCTTCTTCATCTGCGAGGAGATTGTCCAGAATCCAGTGCCATACAGAAGGACAGATATTAATTATAATCTGCAAATGTTATTTCCAAAATAATTTTTCCATATTTTTTTCTGGATGGGCTAGTTTCCTTAAATAGAGCTACCTACCTACCTACATACATACATATATACATACATACATACATAAGAAATAACACAAGGATGCTGATGATTTAAATCTGTTTTTCAATATCCGTCTTAATAGAATGTTTCTTCCCTCGAGTCAATTCTAATGAAGAAACCTTAGCATGACTCTAATAAATATCGAACCAATATCTCATTTGCAAACAACGAAGCCATTTTCGCGTTAAAAAAAGGGATTGCGAATCGCTTCAAGACATTTTGATAGAATCGTGCATGTTTTTCCTTCATGGATTTTAATTTGTGTGTAAACTGGTTATCATTGAGGACAGAGTGACAGCAAGCCTCCTCAGATCTCTAGCACCTTCCTCAGCATTTTTCCAAACCAATCATTTGTTTTCACAGTTTCTTTGTTTCTACTCCAAGTGCTTCCAATATTAAAACTCTCAGTCATTATTATATTTCATGCATTTGCATATCCATATCAAGTTTCTGGTTGTTCTGGGTGACAGCAAGTTTCCCCATTACTCAAGCACCTTCCTCAGTATCATTATTATTTAGCATATTTTATTTATATAATGTCGCATCCGAGAGATGATGGATCTGCGCCCAAAATGTTTTGCCTCAGCTGCTGATGACTGCACACTATCTGTTATGGCTACACAGGCCCACATGAGACCGACAGTCTTGATTGCAACGAATGCATGTGAAGATGCTCTCCCCCGTGTCACCGTGTAGTTTTCTTTCGAGCACGCTTCTCTCCGGTGGGAAGCCTCCGTTTCTTCACTTCTCGCACCAACCCTCTGTGTAAATCATGTCCCAGCGTGAGCGATCGTTGGTGACGACTTCCCATCTATCAATCTCCATGTCTATCGTTCTCATGTCCTTTTTGCAGACGTCCTTGAAGTGAAGATGATGTCGCCCTCTTGCCGATTGCTAGTTCCCCGTACAGAAGGACCTTCGGAAACCTCCCATCAGTAGACTGTTGCTTCCCGTGTTTTGACGTCGCGCTGAGGCAACGCTGGAGTGCCCTCTCCAGGGTGCAGGCCTAGACAGCGTTTTATGAGATAGGCGGCTGCACATGCAACACGTTTCCTTCTCCTCGCCACCGAGTTGCCAATGAACTTCAATATAACATCGGCCTTGATATCTGATAACTTCAGCCGGGTAAGGAACGAAAACAAATTTCCTCAAATTGCCAGAATCCTTTTCTTAATTTAAATTTTATTATTATTATTATTATTAAGATTATTATTATTATTTATTTTTGCATTTTCTCACCTCTAAGAATTAATCGATTTTATTTTTAATCCGACATTATTTCTCATTACTTTAAACTTTATATTTAGTGAATACACGCATTTGAGTAGACATCCCTGTTTTTTTTAACTACGTAGTTCGATGTCTACGGGCCTGTTAAGAGTAACGAAGGCATAGGCCGGTAGACATAGGTCTACACCGTTAAAAATAGGCACCACCAAAATGGATGGTTTTTTTTATTTCCGAAATGAAAGTAAAATATCGCTACCCCATTTTAAAATATTTGCTAAATTCAAGGAATTATCCGATTTAAACGAAATTTTCAATACTTATCCATTAATGAACAAAGATTTTGCTGAATGATTTTTTTTATTAAAATATTGAGTACATATTTTCCCCAACTCGTTTCCGATATCTAGTATGTACTTTTTAATTTGAGGCGTTCGTCTAATTTTTTCCAATGAAAAAAAAAGGCCTTGAAGATATTATTTAAGTAAAAAAATATCCAATATCAAGTGTGAACATACGGAAAATACAGTTCGTATCTTACCAAAAATAATTTTTTTTAGAATTTATGCTTGCATAATTTAATAAAACGCATTATTTTCTTTTATAGTTGGACAGAATAAAAATCTAGATTTAATATTATTTTCGAAAAAAAATAACTTGAAATTTTTCAGTCAGATTTTGAAATTCATCCTTTTGCTCTTCGTCACAAAAGTTACTTTTGTTAAATAAAATCTTTTGAAGAATCGAAAAAGGTAAAGTTTAATGCCATTGTCGTGTGGAAACCTTTTTTTAAAAAGAATTTTATTTTATTTTTTCCTTTTAGCAACTGTTAGATTATTTTTGGTATGGATTAGCAAAAAGGACATAATTCTGATAACTCGCTTTGTCTGACTACTATTCAATATCGGAAGTGTATAATGAATTAATCTAATTTCATATCTTCCGTTCAGTCAATTCTTAGGCCTTGAAAGCACTGATTTCCGATTCATTTTTCGCGTCTCTGTTTTTCTGCATTTATTTACAGATTCTTTTACACAAGAATAACCAATACTCCCTTCAGTAATTAAACGTAAGTTGTTATTTTAAGTTTTTATTATTTTAAAAATAAATCTTTGTCTTATTTTTTTCCTGCATAATTTCTTCCCCTCGCCACCAAGAAAATTTCAGAATTACGACGAAACTATTTAATTCTTATAAATCAATAATTTACTGTAATTTTTCTAATTTTGACTTTTACAATGTTTTTTCTTTCCACATTAAACTAACGTAAATTATATTTACAGTATATTTTTTTATTTTGGTAGAACCTTAATGCTTTCAAATATATTCATTATACTAAGTTTAATAAAAATGTATCGAATAAAAACGTATATTCTTAAACTATTGGTTAAAGAAAATTTATTTTTAAACACATCGCATTCTTGATCATTGCATTGCTAGTCTTCCGTATTTCTTTAGATTTTACTTTTACATTTTGACGCGCTTTTTTCGAACAGGCGTAGAATTACAGTGTTTCTATTTTGTCCTTTGACCTCACATGATACCGTATGTAAATAAAACGTTATTTTCATTTTGTTTTAAGTAAAAGGTAAGCATTACTTTTAGAAAATCTAGTAAATTACATCTTTTACTAAGAGACTTCAAAAGACATCCTCGAAAAACATCCAGAAACGGATATGCAATGTGATAGTTCTTGATCTAGCATCTCATCTACAGTCACTTTTTCAAAGACGTGCTGTGGCTTCCCTCTGTCTTTTCTATAAATATTTTCAGGGCATGAGCCCTGATGAACTACTTTCACTGGTATTCAAACTGCATGAATTTAAGCGTGCTACTAGGTTGGCATCTCGACGTCTTCTGATGATCTTGATCCCCATCCATCTGCCAATTTTTAAAAATGCTTAAAAAGTTTATTTATATACATATTTTTTTTTAAAATTCGGATTAGGTTTAGGTCATTATCTTTAAAATAGAACGGGTATTTAAATTCGGATTTAGTTTAGGCCATTCAAATAGAATGGGAATTTAAATTCGGATTAAATTTAGAATCGAAATTTAAGTTCAAGAAGGCATTTAAATTATTTTTAAATGTTTTTTTGTTTTGTTTTTGTTTTTTAAGAAAGTCCGTCACATTAATAGCTGAAAAAATAAAAATCAGAGATGCCTCAAACACGTGTTCCCACTAAATATAACGTTTAAACTTTAAAGTAACGAGAAAATATTCCCACCAATTTGTCTAGTTTTAACTTATTGTCAGTCAAGTCAATTAAGAGAGCAATAATAAAATTAATAAAAGTTATATTTAGATATTTGTTTTTAAATGTCGTCTCGGCACATCTTGGGAAATTTTTTCTCTCGTAACAATTAGACAGAAAAATGCTTAGTGCGCTATATTCACAGTCGATCATCAGTTTCTCTGGGTTCCCATATAATTGAGATTTTTTTTTAAAATATTTTCTGTAAAATCCGTCATTTAAAATAGATTACTTCGTTATTTCAACAAAACTGGCGCTATAAATTGTGAATGAAAATAACTTAAACATGGAAATCATTTGCAGAAGAAGCCGTTGCTCTATAAAATGACCATGTCGTCCTTTACTGCAAAGAAGGCCACTGAAAATAAGTAGTAATTTAATACGACGGAACTAAACTCTTTAACAGAAAAGTCGACAGATGTAACTTATGTCTTTCTGAAAAATTAATGATCCTAAAAATATGAACAAATCAAATCTCTTGAACAAGAGAAGTGAGTTAGTGAGCACCTGCTTGCATAAAACTAAATTTCTACTCAAGCACGTTGACCCAGATTAATATAGTCTAGTCGTTTTTAAATTAAAATTTATAATTCTTATTTTCATTTTTATTTTCAACCTGAAATGTTAATCTGGGCCTAAATTCAAATCCAAAATTAAACTATAATTCATTTAAACACTTAACAACAATTATAATCCATCCTAACAATAAAATATCTCGTGATAACCAGAAGTATTATACAAACGATGCAAACCCTAAAAATTGCTCCTGGTGGTTGCAAATGCCATGAAACTACAATTTGTTCAATCAACGTAGGGTATTATATATTTTTAAATATATATATATATATATATATATATATATATATATATATATATATATATTTATTTATTTATTTATCTATTGATTTGGTTTTGCGGTTTATAAATATTTTCAGGTTATTTAAAGCCAGAAATATTTTCAGATTGTAAGAGTTTTAGGGAGATAATAATGATTTTGTGTTACAAATCCTATTAATTAACCCATAACTAGGGGTAGAAAAGACGGATTCATACCTTCCCAAGAGTATTCGCGCGTAAGTAAATATAACGAACTTGACTGGAATTGGAACTCGACTATCCAATTTCCAATGCTGGGCCGTTATCCATTACACCACCCGAACATCGAAGCCTAAAGCACATGGAATTCCCATGCGGTCATCCATCCAGATATTGACCAGGCTCGACGTTGCTTAACTTCGGTGTTTCAACGTGATTTGGCCGTAAGCTATATATATATATATATATATATATATATATATATCCCACTATCAACATCTCTCTCACTATCAACCTCATCTTATTTAGCAGTGGGAATGGAGTGTTGAAAGTTTTTTAAGAAATAGAACGAGGCTCGCTCGAATTCCAACCGCGCTCAACAAGAGAATGCTCGGAATAAACGTTCTTACTAGTATTCAGAGCAACACAAAAGTAAAATACACCTTCAGCAGTCAAAACATGAAGAGAAATTAATGACACCTAAAACAAAACCCTCTTGAAAATGGCTAAAGAAGTGGCTGAAAGAGCTTTGGATAATGGACAATTTTTGCACTTCCTTACTTCCACCAAATGGAAAAATGTAAGAACACGAGAAAAAACTAAATAAATTTATATATCTATATATATCATTCGAAGCCGCGCTCAGCCAGCGAAGGCTCGTAATAAACGATCCTGCTTGTATTCAAAACAACACAAAAATAAAATACATCTTAAACAGAACATGAAGAGAAATGAACAACATCTAAAACAGCCTCCCCCCCAAAAAAAAAATGGCTAAAGACGTGGATGAAATTGCTTTGGACAATGGACAATTTTGTCATCTCCTTACTCCCGTCAGACAGAAAATGTAAGAACGCTGGAAAAACTAAATAAAAAGTTAATTAAATATTCCTTGTCTGTCATATTTAACGAACGATGTTTAAAAGAAAGGTTGCGACCCAAATATATATTAATATAGGGTGTGTTTGAGTTTGTTTCAGATGCAGTCTCTGAATCCGATTCTGAAGCATTTCATATCAACCGGAGATCAGTTAAGTATACCAAGGTTGGAGTGGAAATGACACCTTGACATCTGACTATAACAGGATAAGCATTAGTCGTACAACCTGTATTTTTACCGCCTGCACTCCGAGAGAGGCAAGTAAAAAGATCCAGTCACTGTTAAGGATGCAGCCTAGAAAAACCAATGACCAGACAAACAAGAAAAGAGAGGAGGACTATATATGAAAAAGGTTATTATTGTTCCAACGAGAGAAAAATGTATATTTTTAAAAAAGAGAGAAACCGCAAACGTTATTTTTGGTTATAATGTGGATTTGTTTTAGCGTATATATTATTTTTTTTTTATTTGTCATATTTTTGCTACACGTGTTTCCGGTCTCGTGACTTTCTTCATGCAAATTAAAGGAATCGATTTTTAAAGGAATAAAATTTCCTTATGTTCTTTTAATATTTCATTGTTCATTTTCTGTATTTGTAATGAACCTTGATTTCATTTTTTCGACTCATGGTAAAAGTGACTTTCTGCCTAAGCGTGAATAAAATCATTAGGTTTGGTCTTGGTGGTGGCGATGACAGATGTGTTGATGATAGATGCCTCCCAATCCACATCACCCCTGATATATATATATATATATATATATATATATATATATATATATATATATGGTGAGACAAAAGTCGCGCGCCATAGGGTTAATTTATTAAAAGTATAATTACACATGAAAATTTTATTTAACACATTTTAATTCTGTGCCTGCATAATTCGTTAACACGTCCGAGAGTTTTCTCTGTCATTTTACTGCATTCATATTTAATTCTTTTTTTTTTTAAGTTCCTCAATATTTCTTGGTTGCGTTTCATAAAGAACTAATTTCAAATAGACCCACAGCAAAAAAATCCAAGGGTATGAGGTCTAGTGACCTCGGTGGATAATCAATAGGACCTCTTCAACATATTCATTAAGTGCGCTACTCACCATTAACATTGGAGTTCTAAACTGGGGTAGACTGTTCTAGTTCCACGTACCAAGTCTAATGGATGTCAGTTATCAGTTATCTCCTGTTAATTTTCCTCTTCAAGTTCTCCACTGCCTTAAACTCACACTCTTTGGGTCCTGTCACTGGATCTAACTAATGCCTTTATCCACTGTGCCAATTGTCCTTGGAACGTGGAACTAGAACAGTCTACCTCAGTGAGCGAAATAAAGGGTTCGACATTCCAACCACCTGAAGAAGGCTGGAGCGTACAACGGCCGAAACGTTGTAATAAATATGGCGATAAAGATGAGGACAATAGTCCGAATAATGTAAATAATGCAATAATTATTGTTCTAGGTAACCACTGTGCACTTGGCAAAACTTCTGTCTGCTTTCATATACGTTGAACCATATCATTTTACCTAGCATTATTATATAGAGAGCTATGCAATTTTTAAAGAAGTATTGAATGTTTTTATATTTATTAATCCAACAGATTTTATTGCTTCAACGTGATTTTTAGTGGATACTCGTATTTGAATAGACCCTCTTTTTACTTATTAAACAGTGGGGGATGTTACGTTTGATTAGAAGCAACACCCTACACTGAATATCTGAATAAAATCATCTGATGAATATGATATATTTCTTGTGTCATTAAAAAAATAAGAGGCGATGATTTTTTTAATAATCTTAACGCTTCACTAGCAGTTGTCTCCAAGGAGGTTATAAAAGCATGCGCAGAGTGTCATATTTTATTATGCAAGACAATGTTTCCCTTAATATAACTAGTATTAACCAAATGATGTTGGCAACATTTTAAAGACATACTTATATTTAATAGAAGTAGACATGTTCAACTTTCGTCCAGTTCATACTCCTCCCCGGTCTTCTGGAGCAAAAGTAGTGATTTGTCCCTCGTTTCCGGTTCCTTATAACGTTTTCTCATTCTCTATCACTCCCAGTAACCCCTTGCATCTCGGCATTATTGCCTTGCTTAGAGTGAATTGATTAAAAAAAATATTATATGATAAATATATTACGTGAATTTCAGCTTATCTCCTTTTAGCAGAAATATTAACAATAACTAATTTGGCGGTGAGAGGTTTCAGCATGCAGTTCGAGTGTTTCTCTGTGTTGCAAATAAATATATATAATTACAGATAAAGATTGCCATGGGTCACAATAACGAACAAAAAGAAACAAGATATCGTAAAATTATGATAAAAACACAACTTCGAAAATTGCAAAATTATTGAACAGGGAGCCTAAAATGATAGAAATAAAAATTGAAAATCTTGGCCAGTTCTTTTTCTGTTTCTGCGTTTTCAGTACGTTGGCGATCATGGCTCTCCACAATCTCCTGTCCTTTGTAGCTCTTAATAAAACTTGTATTTTTGTTATCTCTCCTAAACCCTGTTCCCCCATCCATTTACTCAAACTCGCTAGGAATTGTTGTGCGTTGTTTTCCTCTGTTCCTCTCGTCTTTAATCTGCCCTGTGAGTATCACATTTTCCAAGCCCTCTTTCCTCATTATGCGCCCTAGAAATTTCAACTCTATCTTCCTGATGTTATATATAAGTGTTCTTTTTTTTCCATTTTCTCTAAAACTTCGTCATTGCTCATGTTCGGACTGTGGTATTCTCAGCATCCTTCTGTAGAACCACACTTCTGTTGCATGAAATCGTTTCTTCATCTGTGAGAAGACTGTCCAGCATTCATTGCTATATAGGAGAAATTAAAAAAAAATGAAAGAAAACAGGCAATGTTTTCATTCATTTTTTTATCATCGATAAACAGAAATATGTAAATTTTGTACTATTTTTATCAGAAACGTTGATATAACAAAGCAAAAACGGCCCTTTTGATGTTTCTTTCTTTCTTTTCTTTTTTGACAATAATGTTCACTCTGTAAAAGACCCAAAAGTCATTTGAAGAAGAAGGTTACAGAGTACAAGAGGCACAGTTTAGGATGATATGTGAGGAAGATAATGATTAACCCTAGACTTGAACAGGTTAAGACACTAGCGATCGGGGAAACATTCACTTGAGAGAAAACACTCCTATTGACATATAACGACAAAAACAGAACGAAATTTTTGACCAAAAAAATAAAAAAAATGTATACCTTGGGAGCTGTTATCATGTTTATCGTTTTACACTTCTTCCATCTTTACTTCTTTGAGATCGACAGATGTTGACGTGAAATTTAAATTAAGATCATATACGCCGGCACAAATAATAAGATAATATTCTTGACGCTATTGATTGGTTAAAGTTTGTTTCTATCTATTGAAATAATATTTCCTTGTCTCAGATCGTCCAGTAGCTACAGATAGCATTAAAGATCACAATATTTCTTCAAATTTTAGAATAAACTGATATCGATTCCTGTAGAAATGCAAATGATATGTGCTTTATATATCTCACGAGTCTGTGAATACTTTTCCTGGTAAGTCTTCAATTCCAGGAACTGGGCAAGATTTTATGGTACACTCTTATTTTCTTTTCTTTTCTTTTTTTTTTTTTTTTTTTTTTTTTGACAAGTCGCTAAAGGAAAGGCGAGTGTCGATGGAGCTTCGTACCAGTAACGTTACAAGAATTGTTAAAACCAGGTTGAAGTCAGGAGTAGACTGACAGGTCCAAGAGGATTACTCCTGAAACTTTTCTCCATGTGAGGGTACACCCTTGAAGCATACAGGGTTCTGAGTTTAATGTTGTTCGACGACAGACCGGGGCTAAAGAGCGATTTTACACACACACAATCTGTATAATGGTGTCAAACGTGACGATCACCCAAACATATATATAGTAAACTTATGTAATATATATATATATATATATATATATATAATTATTTATGTAGAGAGAGAGAAGAGAGAGAGAGAGAGAGAGAGAGAGAGAGAGATGCTTCCTTGAGCCTATTGCATAAATATTTTCATACAAATTGTTCGGATGATGTCATCACTATGGTACCTAGACTTTATGATATATATTATATATAAATAATATATATAAAAATTGCATATATATATATATATATATATGTGTGTGTGTGTGTGTGTGTGTGTGTGTGTGATCCAAGTCTATCCGACTAATAGTAGGTAAGTGACTTACAAAATGGGAAAGCTTTTACGTTCGGGGTTCAATCCTCGTCATAGACTAATAATAGTTTTTTCGAAGGTGTCAATCTTACTCTGAAGAAGTACTTTCTTGAGACGAAATGCGTAACGTACGGTTCTCAAATTGATCGAATCATAATTCATAGAAACACGTAATTATTTTTCGAACACTGTAATTACATATATATATATATATATGTGTGTGTGTGTGTGTGTGTGTGTGTGTGTGTGTTTGTGTGTGTTTGTGTTTAGAACCCGCAATTTGCTATCATGTGCATTCTTAACTACACCAGAATGCATCAGGCAGCAGGGCGCGTGTTTTGCGGCTATGGAGCGCATACCATGGTAACTATTTTTGAAACATGTTTATAGATAGATAAGTAAGTAGAGAAGAACGCAATTTGATAGTCGAACCTGATACAAAAGAACACCCACAAATATAAACATGCCGTCAAATACATTTTATGCCAACTTTATAAACAATGAAAAAATTGTGAATAGTAGCGCAGACTGATTGTCGCCGAAACATTTGTAACAAGTTTCAAAGTCATCTCATTTTTCTACTAACTTAGTGCATATGCGCTAGTGGCTAGCGAAGCCGATACTAGGCCTGTCGGTCCTTGCACACAGTCAAATAGAGGGTAATATTTGATCTATATAGGGCTCTGCTTCGATGATTGTTTTTTGTTTTTTTCTTATCAGTTCTTTTTACTTTTCGGCTGTTACGGTGGCTTGCTTCAAAATTTCTTGCAGCCTGGTAGATAGTGATGCGTCAAGGTTGGAGTTCGAAAGCTTCTGTGGTCCACAGGTGAAAGCTGACGTTACTCAGAGTGAGAGCCTTTATTAGGGTATATATTTACAGCGCCATGACGACGTCAGTAGTTGATCGAGATGTATGCCACTTGGATGCATTTTGTAGGTATTTGGAGCTTATCCTCAACACCACTTCCATGAAAACCTGAGCAATGACCAAATTCGCGACTTCATTTATCTATATATATATTTGTGTGTGTGTGTGTGCGTGCGTGTGCGTGTGTGTCTGTGTATATATATATATATATATATATATATATATATATATATATATATATATATATATATATATATTACAATTGTTGATCAATTATATTTTTTCCAAAGTCAGCCATATTCAATTTTAAGAACTTTATTTTACTTAGTACTGTCTCATCACCAATCAATGCTATTTCACATTTAATAACAATTTTTACAAACAAAAAATTGGATTACCAATGGGATCGCCTCTCAGTGGGGTGATGGCATGTATTTTCTTATTTCAATTCCAAACAACAAAATACATGGTCTACCTTTCAACGTAACCCTAGAGTCTAATATACTTTTCTATCCTTCTCTGTCACGCTTTTATAGACTGTTGTATGCCCCTCAGATCCGTGGTTATGCCTCCCTTGGTGGAACGCCACACCTTCAAAATAGGTCCCCTTGATGATCCCTTTTAGCTTGGTGAAAAGAAGGACGTCACACGCAGCAAGATAAGGTAAATACGGAGGTTGTTTCAATACGGCGATGTTCTTCATTGGCTGAAACTGACGGATGCTCAGGGTGTTTTGAGCAAGTGCATTGTTGTAGTGAAGCAGCTACGATGCGTCCTGCCACAAGTCTTGCATGTGAAAAAAGTACATTTTTTTGCAGAAAGCTAAGATTACAGCTATATACTCCCAAGATATCATGTTAGATGATAACACAATCCGCTTTTTCCTCTCCACCCCCATCGTTCTCACAGCACACACAGTCCGTGTTCAACTTTGTTTAGATATCATATAAGGAACTCATGCAACCTGCTAGAAAAACTAAGAGAAATGAACATGCTCGACAAACTCGTGGCCAGTCTAGATACAAAATCCCTCTACACCAACGTCCCAGTTGAAAAATGCCTAAATGTCCTAAAAAAGCATCTAACACAATCAAAGATAAAGTTCTCTCAACAATAAGCTAAAATAATAAAAATCTGCCGTTTCATCACCAATCAATGCTATTTCACATTTAATAACAATTTTTACAAAGAAAAAATTAGATTACCAATCGGATCGCCTCTCAGTTGAGTGATGGCATGTATTTTCTTAGAATTTCTCGAATCTGGTTCTGTCAAAATATTTTACGTAAACAATCAACTTACTTCTGATATATTGATGAGGCTCTATTAATATATCCCTGTGAAACTGACTTACCGGATCTTGTAGATATATTTAACGAAGTCGAACAGATAATAGAATTTACATACGAAATAGAAGAAAACAATACTTTACCTTTCTTAGGCTTCATGTTACGCAGAGTTGACAGCAACCTAGAACTTAGTGTCCACCGAAAGTCAACCAAGAAAAATGACTTCATAAACTTCTACTCTCATCATAACACCAAAATAAAACCTGAAACGATCATTAGATTCTACTTAAGAGCATTCAGATTTTGCAGCTCTCAATATTTACATGGAGAGATCTATCAAGAATTTCAAGACCCTTCAATATCTATTTCATATTCAATGCAAAACAAAAGGCTCATAAAATATTCAAAAAATAGAAAAGCTGTCCTTCTTGACAAACCCAACAAATCAAAAAATATATTATTCTGCCCACTAACTCTATCACAACTACAACTGAAAAGAATTTATCTAAAAATTTGTCACAACTAAATCTAAAGCAATAAAAAAACAAAACAAGCCAAAACTTGAAAGATTTTACTCTATCAACCGCAAGGATTGCCAGAAAAAATATATTTGAGAAACCTCAAGAATTTTAAACAATAGACGATATGAACACAAAAGAAACATTTTAAAAAGACACACAAATCGCATTGGTTGTTCATCGTAACGAAACTGACCACAATTTTGACATAAAAGATGGCTACTCTAATTAAAAGACGAAAATGTCCAGAAAGTGCTTTAATCGATAATTCAGCCGCAGTAAATTTACGTCCAAGTTCTTACAACGTATCACCATTCTTGGCAGATTTCCTCTTATCATAATATGGGATATTTAAAAACAAAGATGATGTAAAAAATTAATTTGATTAGATTTGCAAACGACTCACAAATAAACTTTTTCCATTTTATCTTGTAATTTCTTATACACACACACACACATAAACACACACACACCTATATATATATATATATATATATATATATATATATATATATATATTATAGTAAAAAGAAAGAAGAGTAAGATATATAATCCCGTGTTCTTATTGATATTTTTATTTTTAAAAACAGTACTCAATGTAAATTTACAGAGCATAAATATTCTAAATTAACTGATTTAAAAATATGGTTCCTTCGCTACACAGGAATTACCATGTTTCAAAAGCAGAAACTAACAACTTCAAATTCAATTACTTAATTAAATAAAAAGCGCTAGATCTGTTTCATTTTCAATATATTCAATATATATATATATATATATATATATATATATATATATATATATATATATATATATATATTTTGTCCCAAATTGTCCCAAGCAAGGCGGGAATGCCACTAGTATACAAAGAGTTACAGATAGTGAAAGTGAGAGAAAAGACTGGGTATAGGGGAGATTGAAGAAAAGATAAAAGATGAACAGTGTTCAAGACGACAGATGATGGCGATTGATGTTGCATTTACATTTTTGAAGATTGTAGCTTTCAGGGAAGCATGTAAACAGAAGAGAAGTACGAGAAAAGAAGAAGGAATAGAAGTGGCAATTACATTTATCTATTTCAACAGTAAAAGGATGGGACTTTGATAAAAGGGCCTGGACTACTAGATACCAGATCAGGATTGATTACGTTACACTTCCTTTTTTGGATTTTGTCAAGAACCTCGAGATGAATAGCAGGAGCACCAGATCAAATACGGCAATAGTATTGAATGCACGTGCGAATGGGTGATTTGTAAATTTGCAAGATTGACTCTGACGAGAAAACCTTCTGGCACGACACAATAAACTAACTTTCCTTGCAGTAGATGCAGCTATTGATTCAATGTAGTCGCAGTGAGACGTTGTCCAGGAGTCGACCATCAGCTATGCTGATGGCGGTCAGGAACAATTGACAGAACGAGCAGCAAGTTCCAGCGCTACTCCATTCGCTAAGTCCGAAAACTAAGTCCTAACAAGCTGAAATAAGCTGAAATTTGATCTGAAATTTTCCGTGTATAATATTCAATCTACGTGATTAAGCCTAAGTAGCATTTGGTTAAGCGCATTTTCACTGTAGATTATATTGGAAAATAAATATTCGTTGCCTAGATAAATCCTTTTCTTTACAAAATTAGGCTACGACATGTTGACGACTCTATTTGTATAATGCCTACAATGATTTCACACTTGATGTAAGAAATGCTATATTAAGTCTGACAATCGGGTGAAATTCAAATACTTGCTCGTAATTTTGCTCGGAGTAAAAGAGTTCCAGGATAATTGTTACCGAAATATCGGTGGCATACGTGTAGTGTGAGAATTTCAGATTAAAATTCAGTTCATAACTGCATAACTTCATTATCAAAACTTGTAAATATTTACGCTTAAATATATAAATATTTACATATCGATTCACACAGATACCAATGTATGTGTAGGTGGGGGTAGTTGATAAAAGTTCTTGACCTGATTCGTGTTCCAAAATCTGATCAAATGACGAAGCATCAGATATTATTTTGGAAGAGGTTATGCCTGACCCAGAAGAGAATGATTTACAGCCAGGAAAGGCAGACTCTCTCCTACATTTTAATTTTGTAGTTCAATTTTCTTGTTACATTCTCTCAAGTTTTTTTTAACTCTCCCCAAAATAAATAAATTCTGATGTTTTATCATTGAAAAAAAACCCCAAAAAACCCCAAACATTTCCTCTTTTTCAAACTATTGTTTAAATTTGTAAACATGAAATATTAAACTGAAAATAAATTAACTTCTGTCGTCTTTAATCCTGTTTTTCTATTGTACCCCCCCCCCTGCGTTTTTACCTTGCTTGGAGTGAAATGATTGACAAAATAGCACACACACGTATATGTAGATATACAGTTCGAGGCAAAAAAAATGGACGCACCCATAGAAAGTGGATTTTTGCATTTTTACCAAGACAAGTGAGTAATAGCAGCAGGAGTTGGTAATTTGTATAAAATCAAGGAAATCATGGTCCAGCATCAATATCACAACATTCTTGTTAATCAAATGTAGCTTTCTGCTAAAAAACCTTTTTACCCAAGATCAATTCTTCACCTACCAACACGATAACAATCCTAAGCCTACTACCTTAAAGAATAAACGTTATCTAGGGAGGAAGCGTGACAAGGGTAAATTGCAACGCTTCCAGTGGCTTAGTCAGAGTCTTGACCTTAAACCAATTGAAAAACTTTGGGCGATAATGGGAAAGCGTGCCCGTAATAGGAAAGTTAACGCAGAAGATGAGCTTTTTCGCGAATTAAAGGAATGCTGGAAAAATTTGGCGAAGGATGTTGACTTACTAAAGAATTTAGTCTATAGCATGCCACGAAGAATTAAGGCCGTTATTAAAGCTTACGCAACAAAATACTAAATCATTTTTGACTTGTATAATGTACATATGTACTTCTGTATAAATACCCTGTATTAATAAAAAAAATCTATTACTCATTTGTCTCGTTAAAAATACAAAAATCGACTTTCTATGAGTGCGTCCATTTGTTTTGCAAGAAATGTACTGTAACAGTGAGATTTACTTTTATTTCCTTAGTATTTTCCATCTCTTTCTGAGAAAGAAAAGTGATTTTCACAGTTACAGTGCATTTCTTGCCTTATTCAATTGTAATATACGGAAGAATATTCGTGAATATGAAAGGATTATGATAAAAATAAGCAGACATAATGTTTGTAATTTATTCAGTCAGACATGCCTAAAAGAGAATTTGCTGCCTAAATACACACACACACACACACACACATATATATATATATATATATAAAAATAGTATGACAAATTGAAAAAAAATTATTTAAAAAATTTTGAAGCTACCAGCGTCTCTCGTTTCGTGCGCATGTGTAGACGTAGCATCAATCAAAGCCCAGTCCGATGAACGGATGAAACGCGTCACAAAAACATTTTTTTCCAATTTGTCATATTATTTTTCTAAACACTTTGTCGTTATATTAAAATTATACAAAATTATGTATCGTTATCTCATATATATATATATATATATATATATATATATTCAGTTCAGATTGACACTCAAATAAAATTCACTAATATAGATTTTAAACAAAGACAATATAAACCGTCCCAATCTGAATCGGACATATAAGTATAAATCCATAACGTTTTAACTACCCTATTGCTAGAAATACCACCTCGTTACTGGTATGCCACGATAGAGCAAAATGAGTAGTTGCGCAAAGAGCTACTTTGACAGTGCAGGCAGTAGAAGCAAAAAAGCTGTTACTCCGACTGCCGACATTGAAGTGTTACATATATTAGTCTGCTACGTAGGTATAGGAATGATGAAACAGATAAATAATTGCGGAAGCGAGCTGAAACACCTTTTTATCGCCCCTCGTCCTCTTTCCCCATCTGCCTCCACACTAGTCGCGCTTGGCCCTGCACACACTTGTCGAAAAATCTTTACACCTATAACACATGCCAATTTATTGCTTCTGTCTCCTCAGAAAACACGCTTGGGCTTGGCAATGCAGCTAAGGTTTATGATCTGTAAACGCAACAGTTAAAAATATCAGTACAGACAGACTAACGGTTAATGGCGTTAAAGAGGGTTTTTTTTTTGTTTTTGTTTTTTTTTGTTGCACAAAGGTTAACGTTCAATACCAGATCGCCAAGTAACTGAAAACAGAATGCTCAAAAGGTATTTGTAATATAATACTAAATTTACTGCAGTGCCAAAATAATTGCCTACCTATCAAGAATAGAAATCTCTAGTTAAAACTGTGCTATACCCTATTATTAAATAGGAATCAAATATAGGCGCACCACCGATTTTCTGGTAACCTATGACCTCGTTTAATTCGGATATTTTGTAAGTAAGCATTTTCATTTCAATGAGATAGCCAAACTACTTCAGCGGACTTCGTTGTATTTAATATTTTTTTTTTTTACAATGATCAATCCGTAGAGCCGCTCGAGGGAGATATTTTTTTAAGCATTTCACCCCAAGGAAGGCGGAATGCCACTAGCACGAAAGGGGTTACGGAGAAAGAGTAAAGAGGCGTGATAGCGGAAAGGATGAAAAGTAGGACAGGGAATAGATCAAGTTATCTGGAGATGCCGATTGACATTACATTTGAATAGTTGAAGATTATAGCTATCAGGAAAACAAGTAATAGAAAGGGAATTCCACAGACGGGAGGTGCGAAACATGAAGCTATTGGAGTAGAAGAGATGGCTGCATTTAACCATTTCGACAGTGAAAGGTTGGGACCGAGATGCCAGCCTAGTAGCGCGTTGAAATTCATGCAGTCTTGGAACCAGCGAAAGTAGCTCGTCGGAACAGTTACCGAGAACGTATTTGTAGAAAAGACAGAGAGAGGCGACGACACGTCTGTAAGAGAGCGACTGTAAACGAGATGCCAGATGAGGGCCAATCACATTGCATATCCGTCTCTGGATTTTATCGAGGACCTTAACAGCGGGGTCACCAATCCATATATGGCAGCAGTATTCCCTGCAAGTGTGAATGGTTGATTTATAGATTTGAACGATGAACTCGGACGAGAAAAACTTTCTGGCGCGACACATGAAGCAATTGATTCAATGTAATTGTTCCATCTCAGCTCAGCAGACAGTGTGAGACCAATCAGTCGCAAAGAGGCGCTCTCGTGGAGTTGAGCACATCGGACATTCTAATAGGAGGCAGGAATGGTTCCCTGTGGTGAGTAATAGAGAGCAGTTTTGTTTTTTGAAGCATTAAAGTTGGTTACAGAACAAGGTGCACAATTTTGAAGGATAGGTGAGGATCCTAGATTAACAGGTTAAGATTGTAGTGATCGAGGTAGCATCCTCTTGGGAGTCGGTTCGTCAAAGCAGCGGTTCGTGGGTAGAATCTACTCGAATGGATTTTTTTAATCGTTTCACCCCCACCCCCAAACAAGCAACCCGATAATGTCAGTAGACCGCAGAGGGGAGGGTACAGGGAGTGAAAGTGAAAGAGGGTGTAAAGACTGAGAATGGGGAAAGGACAAATAAGAAACAGGATTCAGGAAGACAGAAGATGGCGATTGACGCTGTATTTAAAATATTGAAGATTGTAGTTATCAGGGAAGAAATAAATCAGAAGGTATTTCCACAGGTGGAAAGTGCGAGAAAAAAATCTGTAGAATTGGCGGTTGCATCTAGCTAGTTCAAAAGTAAAACGGTGAGCGTTAGTTGGGAATGTAGTAGCACGCTTAAATTCGTGTAGTCGGGGAACCAGGGGAAAAGCTCATCAGAGTAGTTGCTATGAAAATATTTGTTGAAAAAACAGAGGGAAGCCATGTTGCATAGGTGTGAAAGTGACTGAAGTCGAGATGCCTGACCAGAATCTATTACATTCCAGGTCCTTCACAAGATTTTGTCAAGAATCTCGAGATGAATATCAAGAGCATCATCCAAGATATGGAGATAGTATTCAATGCATGGAAGAATGGTAAATTTTTAAATGTGCAAGATGGATTCTGATTCTTTTTTACTTGCATCTCACCGATGGAATACACAGGGAATGAGGGGGAGAGCTATAATGTGCGTGGCATGGTGGGGCTTAACTGTAAAGGTAAAAACTGGTGGAGCTAAGAAATGTAGCTCGTCTGAACACTTTTCATGGAAATAGCAAGAAAGCAGCGAGAGGCGTGAAACGTTTAGTATGTGAGAAAAAGATTGTAGGGTAGACAATAATTTGTCACCCACAAGGACGCGGAGACGCTTTCGGCCTCTATCGAGAGTAGAATGTGATGACCGGGCAACTCCTGCCTATATAGAGCAGCAGTATTTTAATCTTTCTGTCAATAATGTTGTAGAGATACAAGATATTAATAATATATATATATATATATATATATATATATATATATGCCAGAAAATCGGTACCGTGTATATTCTTTGAAGTTATGTTTAACATACTGTTTTTATTAGATTCAAAACGCATATTCGATTTTCACGCAGTTTTCCATCTGTTGGAAGAGTTGTTATTTTCGGTTCAGTGTCTGGAATTTTCCATATCAGACAGTAATGTACACGCATTTATGCTGGGTCAATAAGTCCGTCACCTGACATCTAATTATTAGTTCATTTTTTATCTCAATGTTTCAGTAAATAATGAGAAAACGATGGTTAAGTGCATTGACAAGAAAAAGGATTATGTTGGCATTTTTTCTTTATCACTAAACTACATTGAATTATCGATTTATCTACATGGGTTATTGTTGTGGTGTCCTCCCTCTAATGAGTCCATTGTGGACTCTTCCACTTACTATAAAATTAGTAGGAAAGTAAGCCTCGGGGGAACAGTCTAATAGATTGAATGCTGGTCAACCGACACCCACTCACAAGTCGTGTAATACTCT
Source organism: Acanthosepion pharaonis (assembly GCA_903632075.3). NCBI lineage: Eukaryota > Metazoa > Mollusca > Cephalopoda > Sepiida > Sepiidae > Acanthosepion > Acanthosepion pharaonis. The sequence goes on from CAHIKZ030001857.1 coordinate 1,786,011, forward strand.
TCTGTTGTATTTATTATTCAATACACGATTTATCTGCAAACTCTTGTTTTGTTATTTCTTAACCATTTACTTGGTTGCAACAGTAATCTACTTACATATTTAACATTGGCTAAAGTGGTCGATGTTTCAATCTAGTTCAAACTGGAAACTCTAACGTTGATTTTCAAGACATCTAAGCTCGCACAATTTTCCTGGTCATATTTTGCTTTGTACCTCACCAAGGTACGCTTATAAAACATCAGATTCCTCAATTATTTATCTGTGTCATCATTCCTATACCCTATACGTAGCAGACTAATATATGTAACACTTCAAGGTCGGCGTTTGGAGTAACAGTTTTTTGCTTCTACTGCCTGAACAACCAAAGTAGCTGTTTGCAATTGCTCATTTTGCTCTATCGTGACATACCAGTAACGAGGTGATATTTCTAACATTAGGGCAGTTAAAAAATTATGGATTTATGCTTATATGTTGGATTCAGATTGGAACGGTTTATGTTGTCTTTGCTTAAAATCTATATTATATATAAAATTGATGTATATATATATATATATATATATATAAATCTCTCTCTCTCTCTCTCTCTCTCTCTATATATATATATATATATATATATATATATATATATATATATATATATATATATATAAAGGAATATGCTCTTAAGGTGTGCTATATTTATGGGATAAAATGCTCAATATCAGAGATAGAGCGTGTGTAAATATAAAAGTGAACATTGAAGTCAACACTTAGAGGCGACAGACTGTTTCATGGCCTGACGATTGCGTCTAGCATGAAACAGCTTGTCGCCTCTAAGTGTTGATTTCAGTGTTCACTGATATATATATATATATATATATATATATATATATATATATATAATTATTTTTATAAAAAAATTTATAACATAAATATGTTATAAAATCACTACAAAAATAGCCATTTTGTTTCAACACCCTCGGTTTCTTATCGTGATGATGTTGAATATAAAATAAATGGTTTTAAAAGTTTTCTTTTACTAATTCTACCGATTTCTGGTCTAGTAGGGTTAATAAGTCCAGTGGATGGCTTAGTTTTGAATTCGGGTTTATGGTCTTTTAACAAGACATAGGCTTCCTTAATTTGTAGTTTACTGACCCGATCACTAATCTGTAGTTTATCAGTAATTGATTTACTGATACTGTTAATCTTATTTATTTGGTTGAAGTTATTTGTATCAATTTTTTGTAGCTTCTGGTTAGATTATCTTTAACTAAAGTATCATAATCCTTAGGCGATAACTTATGAAAATTAGCCGTTTTGTCGGATTTAACATATATATCACCAGATTTATTAATATCTTTGACAATACTTTCAAGATTTTTTGGGAAAGCATTTTTATATTTATAGAAGGTTAATCCCTTGATGGTATCCATTAGTTCATTTTCAAAAGCAGATAATTGCTTAATAATAGGTGCAGTTTTTAGGCTTTTAAAACCATAATTTTCGCGTTCACACAATGGTTCCTTGTCTTGAAGAAAGAAGTAAGCTTTCCATCTCATTCTTCTGATAAGGTTTTCAGTTTGCAGAGTTAAATGGACGAAATAATCCCTTTTGTTCGTAGTGGGAATGTTCTTAAGTGATACTCCGAAATTGATTCTATCCACAGGTATAAAAATAAAATAGACAGGGCTCGACAGTAATAGGAGCTAATATCCAAGTATATAATTGGTATATACGGAATGAATTCAAATAACCAACAATTGCTATTCTTAAAAGAGTGCTCATTATTCTTTAAGTATAGTAATTCTTGGGTATTCAATTCATTCGTTATACCAATATATATATATATATATATATATATATATATATATATATATATATATATATATATATATATATATATATATATATATCTGCAGTGCTTATTGGAAAGTGCTCAATATCATATTTAGTTGAATGGCTATGAGTTTGTGACCATCGGTTTCACGCTCTTGAAGTATTTGTCTGAGGATCGCATAAGCGACAGTTGCAAACTCATATCCATTCAACTAAATATATATGTATATATAAACACACACACATTTATATATATATAAAACGATATATAATTTTGTATAATTTATATATATCAACAAACATTATTTAGAAAAATATTATGACAAATTGGAAAAAAAGTTTTTCTGACGCATTTTAAAGTTAGTTTGTCCTTATTTTTCACCATTTCCTTCGAACCAGTACACTTGGGAATATATAAAACCGTTTCGCAAAAGAAATGACAACAGTAATTCGTACTGTCTTCGTTTTGCTTGCGCTGTCAAATGTTCCCAAACATTTCAATAGCAACTCCTACAAAACATTTCTTTGTAGGCTAAGTTATAAATAATTCGCGTTCTTGTTTATTAAATTTATACTTAAAAAAAAACAAAGTACCAGGGTGAGCTGAAAAGTTCATAGGCCGGTGAAATCTTGCATGCCTTAATTTCTACCCTCTTATTAATAACTGCATTGTTTTCTTTCTAGGTAAACTAATACCTGACTGCTCATAGAAAAATCATCCTGACGTCATCATCACCGTGATACTTGTTCCCAGCCAAGTGTTTTTTCATGTTGGGTAACAGATCATCGAGTGGGTGACCATCAGTTCAAAGTCACGGTCACGTACAGCAAGTCATTGAAACCAAGGATTTGTGTGCTGGAGCATTGTACCCTTACGTCAGATTTTCTCGTGATACGATCAGCCTGGTGCGCCTTTGATCAGGTGTTAGAAGATGTGGCACCCACCGAGCAGAAACTTTAGTCATTCCAAATTCATTGTGCAGCATATTCTCAACACACTCACAGGATATGCTAATAAATATAGATTTATAGTCAATCGCCTGGCATACATCGCCATGTGATTAACACAGCCAATGTTTTCCTCTGTGGTGGCAAATCACTTGATTACTTCAACCAACGCTTTTATCTGCTGGGCCATGTGTTCATCGGAAGAAGGCTGGAGCATATAATGGCCGAAACAGTCCGAACAATATAAATAGTGCAAATAGCTACAATACCTCATCTCAGAAGTATAGACAGATAACGTAGTTAGTTATTAGATGACTTATCAGAACATTTTTTAAAATATAGGAAAACCGTGAAATTTCTAAGGAAACAAGTAATATTAAATACAAGCATTTCCTTGGGAAAATTTACCAATTTGGTTAATACCAATATTATGATATCATTGACTGGAGTAATAAAATTTGACAGTGTGAGAATGTTAATGTAAACTCCGAGCCAAAAATCAATCTAACTATTATGCAATATTGATCTGTGCATCATCGATGTATGTATCAAAGTTGTTTCTAAAATATCAATGTCCTCAAGTAAAAACAAACTGTTGCGTTTCTCATTACCGATTGTTTTTATCTATTTAAGTCCTCTCACGATTTCAGTGAGGCGACAAAAATGGCGGAAAGAATTAATACAGCGTGAATGCCACAGACTATCATGCGAGCCAAGTACAATGTTATTGTCAGCTTCTATATAAGAATTAAATAACCGTGAAGATTCACAAAGACGCCGGAATATAGCGTTGACATTACAACCGCGCATGCGCGTACACAAACACACAAATTAGCGGTCACATCTTGTCCAAACAACGTTACAGGTGACATACACTGGAATTTACGAACCGAACACTTTATTTCGCCTACTGGGGGTAGATTGTTCTAGTTTTACGTGTCATGCCTTTTCTGGATATCTCAGTTTTAGTTATTTCCTTTTAGTAACTCATTTCTCCAAGTTTTTTTTTCGCCTCCGCTGTGGCTAGGTATTGAACTCAAATCTTTGTGTTGAGTCGCTGGATTACTTCAATCAACTACTTCATGTGTACTTGGGGAACAAACACTTGAAGAGTTGAGTTACTAAAGAGAATTAACTGAAACCGAGATAGCCAGAAAAGGCATGGCACGTGGAACTAGAACAATATACCACCGTGGGCTAAATCAAGGACTGGGTTCGAAATTCAAACGTATATCACCTGAAGAAGGCCGGAGTGTACAATGACAGAAACGTCGTGAATATGGCCATAAAGAAGAGGACATTGTAAATAGTGTAAATAGATTTACTTTGTTGAAACGTCTTCGCTTTCTTCTACGCTCACACTAACACACGTACACACAAACGTGCGAACACACACACACGTGCAAATCACACATACACAAACACACGCATGAAACAAACGCACACACACACACACACACAAACGCGCACGCAGAGAAATGACGTAGATACTCGAGTGAAAATCCTGCTTAAGACTTCAGATGTTACAACCAATCTACTGTCGGTGATCGACGAATGCCAAAGATTAATAAACTTAAAACACGACACCGCGCTAAAGGAAAATCAAAGATGTCGCCAATGCAGATAAAGAAAACAAAAATGGAAGTAAAAAGTACAATTCTAAGCTTCCATAGCCGTGTTTGGCAGTGTCGTGTTAGGCTTTGTGTTAAATGTGCAAAAACCGTGTGTCACAAATACGGAAAAGGTCATGATAAATCCTACTGCGAACGAGAACGGAAAAAATGAATTCCCCAAAGAAATTATGTCTCCATCATTCAGTAAAATCTCACGAAATTAAAAAAAAAAAAAAAAAACCAAGGGAGATAACATTCTTAATCTAAAAATTTTTCAGCGTAAATAATATTCCTGAAAAGTTCTTGGGTCAACCCATTTTCCCAAAATTTGACCGAATATCAAAATTTAGAAGCTTTTCTTAGACGGATTGACAAATTTTCAGCATCGTTTTGTACGAGTCTACGAATCTAATATTACAGCCATATTAAAAAAAAAAGTCCAAGAACTGAATGAAAAATTCTTAACAAAATGATTGATTTTCATAGAAATGTAATAAAAACTTGTTGGTTAACTTTCCATCGCCTTAACCAATCCGTATGCCCAGCGATTTACCAGTTATGGTACTCTTAACGACCAGTTAGTGAAGCTCGATGTGTACAGAGAGACAATCGTCTGGGAGATGCAGCTAAGACACGATGTACCCCAGGACTCGTGAGTATACATAGCCTATCGCAACATGATGTGCCGGATCAAAGAAAGTTTTTATAACATCCACTAGCTTTCTTTTTCCGGGTCGGGGAGAAGGCATGTAACACATTTTTTTTTATACCTTGTTAGTATGTTCCCCTAGAAGATAAAAAAAATCATTTACAGTTCATACTTCTCCCTAGCTTTCTTTTTTTTTTTATTGCAGATGTTTGGGTAATTGTTAGATACAATTAATGGGGCCCATATTATTTGGTGACCCAACAGAATTATCGTATATGTTATTGATGGAAATTAATTAATTTTTTTAGTTGTTGTTTACTAAGACTTAGTTTAGTTTGTCACAAAGTTGTAAGGTACTCAGTGAGGATCGAATTCAATATTTAATTATTGACAACTCCAGCTTGCTGATTATTATACTACAACGCAACGCCCTGCAAAATCGTTTAGCCTCCGACTGGTAAGAAATTTTTTTTTAGGATAGTTCATTTACACATTATGAAATGGACAACCTCTGAGAATTCCAGTAAGATATCTTTAATCATTTCTAAGATACACTGGTTCAAATCTTAATTTAACAAGTGGACAATTTTGCTTTTACCCGATCTGGACAATTGTGCTGTTACACCCGGTATACACACACACACACACACACAAAACCGGAGCGTACAACGGCCGAAACGTTGTAATAAATATGGCGACAAAGATGAGGAGAATAGTCCGAATAATGTTAATAATATACATAATACCTCATCTCAGAAATATAGACAGACACACATATATATATATATATATATATATATATATATATATATATATATATATATATATAAATACGGTTCACCTCCACCTCGGTCAGGAGTATAGGTTTATCCCTTGTTCCCTGTTCAGGATTGGGTTCCCGGTTTTTTCTGCTCATTCTCTTTTATTCTCAGTAGCCTCTTGCGTCTTATTCGCATTATCCTTTGCCCGACTCGTTTTTTAATATATATATATATATATATATATATATATATATATATATATATATATATATATATGTATGTATGTATGTATATATATATGTGTGCGTGTGTGTGTGTGTAGGTATAATAGTATCACGTATTGACCCATCTCGAGGCCGAGTCAATTGCAGCTATGTCTGGCACAGGGTCTCAGTAGTAGAGACAATAAAAACTGAATTCACTTGACTTGGAATAAAGGATCTGTGGGAGAGGCTTGCTAAACATCGCTCAAGACTAGGCGTTCCACTGTGTGTGTGAGAGAGTGTGGAAGAGTAAAGGAGGGAGGGTGAAAAAGTCAATGAGTGAGAGAAGGAGAGAGTGAAAGAATGAAAGACAGAGAGAGAGAGAGCGGAAGACTGCGAGTGAGAAACCAAAGTGCGAGCAAGAGAGAGAGATTGCAGTGATCTTAACAAGGACGTGAATTGTCTCTCATGACAATCTGATGGCAGGCATGCATAGAATTGATTGCAAGCTCAATAGAAATGGACGCCATGAACTTGTAAATTGGCACCGATTACAGCCAACAATTGCATACATACACAATGACAAACCTGGAAACGTGTGCGTGTGTTTCAGCAGACTCATACATTTCAACAGAATAACGCACATCCATTTCCACTATTTTCTTCCTTTTCATTTAAATTGTTAACTATACCACGTGATAATTTTCTTCGAAAATCGACCAATCACAAAATCGGACAATTGTGGGCCGATATCGTAAAGCGATGAGTGACTCCGATAGCGCCCCCTTCTGGCATTCTGCAGAACGAATTATCCAGTCTCATTTGTTGTATTTTTAACATAATCTTTTTGGGGCTTTATTTTATTTCTTCCTGCTTTTTTTTTCTCTCCAGTCGCATTCTTCTCAGTGGAAACGTTACGTATTTTCTAACCATTCTTTTCTCGTTCCACAACCTAACATTGTTATCTATACGTATATCTGCATGCAAATATAAAAAATTGCATATACACTACAGTTCTAAAGTTAGAGGACATAAATAATTTTTTTAAAAATTGGCCCCAGAAGTAGTTGCTTCGTACTTTAAATAAGATTATTATACATGGTTTAAAAAAAGTGGGGCATGATTTTATATTAGAAATTTTATTATGACAAAAAGAAAAAAAGCACTTTCTGATTAAATTTTGCTCTCGTCAAAATATCCTCCTTTAGCCTTGTTTACTGCAACATAAATTTTTGGCATTCGTTGCAAAAGTTTCTCAAAGTATAAGTTTGATAATTGATGTAATGAATATGCATACACCTTGGTTCCCCCTCACAGTAATATGATTGGCTGGTGTCAGCCATAAATACAGACTGATGTAGAGGTACAGGGACTACGTCTATTGAATATGTCTATTGTCTTCCCTTATTGCCTACGCCTATTGCCTACCACTACGACGAGGACCAGTCTATTACGGTTACCTGCTAGATTGTCCTACCCGGTTACAGTAATCCATAACCACTTTGCTACTTCGAACAAATATATCCCTTTCCGGGATATATCAATAATTGATTCCAATATATCATCACAGATTCCATTCTTTTTTCAATGACTCTAAGAGATATTTTTCATTGTTTTTCATTCTTCTGTCAGGTTCATCCAATGATAATTCTCCTTCAAACTTTTCAACTGTAGTGTATATATATCGAAATATAAAGATCACTATCTACAAAGCAGTAGGCTGGGTACGCCTCAAAGCTAAGATAAAGACGTATTTTCAGCTGGCGCCAAGCCCAAACAATCAGGATATTAAACATTGATTTTCAAGATAGAAAAGAACTCTCCACTAGTGATAACAATAACACACACACACACACACAACACCTCGTCGTCCATATTTGAGGTCATAGAGTCCATAAAGAGGCGCCGCAGTTAATTGCTGTATAGTATATGCATCGCCAGGATTACATGCATTTTTTAATTTAAAGTGATCCTTCTACATTGGTGGCTAAAGATCTTGGTTTCGTTCGGTCTGGTTTGGTTGATTTTGTTTTGCGGCATATCAACCGATATGGGTTATTTAATGGCGATATCTAAATATTTTGACCACAATTTTATGGCTTCAACTAAATGTACTTTGAATGCCTTTGACAACAAATATTTTGGACATAATTTTATACTTTAACGGTAAAGTTTTGTTTTATACATATACGGCTAGAGAATTTGGGTTGCGCTGCTATTTGACGCATAATTGATAGAGATAAGAGATGTTTTCATACATTTTCCAAAGGAATTTTTGCAAGACGAAATGTAACCGACTCGACTGAAAATCGAACTCGGATCAACCGATATCTTTTTCCGATTCGCCTTCAAAATAAAAAAAGGCAGAACATTACTCCTTTCAACCCCGCGTTCCTGAACAATTTTAAGCCTTCTGCCTGAGCTCCAGAGTCAAAATTCGCAAATAGTTGGTGTGTAATATTTCACAGTAGATATAAAAAAATAGTTACGAGTGTTTACCCACTGCACAATCGTTAGCTGGACATTAACTTATTTTTCTTATCACAGTTCAACCAGTAGCTGGGCAATATGTCATTTTTCTCTACCACTTTCCAACCGGTGGCTGGACAATACATCATTTTTCTCTACCACTGTTCAACCGGCGGCTGGGGAATACGTCATTTTCTTCTACCACTGCTCAACCGGTGGATGGGCATTATGTTATTTTTCTCTACTACTGTTCAACCGGTAGATGGACAATACGTCATTTTTCTCTACCACTGTTCAACCGGTGACTGGGTAATACGTTATTTTTCTCTACCAATGTTCAACTGGTGGCTGGACAATACGTCATTTTTCTCTGCTACTATCCAACTGGTAGCTGGGCAATACGTCATTTTTCCTGCCACTGTTCAACCGGTGGCTGGGCAATACGTCATTTTTCTCTACCACTGTTCAACTTGTGGCTGGGCATTGCGTTATTTTTCTCTACCACCGGTAAAGCAGTGGTCAGGACTGATAGGTTAAAAAACAAAATGATAAAGACCGTAAATAAATTCACTAGAAATAAAGTTTAATAAAAGTTAAAATCGATTACAAATAAGAAGCGCTCGCATTTTTTTACTGCGATGTTTTTCCTGTACAAGGCCTGAGGGACACTCGAGGTAGGGTGCTACAGTGTAAGAGGCACAGATTATGCGTATATGTGTGGAAGATAATGGTTAACCGTAGACTTGAACAGGTTAAGATCATAGTGATCAGGGAAGCAACCTCTTGGCAGTCGCTTTCACAAGGCAGTGGTTCGTGGGAAGAAGCTGCTCGAGTGGAAATTGCATCCCACCAGAGGAATACGAAGGGAATGAAGCTGGTTCGCTGCAATACCAAAAATCTAAACGAGAAGTTTACTTGCTCAAATTACACGATTTGTTTTATAAACATTTCGTATACGAGCAACTATCTTTTTCTATGTGCCGTGTCCCTTCAAGACGTGTGTGATCATGGCTCTCCACAACTTCTTATTCTTTTGTAGCCATTAGTAAATTTTGTCTTTTCGTTATCTCCCATAATCCTTCTTCTGCCAACAACTGAAACAAGCTCTTTAGGCAAGTTATGCGCTGTTTTCCTCTGTCCCTCTTGTCTTCAATATGCCCTGTGCGTGTCAGATTTTCTAAGCCCTTTTTCTTCATTATGTACGCTCGAAATTTCTACTGCCCTTTTTGCCTTAATTCTCTCTAAAATCTCGTCATTGCTCACATGTTCAGTCCATGGTCTTCTCATCAGGATCACGGAATACAAAATTGCAAAGTCCAAGGATGATGTCGATTGTGACGCGCGTGCCAGTGGTGCTTCGAGGCTCTCATCAGTGATCAGTTGTGGGCATGTGGCTGAGTGGATAGAAAGTTCGCTTTCCGAACGATAAGACTCGTGTTCGAATCTGGCCATGGTCGATCTGTCAGGTATAGTGATTTCATGGAGTTATTTTCCTACGGGAGGCGATTCAAGCGGCGAGACCTTTGAGAATATTTTTTAGCGTTTCAGACCAAGCAAGGCGGAAGTGCTATTAGGGGTTTACAAAGAGTGAAACTGAGGGAAAAGATTGTGCATAGAGGGGAGTGATGAAAGGATAAAAGAAGAAAGGGGGAGAAGTCAGGAGCTCATTACTTTAGGACGATGGCTGGTATCACGTTGCGTCCACTTGATGGGATTTTAATTTAGAAATGATGTTCTAACAACAACAACGGAGTTATGCAAATATTACTCAGTAGAGTCTCAGTTCTAAGGGGGGGGGGGTCTGGTGTGGTCACACCGGATGAGAATTTTCGAGCAAAACATTCAGAGGTAAGATACTGATATAATGGAATATGCGTACACCTGGGTTCCCCCTCACTGGAGTGTGATTGGCTGGTGTCTGTCATAAATACCGACGGACGTGTAGGAGAGTCAGAGAGAAATTAAGAATCTTAGTCTGAGAGCTAAGTCTATAACGACGCCCATTGGACTACGCCATTGATCTACACTTCTTACCTGCGACTATGACGCGTACCAGTCGATTACTGCTACCGTATTCTACTTGGTTATAGTAGCTAAAGCCACTTAGCTACTTCGTTCAAATATATCCCTTTCCGGAATATATCAAATACTTAACCACTTCAGCATTGATTAAAACCACGAATACTTTGCCGCAAAGAAGTAATAGACTAATAGAGCAATAGTTAGAGGTGTCAGAAGGTTCTCCAGAGTTTTTGAAAACAGGAACTACAGAGGAGGACTTCAAGCAAGCTGGAAAGCGGGAAGCAGCAAGGCAATAGTTGTAAATTTGGAGAAAACTGGAGCCAGCTCGGGAGCACATTTCTTTAGGACGAGGGCTGGGATCCTGTCATCTCCACTTGCCTTATGGGTGTCTAATTATCTAGTTTTGCGCATAACACTGAGTATAGACTCTATTCACGTAGATGTCCGATACCAGAAGTCTCTTTATTTTGCAAATGTCCTCTTTTCTGATATAGACATATCGATTTTATCTAGCTAGGCTGAAATCAAGCTGACGATAAAAGCTCATTACCAAACTTCGAAAGAAAGAAAAAAACATTTGTCAACCAGGCATGTCAACTGCTTTCCAGTCGTATATTCTCTTTTGAACCCAGTTCAATTTTATGGGCCCTGTTGACAGTTCCTTCGGAAAAAATCGTTAACAACGTGAAAATTCTGAAAAATATACTCTCTAAATTAACTTCAATCATTAAAACAAAACAATATTTATATCTTGTCTTTTTTCCCAAAGGCATCGCCAGATTTCCTTTAAAAATAAATCTGCAATCTATAGATAGAGTTGAACTCCCAATCAATCAGTCAAGGGGACATTTTCTGTCCACCTTCACAATACAAAAAAATAATTGTTGGCAATACCAATATACTCCGTCCTGGGTATGACGATAAACTACATCTGCGTCCTGACTAAAACGATAAACTACATCAGGAGGTTTTGAGGATCGTGGAACCACCTCTTAATTGCTGGTGTTCCCAGGTCCACCCTGACCCGGTGTGGTAGTACCTGTCAGTGTCCCAGCTACGGTCAAATAGTTAACCCCAAACAGGGGTCAAAATGCTATCAAGGTGTAAAAATAGGTTTTAATATCAGCAATACATTTTTGTAAAAAATTATTACCAGCAATGAATTTTTGAAGGAAAAAATTATTACCAGCAATGAATTTTTGGAAAAAAATATTACTAGCAATAGATTTTTGAAAAAAAAAATATTACAAGCAAAACATTTTTGAACAAAAAGTATTACGAGCAATACATTTGTGAACAAAAATATTACCAGCAATAAAAATCTTGTTGGCATTAAATAACCCATTCAGGTTGATATAGCGTAAAACAAAAACCAAACCAATATACTACGCCACGAAAATAATAAACAAAAACTTCAAATTCTAGAGGCCCTCTTTATCAAAATCAACCAACCAACACTCAAAAAAATTTATTACGAATATAGTAACATCATATTAAAGTGCATTTAACATTTAATGCCATTTTACATTTTTAGCAATTTCTGGTCAGCTCCTTTATATTGAAACACTTGTTTTATAAAAAAAATTCCATAAATACAACGGATAAATTTCAAATGTTAAAATAAGTATAACAGAACGCGTACGCGCGTGTTTTAAAAAATCACCATCACAATGGAATGCAGATTTTATCACAATTACAATAAGTGTGTTTTTGTAATTTACCCCTGAGGATGATCTTGAAAAAGATCACAAGTACTTGGGTTAAAAAAACTCACACGCCTTTCTTGATGAATTTCATCTTAACATCAAAAAAAAAAAAAAAAACTGATTAGATAACTGAAATGATCAGTATGAAAATAAATAGACGCAAAATGTCTGTATTATTCAATGAAACATGATTTAATAAATATATAATGCCGAAATACATACATACATACATATATATATATATATATATATATATATATGAAGAAATATAGTCTTAAGATGTGCTATATTTATGGGATAAAGTGCTCAATATCAGAGATAGGCGTGCGTAAATATAAAAAGTGAACATAGAAGTCAACACTTAGAGGCGACAGTCTGTTTCATGCTAGATGCAATATTGCATCTAGCATGAAACAGATTGTCGTCTAAGTGTTGACTTCTATGTCCACTTATATATATATATATATATATATATATATATATATATATATATATATGGTGGACTCTCCTATCGTGAACGATAAATGAGGGTCAGCATTGGATGGTGTTTTTCGTTTTACACTTAGGCATGCTAGCAGGGGCTATTGTGGAGAAAATCAGGTAAGGAAAGACATATTTTATTTGTGCTTTCTTAAGTATGATACAACCCCAGCCTTGCTGCGGGCAACAAAGCAACACTAACAGATGAAATTTGTTAAAGCAGGATTTTGGTGGCGTCTCTGCTTCAGAGCTTCACGAAGCTGATCACAGTGGTTGAGTCTACTGTCTTCAAAACCCTTCATCTTAATGAAACATGTCTTACGCCACTCCATTCGGTTTGATGCTTTGGCTTCCCAGGTTTTCAGATCAAAGTTGAGACGTTTTAAACTTTCTTTCAATTTGTCTTTGTAGCGTAAGAGGGGACGTCCAACTGAACGTCTGGAGTTTGGTAGTTTTCCATATACCACCTTCCTTGGAAGCCTATGCTCATCCATTCTCAAAACATGAGAATATATAATATATATATATATATATATATATATATTATAATTATTTTTATAAAAATATGATTCCATCGCGACACAGAATTTACTATGTTTCGAAACTGGTCAGAAGTATTTAAGTTTAATTCCAATATTAAACCTGACCTACTGAATGGCAGTTTCATCAAGCGATGTTTTGGATTCCAAAAGAAAGCTTGAGGATGAAACTGCCACCCAGTAATTTTTTAAAAAATAATTATAATCTAGGCTCTACTTATATATCGAGCACTGTTTTTTTTTTAAATAAAAACAAAAATACTAAAGAACTTCGGATCATCAATCTAACAGTTCTTTCCTATTATATCAATATACACACTCACGCTCACACACACACACATATATATATATATATATATATATATTTTCTAAAGAATTAATGGATTTATTTTTAATTCGACATTTATATTCCTTCAAACGAAATTATTTAGTGTATGCTCGTACTTGAAATAGACACCCCATTTTTATTTTGAACAGTCTATATTACGTCTATTGGTCTGCACATTCGGGAAATCTTAATAAAGAAAATGTTCCCTCTGTTAGGGGTCGAATCTGCGTCCCCCTTTGTAGGAGAAACCACCGTTTGATCCGGCATGTTTCACTGCTCGGCTAAATAAATGAGCAAGTGTGTTTTCTTAAAATGGAAAATAGGGCCTTGGTGAAATATGGCACTCTCGTTAGCCGAACGGTAAATTACACCGAATCCAAAAAAATTAATTGCCCAGTTGTCGTGACTACTGTCATACTGGCGTTGATATCCGCCAACCCTCTCGCTCTTTAGTACAATGAAGGAGATGCTGTTGCAGTGTTGGAATAATGTCCGAAGATAGAAACACGACAGATACTACACTTTGATCCCAGCACGAGAGCCGGGTAAATGATCAAATTCACTGAAATCATAAAAAGGTTTCCCCGTCTGCGGCAGAATGAGCAACTGACGTGATTGAATAATTTCAGTTACTTTGCGTTTTTATGCGCCAATGTGTCGTCACGAGAGATGGATGATTTTGTGGTTGCCAGAATGATTGTCAATCCAGTCTCTCCTGATATTTACCCCATAGAGGATTCATACATTCCCCAAGAGAATTCGGCTGGAATTCGAACTCTTCTCTCCGAGCCGCAATCCAATACACTACGCGTACATCCGCCGAATTCCGGTGTTACTTCAAATAACATCTGAATATCTAAATGGCAACATATTCGAGCTTAATAAAATAAAATATCGAATCTGATCGCACCATGTTAAAAATCTAACGTCATGTTTCTGACACGTCAAAGGGAAGCGAAAATGGTTACTTATCGCTATTAGAATTTTTTTTTCATTCAACAGACATCAGACGATTGTTCCATACATGTCAGCTTTTAAATAACAAAATCTATACAAGTATATTATAAAACTGATTCAGTTTCTTTTTAAAATCATGCTTTCTACGATTTATTCAGACAGAGATTGGTAACGAATGCGTTGTCGGATTTTATTTCCTTTATTTTAGTCGATTAAATTACAGTCTGTTTTAGAAGTCGATTTTTTTAATCAGAAACTTAATGAACGTTTTTCATGTTAGTAAATGTATCTCAGATAGAGTATCAAATAACGTTTTGTTAAATTAAACAGTTCACCTTCAAATACAACTTGTCTTCAAGTATTTAAAATCAAATTATAACACCGTCCAGCATTTTTTCTGTAACCATTTGAAACTTCCATGAGAGATTGCAAAACCAAATGTCTAATTAGATAAACCAATTTTTTCTCGACCAAGGAAAGTATTGCATAATCTGATAAAAGCTGTTACAGAATGCGTAGGCTGACCCAAAATAGAAAATCGTACCGTACTGGTCAGAACTCTGACGATCCGTACTCGGAGTGAAATTCCGACAGTGATCAATTTTCTTTGTTTAAGTTTTATTATAAGACCGGAAAATGACCGAAGACAGTACGGCTGCAAGAAGAGACACTTTAAGATTCTTTTGTGCAACAGAACACCACATGGTGATTGGTAGTTTTCCAGTCGGTTGACATCTGTTCTCTATCTCCCTCTTGCTTACTCCAAAAAACGAGACTACCACTACTATGTCTCTCCACTGAAATGAAGCGATGATATAAAAAAAAAACACACAAAGAAAATTTTCCATCGTCGATTCAGTCTGTGGCCGGCACTGGGCCTGATGAAACCGAGCATGACATGAGAATACACGAGAAGACAATGTGTGAAGCTACTATAATACTGGTTTGCGAGAATGTTTTGCTAATCCCTGCTATAAAGGCTAGGCGTTCCAGTTTATCCTGTATAAATTGGAAAGATTCTAGAATAGGCAAATATTGATCGTTCATCATTGACTCTGTAGACATTTACTTAATTTGGTAATAGATAAACATTTAGGTAATAGTCAAGGGATATATAGACTATTTTACATTTGGAGTATTCCCCTCATCTTTATGCTTGTTCTAACAACGTTTCGGCCGTTATGGTCTACAGCCTTCACCAGGTGTATATCGATCTGGCTGCTCTATAAGATAATCCCACTGGATTAAAGCGTTGGTTCGTGAATTTGGTGTTATAGTATTTGTGAGTTCTATCCCTGACTCAGGTAATGTGTATTTGAAACAGTACAAACAATAACTAAAATATAAGAAGAAAACGAATTCCCTCTAGAGACATGGACAGTAGAGCCAGAACAGTGTAGCCACGTAGATTAGATAAAGGGTTAAGTTCGTAATATCCTGTAGGTTACCCGGATCGATATACACCTGATGAAGGCCAGAGGGCACAACGACCGAGGCGAAGGACAGAGTCGCAACTGAGGAAAATTATACATTAAAGGTGCCGGCCCTGGAGAACAGCTGCACCAGTCCGCGCCCTCTCATTGCACTAGAGAAAGGAATCAGTGCTCGCACAGAGGCCAGCGCAACCGACAATTTTGTTCCTAGCCCGGGTGTACGTGCTCGGGCTCCCCACATTAAACCTTCGTGGTGGGTTGAGTAAATACCAAATTACTATAAAGTAGGTTTCGGGCTTTTTAACCCCAGAATTCATTGGATAATTGTGCACCAATTTCGCATTTATTCATATAGATTCCATAATATAGGTTTTACTTAATTACTTATTATGTTTTTCTAACTCTTCAAATGTTGAATGTCTAATTAATTCTCATTTCTATTTTCCCATCTTTACACTATATTAATTTTATTTTATAAATTGCCCCCTGTTCTGTTACCCATGAAATAAAAATAATTGTTTGTAAGGAAGATAAGAATCTACGTACATCAAATCATCTTTAAATTAAGTGGCAACAGAAGAATTATCGTTGAACTTTTAAAAGGTACGCTTAAACATTAATTTAATACTTAAATGCAGTGATCAATTTTGAGTTATTCTGTAGTTTATTGTTGCCTATCGCATCTACTCCTCCCTACCTATTGTGGTGATGGCCAAACCAAGAGTCCTCCACAGATTAAACGGCTTTTAAGCTAGTTTATAATAAAACGGGTACTGCAATTTTGGATACAAAAGGGAAGTAAGAGTTACTACCCTTGAACCATGAAAGCAACGATAATGGCTAGTATAATATATTAATATATATTTTTAACCTCGCATAATCTGGCAACCTAGAATCTGAGCTCAACGAAAATTGTTTCCTGTGTCTAACCTTAATAGGGCTTTTGAATGAGTTATGAATCATTAAAATCGGACCAGTGGAAGCAGAGGAGTTGCTTGGACATACACACGCACAAACACACACACATACACAGTACTTTATATATTACAGGACAGGACAACTTAGTGCGTCCCCAAAAACATGATCAAACTTATAGGTGCCGTCGGTTTTCTTTGTTTACCGGCATATCAACTCCTTATGGGACATTTAATGCCGAAATGTTGTGAGCTTTGGCTTTCTTTTCCCCCAAAATGTATTGCTGTTAGTTTTTATTGTTTTACTAAGAAAATGTATTGCTGGTAATTTTTTCTAATGTATTTTTTTTTAATTTTCATGTTTTGTTCCGAGGGTTCACTAGTTGCCCATAGATGCGACCCTAACAGGTGCTGCTACCCTGGGTCAGAATGGACCTCAAAACCTCAGCAATTAAAAGGTGGTCCCATGCTTCTCAAAACCTCCCTAGCTACCGGACGTAGTTCATCGTCAATTTGTGAGACGAGCTAATAAGCAACTACTCCACAGGGAGGCGTCGTAGTTTATCTTAGCTAGTCACACAGCACTTATTCCAAGGCAATCAGTGAGAATCGAAATCGAAATCGACTGCGTAGTAATGATTTAAAAGGTAAGCTTATTAACTTCTGCTTCCGGCGAAGAGCTCTTCTTAAAATCGAAGTGAGAATTTATTTTTCATTATAAACTTCTGCGTCATCTCGCGTTTTGAATTTTATTGATTTTATGGACCCGTTACTTTATTATATTTGGATTTCACAATAAGCTCTATTAGTAGGCTAAAAATAAAAAATAAAAATGTCTGATCGATATATTAATTTAACGAATAGCAATTTCTAAAATAATATTTCCGGTTAATTACACGATTTTTTTTAGAAGCAACTTAGAATTTTGATCTGCATTCAGGTTGTATAATTCTTGCGCAAAAATTAATTCTTATCAAATCACGTAATTCAAGTTCTGAATGGCCACACTTCTAGATCTTTTTCCATAAATGCAGGTGTTCCCTGGGGTTCTATCATTAGACCTACGTTTTATCTAATTTTTGTGATTCAACGAACACCCGTTTGACACTTTTGTAATGTCAACGAATACTCGTTGCCACTTTTGTAATGCTCGTTGTAGTAGAGACTTTGTAATCAAAGAAACAACTATATTAACGCCGTTAAACAATACTGGTGCCAGACGCCTTCGAATAAAACTCGCACTCATAATACTTACTCGATAATAATCGCTCGATCCGTATAGTGATCCGAATAGAGAAATAGTATAATGAATAGAGTAGATAATAGCGGTCCGTATAGTAATAGAGGATAGAGTAGAAATAGCGGTCCGAATAGTATAGAGGATAGACTAGGAATAGTGATCGTTAGTCTTCAGCTACTTCCTACATATATGCGTTTCCTTATTGACCACGTTGTCTACTTAATTCAATAATGGGATCGCCTGTGTTTGCTCACTGGTGATCTAGGTTCAAACTCAAGTGTCAGCAGCGAAACTTTATTTCTATATATCACTAATTTTCATAAATGACCTTCCTGATGTCATCAGTTCTCAATTCGGTATCTATGCTGATGGCACAACTATTTACTCCTGTCTTAAAAATAAGCCTGATTGGTTCGATAAGGTCAAATTGGCAGCTGATCTCAAAAGTGACCGATATATCTGTTGTTAAATGGGGCAAGGACTAACTCCAAACGAAACTGATCTCTTTTAATCATCTGAGAGAACACTTTTTATCTTCCATCAAAATGGCTGATGCTAACCTTCAGGAGAGTGTCTCATTGCGCCTTCTTGGGCTAACATTTTCAGCAGAAATGAAGTGGAAAGAGTACATTGAATCAATTGCTAAGTCTGCAGCTAAATAAGTTGGTTCACTTTGTCTTGCTAGACAATTTTTCGCGCCAGAATGTATCTTATAAGTTTGCCATTTTGCTTTGGATATTGCTTCTTAATATCTGGTCTGATGCTCCTTCTATATATTTAGAGATACTTGATAAAATCAAAATCAAAAAAGAATCTGCAATGTTACTAGTCTTGACCTGACATCTCTGCTTCAGTCCCTTACCCACTGCCGTAACGTGGACTCCTGTGTCATTTCTATAAATACTTTCATGGTAATTGTTCTAATGAACTTTCATCTATGGTACTTAGACTTTATGAATTTAAGCGCAGTACTAGATTAGTGACAAAGTCTCATCATTTTAGAGTTGAAATGACAAGATTTAATCGTAAGTTCTATGCTAACAGTTTCTTCTATCGCACTTCTCGCTTGTAGAACTCTCTTCTGGCTTCTGGCTTCCCAGTCAACATTGAGTGTCAAAAATTTAAATGCATTTTAATCGTTAACTCCTGCCTTCTTAATTATTGTTCTTTTATTGTCCTCTCTTCTTAATAGTAGTTTTTTTTCTCATATTCTCTAACACTCAGTAATTTCTTGCGTCCTTGAGGCTTTATTGTCTTACTTGAAGTGAAATGATTAGAAAAAATGCTGAAGTTGCTTAACACATTGACTTCCAACCATGAGTTAATGAGTTTTTATTATGACACCGACTACGAGTAATTGTGTGCTTGGCATTTTCTGTTACATTTTCGTCTGCGGGCGCCAACCAATTTATTTGCAGTGATATTTTTTAGTGTGAAAACAATGTTAAGACTTGAGTTGAAACCAAATCAAACCATGACAACTTTTTCATTGAATAAATTTTTTGTTAGAAAGTTGGCGTTTGAAGTCGTTTCATAATCGACTACCGACAGTCAACATGTTAAGAAAGACATTTTAATCTAAATAAAATAGTTGAATTGTTACAATTCGATTAACGCTATTTACATTGTTCGGACTGTTGTCCTCATCTTTATTGTCATATTCACGACGTTTCGACCGCTGCACGCCCCGACATTCTTCAGGTGAGATACACGTTGGAATTTCAAACCGAAACCTTTCTTTTGTCCATGGGGGTAGATTGTCCTAATTCTATGTGCCATGACTTTGGATATCTCAGTTCCAGTTATTTCTCCTTAGTAACTCAACTCTCCAAGTTCTCATTCCTATGGCCAGCTATTGAACTCACAACTCTTTACAATTCTTTATAACTCTGCTATAATTCTTGTATACGGTATAAAATAACGTATTTACTAACGATTTGTTTAAGTTTTTTATTCTATTTTTTGAGGAGTGGGGCTTCAGTCACACTAACGTCAGTAGCTATATTGGCTTAACCTAATTTGCCGGTGATGAATAATGTTGATCTTAGACGATAATGGTTCTCTGCAGCTTCCAATTCTTCTTAGCTCCAACCAGTCTTTTCCCCCGTATCTCTCGCAGTTCATGGAGATTTTCTAAGATTAGCTTAGATGTGTCACAAAGTCGAAAGTATGGAGCACCCAGTGTAGACCGAACCCACTACTCAGACGTACACGCTTGTGCAAATTAATTGAAACAACCGTTTTAGTTTTCTTTCACCATACGGTCAGTTTTAGACCCACTAGAGTGACAGGGTGTAATAGATTTATATTTTTTCCTCAGATTAGGTCATTTGCAGTGGTGTGCAGTAATCTGAATCCATTTTGGGGGTGTATGATGAAATTTGTTTGGCTTTGAAAAATATTGCGTCGGCGTTATGGCATCAGATTTTTATCCCGCTCAGACACTATTGTCTCGACTGTTGATTAGTTGTGCTACTGCCATTGTCTGCGATGGACGTTATCCAAGGAAGCTTACGAAAATAGTAACGCTGCACGAACACAATGGCAAGCCTTATCAGTGAGCAAATAAAAGTATTATAGACTGGCCTGGAAACTCTCCTGATTTAAATCCAATCGAGAATCTGTGGTCAATCTGCAAGGAACGACTTCGTGGAATGGACATACGAAGTACTAAAATGTGCACTGGGTCATGTTTCATTGGAAAAATGGGGAGAAAAAAGAAATAATAACGGAAACATTCGTTTTGTTTCAATTAATTTGCACAAGGGTGTAGGTGATCATGACTCTCCACATCTTTCTGCATAATTAATTTGCACAAGGATGTAATTGTTCTAGCGAAGCAAGATTGTTAACCATTACACCACATCGCTGTCCCTCACTCAGTTCATGTTCTGCTATTTATTTAACTCAATCTCGTTAAGCAAGTTACTCAGTGTTTCCCTGCCTTCGCCTGCATTTTGTCTTGTGAAAGCCAAGCTAACTTTCCTCATTATGTGTCCTAGAAATTTCAACTGTCTCTCTCTGGTTCTAAGCACATGTGTATTTTTTGTTCACATTTTTTGATTAAAACGTCTTCGTAGTTCCCATAGTCTGTCCATTGGTATTCTGGACAGACTTCTGTAGATCCAAATTTTGCCTCATCTTTTAGGGACATTCACTTAGGAGGATTTTTATTTGAGTGTGTAGATGGCAGTATTGATAACAGACACTGAAAGGTAACTACAGGAACCCCTCTAGAAGGTAGAAAAAAAAGCGAGAGGCAAGGACTAAACATCAATTACAGAAAGACAATATATGGTTGTCGGCAAAAAAAACAGCCCTATATTGGAACTGCAAACTGGATAGACCAAAATTACGCATAGAGAAAAAAAATATCTAGGAAGTGTTAAAACAAAGGACGGAAAATACGGCACCGAAATCCGAAGGCGCATTGGAATAGGGAAAGATGTTTTCCAAAAGCTAAGCACGGTATTAAGAAACAGAAAAAAATCGTTAGAAACAAAGAAAAAAATATTGGACAACAATATCGGTCCTCCTATATGGCAGATGAGAAACAAACACGAGGCAATAGAAATGTGATTCTACAGAAGGATGCTGAGAATACCCTAGACCGAACAGGTGAGCAACGAGAATGTTTTACATTGATTGATTCGTTTTCTACGTCTTAACAACCATTTTCTGGTCATTCAATTCCAGAAAACATTTTTAGACTGTAAGATTTTTTTAAGTCAATAAAGATTTAGGGATACACGCCTTACTATTTAACCCATAGCTGGGGCAAGAATAGGTAGACTCATACCTTTCCTAAGTGTATTAGAGCGTAAGTGAATATAATGAACCCAACGGGAATTGGAACACGGCTCTCCGATTAACAATTCCGAGTCATCATCCATCACACCACCTGCACATCCAAGCTTACAGAACCTGGTATTCCCAAGCAGTCGCCCATCTAGGTATTGACGAGAGTCGACGTTGCTTAACTTTCACGTATCCTACAAGAACTGGTGTTTCGACGTGATGTGGCCGTATCATATTCTTTTTGCTTCCATCCTTTAAATCTTAAAAACGATCCTTCAGTCACAAGAACTTTGCCAAATAAAAAAAAATCACTTGAAGACCTCCAATAGCGACAACAACTAAATTTGATAGCACCCCAAACTTGAAAGGAAACTGATATAATCAATATGTTGATTTTTCCGCACTACCATAAATAGAAGGTTAGGAAGGAAACTCCCATCGGTAATAGAAAGATCTATAACATTTAGTGGACATGAGAAGTCTAATTTCCTGAACAACTGTTTCAAGAAAAATATTTTACAAATTCCAATCTAATGCCAACAGAATGGTTAAAAATGTTAAAATTATGTAAATATTTGTGGAAAATTTCAAATAGAGTTTATCTGTAAAAGGACAATATAAATAAAGAAAAAAAGAAAACTTATTCTAGCCGACGCATTTCGTCCTTTCATAAATATCTTTATATTAAAGGATTTTTTTCCATACTTTTAGTCTACAAAATAAATAACTAAATAAAATTAAAATAGGTGAATTAAAGCAGTTCGATCTCCCTGCGTTATGATAACCAGGAACATATAGATATTCATATCGTGAGCAGGCAGATATGATTTTTACATACGGCCGCGCAAATGGTAATGGACGTGAGGCTGCACGGCTGTATCAGATTGCGTTTCCAGAACGAAAGCAGCTGAGTCATCCAACCTTTGCTGTTGTTTATCGTCGTTTTGCTGAGACAAGATCCGTGGTACCAAAGTTTGTACAAGTATTTTTTAATTATATCTTGGACTGTACATTCAACAGTGTCTGCCGTAGACTTTTGGCGTTGTTTTAGTGTGAGGAACCCACCTCCAAAGTTTTTAAAAGCATTTTTGATACACCATATATATATATATATATATATATATAGTCTTAAGATGTGCTATATTTATGAGATAAAGTGCTCAATATCAGAGATAGAGCATGAGTAAATATAAAACTGTTGTGGAGTGATTTCACAGTGGAGGCTTGTATCTGTACTAAATCGGTCCTAAAATAGGTTCGTCGTACAAAACGTTAGGAACTTGATATAATAGGTATTACGCAGAGTAATCTTGTTGTGGTCGTTGATACTTTAGTATTCGACTAACTGTTGTCCGACATCGACTGACTCACCGACTGACTCGTTACTCTTTCTACTCCTACTTATCATAGGTGGGAGAGTCTATTAACTATAGAATAGGTGTGTTCCACTATAACAAAAAGTGAACATAGAAGAATGCTAGATGCAATCGTCAGGCCACGAGTGCCCTGACGATTGCATCTAG
Source organism: Acanthosepion pharaonis (assembly GCA_903632075.3). Taxonomy (NCBI): domain Eukaryota; kingdom Metazoa; phylum Mollusca; class Cephalopoda; order Sepiida; family Sepiidae; genus Acanthosepion; species Acanthosepion pharaonis. Next base: position 1,809,412 of record CAHIKZ030001857.1, read on the forward strand.
CATGAAACAGACTGTCGCTTGACATGTCGTATTGACTTCTATGTTCACTTTCATATATATATATATATATATATATATATATATATATATATATATATATATATATAGAGAGAGAGAGAGAGAGAGATAGATAGATAGATAGATAGATAGATAGATAGATTTTATTTTTATCTCTCCGAAAGCAACTTTCAAATCATGTTAGAATAATCACCAATTAGAACTCTGCCGGACAATAACAAGATGGCTTCTCTGAATGTGGTTTCTTATAAGATGGCGTCGTAGTGTATTCAATTAATGTGTTGTGAATTTCACTTCATTGCCTATTTCTATTTGGGGACAATTCATTGTGAACTCTTATAAATTTTATATTTCTTTTATCAAAATTACAGCAAATATGGGGGTGAAAATGATTCACATTAAATCAATTCGTTTGGTTGAATTCTGTCTTTATGACTTCCCCTGTGACGTTCGAATTCTCTTAAGCAATACCAAATCATTCGGGGAGCAAGTTTCAATTAATGGATGACATATTACTATGCTTATAACTAGCTTTATGCATCTGGGGACTATCGGAGTGCAACAGCCTACTCGCTATTGCACTACGCTAGACGTTCACTTCGCTAGTGCAGCTGGTTCGTTTTTCACTGGATGTTCTCTTATTGAGACTTTGTTCCAAACTAATCTAAGCTTAATAAATGATTTTTACACAAACAGATTGGCAGCTCAGTCTCACCGTTTTACTGTCGAACTAGCTCGGTGCCACCGTATGTTTTATTTTAATAACTCCTTTTATCACCTGTGTAACTCCCTTCCGATTTTATGCTTCCAAGACGACGATAATGTCCAAAAATTTAAATACGACGCCAGTTGCCATCTTCTATCTTCCGGACGTTATTCTTTTAATGTCCTTTCTCCTCACTAAAGTCTTGTTATTCTTTTTCACTTCTAGTAACCCCTGGCGTCTTCAGCTATGGGTTAAATAGTAAGGCGTGAAATGATTAAAAAAAAACAAAAAAACAGTGAAGTGTGTGCATGCGTACAATCTCTACTGTAATGATTTTATGAATCGCCCTTGTGAAGACACTAGGAACTCTGGCGTCAGTAAGTTTTCAGGAGAGTTAGGGGACAGGAGCCTAAATATTTAACAGTCTAGTAAGACGATTTCATCTTTATAATCACTGTTACGATCCAGAATAGTGATGATATTTTTATCATTCTTAAAATAACCTTTCCATCAGGGATGATAGAAAATAAGGATATTTCATCATCCCTGAAATAAAGATAAAAAATTTCATCATCCTAAAAACAACCTTGATGAAAAATGAGAAAGATATTTCACTATTCAAAACTCTGATTATAAAAACGACCCTTCCCCGACAAGCGAGGGCAGTCAGAGCAGTAGGGTCAGTGGAGTAGAGAACAGTAGAGTAGCAAGTGACAGTAGCAGTAGTAAAAAGGCCCACCACATAATTATCATCAACTCTCCGTGAAAATCAAAAACTGACGATTTCAAACGTTATCCTCGCCAATGAAATTCTTGGAACAAGCAGAAACAAGCACAAACTTTTAAATAAACAAAAAAGACAGTAACACTAAGAACATCATGAAAAGGAAAATACACATTCATGTTATTGTGATTATTATTCTGTTATTCTTGTTATTTTTTATGTTTTTGTTGTACGTTTAATTTATTTCGTTTTGAATATAAAAAAAGTAAAGAAGATTCCTCTATTAACTACTACTACAAATACATATAACAACGAATAACTTACATTAACAACTACACACTCCACTACGTTACATCACTTTCAACTTGGAGTTCGTAATGGTATCTAAAATTCAATGCGGGAAAGTGTGTTGCGATGAAGATCAGGGACAAGTTGAAATACACTTATACACCAGATGAAGTTTGCCTTAATCAAGGAAAAACACAAAGAGACTTGAGTATTCTAATTTCAAGTGATTTCTCTCCAAGATCACATATTTCTGAAATCGTAAAGAAGGTTAATCAAAGAATAGGCATGTTTAAATGCTGCTTTGTGAATCTTACTCTCAAGAAAAGGTAAAATCCATTTGACACTACATTTATTCAAACAGTATTCGAATACGGGGTTGTTATCCAGAGCCCAAAACTACAAAAAAAAAAAAATGATATCAACCTATTGCACTCTGCCCAGGAGAGATGCCTCAGCCTAGCAACAGGTAAAATCTAGCTACCGTCTCTTAAGGCAAGTCACTAGTTCACCGATCTGTTTGAGGCGTAGAAAATACGGAATGGCTATTGTAAAATAGCAGTGAACATTTTTTTCACATTCTCAAACAGAAGGATGTGTGGTCATTCACACAAATTGATGAAACAGCAATTGAAAACGGTTGCAAGATCTAAATTCCTTTCACTGCGGATGATAGACAGGTAGAACTCTTTAACTAGGGATGTTGTTAACGTAAAACGACGCTGGCTATTTTCAACGAGAAACTGAAAACCCTGCTCAAATGAGCTGAAGGTCTATTGACTCATTCTAAATTCTAATTCGAAATTTAACCCTGGTTAAAACGAGTCTCATTTTATATACACATTTGTCTATTTCTTTTACATTTAGGTTAACTGGTCTGCTCGTAAGAAAGAGAAATTTTGTGGGTAATTTTTGTAGATTAGCATACATTACAGCTTCTTTTACCCTCGACATTTGTAAGAATAAAAAAAAATACTGACTTTTTTTTAGCAGTTGAAGTGTGGGTGTGTCCTGTTCATAATATAAATTGATGTAATGAATATGCATACACCTGGGTTCCCCCTTACAGTAATATGATTGGCTGGTGTCAGCCATAAATACAGACTGATATGGACTACGCCGATTTGTCTTCGCCTATTGCCTACCACTACGAAGAGGACTAGTCTATTACGGTTACCTGCTAGATTGTCCTACCCGGTTACAGTAGTCCAAAAACAATTTTCTACTTCGAACAAATATATCCCCTTCCGGGACATATCATAAATACAGTGCCAAATCCTTGACTTCTTAAATAGTTGTCCGTACTTTGTTTAAATTTACAAATATCAAGTTGAAACTGTTTTTATATCATGCTAATGCTGAGGATGTCTCCCACCCCCACGATTCTTAATAATCCACATTTATCAATGATTTAAGTTTCAAACTTTCCATTTGTCAATAACAACAAAGTGCAGATAACTCTAAGAAGACAGTCATTGATTTGACAGTGCATTTCTATTACGAACAGGATCCTATTCCTAAAATGATAAAACGAACCAATATGTTTGGATAAAGGAAAACACCGGGATGGGGTGGGGTGTTGAACAAATTTTATAACGCAAATAGCTAATAAATAAATAAATAAATAATGCTAATCTACAAATTTCTCACCTCTGTAAAATTTTCCCCCTATTTCTTTTAAGTAATGTCATTTACATTTTTAGGTTTATTTTAAACATTTAACTACAATTACAATATTTCTGTGCAGTAAACTAAAATCTAACAGCTTGTATTTTCTTATTCGGTGGCCGCTGCTTGGTTGTTCCCGCCATAACTTACTTCCGGTTTATGACGCTGCTATAATGCAGCGAAACGCGAAAACATGCCATTAACTATATTGCATTTATTCTGCTCAATTTACAAGTGCAATTTTAGCATTTCTGCGTGGGCTGACACGCATTAAATATCGGAAGAGGGAACGTTGGTCTATTTCTATCCGGATTATCATTTGTTATAACCATTTTTGCTGGCTCTTTCCATAAATTATGCAAATTTTCTCTTTTAGATACCCAATGTATATTTCTTGCAGGAAATGACCTTTTGGAAAATGAAGTCCTCATTTTGCATTTTGCACTTAATATTGTTGTGTAAATTTGGCTTAATTTAATCTTTCGCGTTTTTTCGGTAGAAATAAAAGTATTAACTTTTGGGGTTTGACTTTTTAAACTCAGCATTATTTATGCAATTAGCGTCATTGGCTCTATTACTACCACTACTACTGGTGCTGCGGTGTTTATATTCATGCCAGAGTGGGGCACCTCGAGGTGGTGTAAGAGTTAGCAAGCTTGTCTCGCTAGAACAATTACGACGGAGTAGTGAGTTCGATCCTCACTGGGTTCCCCATAATTTCGGCCTTGTGCCACATCTGAGCTACGCTTGGAAAATCACTATAGTCATGCCAGAGGTCTATGCTGGCCATCGCCGGGGACTAAGAGACACCACCTCAAACATTTTTTACACTTAGGTTTCTTCCCGAAATCGCTAAAAAAAAGAGCATAGCTTTATGAAAAAGACGCCAAACTTGTCGAAAACAAAATTTTATCGTCTAAATGCTTATGTTATTATTAAGATGAAAGATCAAAGTTTATTTTTTTTTAATTTTTCCTTCTTATTAGAACATTCTAAATTTTGATTAAAAAAAAACTTGTTTCTCTTTCTATCACCAGAACTATTAAATAACATAGACAATTTTTAGCACGTTTTTTTTTTTTTTTGGTATGACACATTAATTTGGAAAATCTTGCAAAAATAAAAATAATTGTAGGATGTTAATGAAACTTTCAGGAACTATTCACAGATGATTGACATTATTATAAATTTTTTTTTTTTTATTAAAGTCATGGCAGAAATATTTTTTATATTTATTACCCTCCCCCATAACTAACTTTATGAAAACGCTAGAAATTTGATCACATCGGGTTTAGTGATTACAATAGTTACACCCCTCATATTTCTTGACAACCACACTAATGATGATTTTAAAGGCAGGTAGGTCCTAACCACTTGTGACTATTTCCCTCCTGCTTTTGTCTTGTACTAAGCTAAGTTTATTAAATAATTTGTCCTTTTTAGCAAGATACTCTTCAACGATGACAAAACTGTCCTTTTCAGGACAACACTCTTTAAAGATTACAAGATTGTCCTTTCCAGGACAACAATTTTCAATGACTACAAAATTGTCTTTCTCAGGACAACGCTCTTCTCACCTTCTACATTAATGTTATACCGGAACATACCTATTCTATTATAATAGACTCTTCCACATATAATAAGTAGTAGTAGTAGCAGTCGTCAGAGGGCTCAGTGGAGTTGGTCGAGTCAGTCGATGTCGGACATTAAAGTATCATCACCATAACTAGATTGCTGCGTCATTAACTATTATTTCAAGTTCCTAACGTTTTGTACGTCGAACCTATTTTAGGACCGACTTAGTGAAATACAAGCCTCCACTGTGAAAACTACTCTACAACAATTAACATGCTGAGATATTTTCGGCCTAGTGCACCGTAACCTTATTTTTTGTCCATGTATTTTCTCTAACAAAAATAAACTTGGCAATATATTTTTTATTTAAGTCTTTGTTTTGTTTGTTGTTGTCTTTCGTCATTCAGTATCTATTTCAGCAATAAATTCATTACTCAACAATTTCTAGGAGGGGAGTTATTATTTACATTGCATTCGAACTATTATTATTGCAGTGGTGCATAATTATCAGGCGTTTTTAAACAATATTATGAAAAAAAGAAACAACATTTCAACAATGATTATTCCGGAGCTGGTGAATATCGATGCGTATTTTTATAACCTGAAAATAAAATATTTTCATTAAAAAAAGGAAACAAAACATCATTTTTTATCAACAAATAACTCACCTACAAAACCGCCTGATAATTATGCACCAACCCAATATCATCTTTGTTGTTATTATCTTAACGTTTCGGCCGCAATAGCTTCCGGTTTTCTTCAGGTGTCTGCGATCCGGTACCTTTTAGGGAATTTCGAACAGAACTATTGATTTAATCTACAGGAGATAAAATAACAAGACAAGATATCCCTATATTTGGACAAGGGAACGAGAACAATCTACCCGCGTAGATTATATAAATGATTCATTTCTATGAAAATTCTCTGGATATGGAAAAGGCCGGAGAGTTCAACGATCGAAACGTTATCATAAAAAAGATAAGGATATTAGTCTGATTGTAAATAATTATTTCTCGACCGATACAATAGTTCGAATCTCTGGGGAATCTTCGTGGAATATCAGTTTATTTCATAAGTTTACTGTGTCTGATACAAGGTTACAATATTGGAAAGGTGGCGAAAATCGTTAGGAAAATATTAGATAAGCTTGATCTACATAGAAAGAAAATTATTCAAATAATCCGTAACTGGAGAACAAACAACTTGTAAGGAAACGGGCTAAGTGAGCACATTTAAAACAGAAAAAGGAACGCGACAAGGGCGTGTTTTGTCAAGCTATTTATTTAATTTACACAGCGAGTTGATTCCAAGAGAATTGGTGGACTTATTAAGATTTATTTCGGTAGATGAAACCTTAACGGCACTGTTTATGGTAGATTCAGAAAAATAAGAAAACGCTACATAATTATTGGGTTGGTGCATAATTATCAGGCGTTTTGTAGGCGAGTTATTTGTTAATAAACATTGCTGTTTACTTTTTTTTAATAAAAATATTATTTTATTTTCAGGTTATAAAAATGAGTGTCGATAATCATACTCATTTAAAAATGTTATTGTTGAATTGTTATGCTTTTTTTTTCATAATAAATATTGTTTAAAAAACGCCTGATAATTATGCACCAACCCAAGAGATAAGGTAGATAAGAAAAGAAAGTATTTTTTCTTATCATTTCACCTCAAGCAAGGTGAAAGTGCCACAGTGTAGTCAAAATGAAAATGAACGAGAATATTGACTATGGGGAGGATTGAAGAAAGGACAAAAAGTACAGGGTTCAAGAAGACAGAAGATTGCGATTGTCGTGGCATTTAGATTTTTGAAGATTGTAGTTAACAGGGAAGCAAGAAATCGGAAAGGAGTTCCATAGGTGGGAAGTGTGGAAAAAAAAAAACTCTTTGAAATGACGGTTGCATCTAGCTAGTTCAACAGTAAAGTGGTTATTTGCTAATCTAGTAGCACGCTTAAATTCATGTAGTCGGAGAACCAGGAAAAAAAAGATCGTCCAAGCAGTTGCCATGAAAATATTTGTAGAACAAGCAGCTGGAAGCGGCGTCACGTTGGTGAGAAAGTGAGTGTAGACTAGATGGCTATTGTACTGTAGATCTTTCTCTTTGTCAAGAATCCCGAGATGCACAGAAGGAGCACCAGACTAGATATGGTAATTGTGTTCAATAAATGATAGATTTATAAATGTGTAAGATGGATTCTGACAAGAAAATTTTGTGGTATGACACAGTGAGCCAACCTTTCTTTGCCGTAGACGTATTTCTTCTTCTTGTCTTGTCTTGATGCGGCATTCACCCTGGGCGGATTGAGCCGGCTTCTTCCTGTTGACGCACCGCAGCACGGACCATTGCTGCCCACGCTCGTCGGTCTGTCGCGAGGTCGCACGAGATGGTAAGCCAGTCGCGGTTCCAGCAGCGGAGGCCGGAAAGTAGCACCAGATCCTCCTTGATCGTTGAGGCCCACGTCTTCAGCTGTCCGCCTATCCGCTTCCGCCAGGTGGGCGGCGGTGTGGGAAGGAGAACGTAGACGTATTTACTCTAATAAGACTGAGTGCATGTTTGTCAAACAAAACAAGAACTCAAGAGTTTTTTAATAAACATTCCCCCCCCCGCAAATAATCTTTTGAAATATTTCAACCCAGGATATTCTTATTCAATCTCTCCCGCTACCGTGTATAAATATTCTCAGAGTTCCAATCTGGACAATTCCTTAACGTGTATTCAGAAATAGTCTCCCAATCTTTTCTCTCAGTTGAGTCTCTGTCTTTGGGCAGAGTGCACGCAGGGGCGACTCCGTCAAAGGACAGAATCGCAACTGAGGAAAATTATACTGAGAGGTGCCGGCCCTGAGGAACAGCTGCCCGAGGTCGCGTCTCTTCATTGCACTAGAGAGAAGGATTGGTGCACGCACTGAGGCCAGCGCAACCGACGGTTCCTTGCCCGGAAGTACGCGCTCGGGATCCCCACATTAAACCAAACCGACCTTGTGTCACAACCTGCCCTCGTGGTGGGTTGAGTAAATATCTAGTCTCCCAGTCTTTGCGTTTCTTAGTCAAAATTGAGAGAGAGCGTTAACCCTAGAACACTAACCATGGGTATATAGTATCCAGCGCAAATTTTCCAATTTTTAATTACAATTTTCAGTACCTGATTTTCTTACCTAAATAATATTTTTCAGTTCCTATTAATGTTAACTCAAATTACAAAGTTTGAAGTCCCTGCATGTAAAATATTTCAAATAAAGATTTATATTTAATATTTTTTTGATATTTTCAAAATCGGGTATGATATACCCATGGTTAGTAGTGGTGTAACTTTAATTGATGGTTAGTGTTCTAAGGTTAATCAGGGTGGCAAACACAAACCGGATCAACAAATAAAGACGCAAACAAAAGATTTGGCATTTTGCAAATCATTTAGTTTCTCTACATTTTTCTATTTTCCACTTTCGTAATAATGAAAAAGGAAACATGAAATAGCAAATTCTAGAAATTTTTTGTCTAATTTCAAAAGTTTTCTTACACAATCCATCGAATTGGAAAGAGACGGGTCCCGTGTGAGCTATTTCCATTTTAAATATTTTGAACAAAAGTGATTAGCGTATGTAACTCGAAGAGAAAATAATGACATAAAATAGTTAACTTTCCATACAATCAAAAACAAAACATTTCGTTTGGTTGATTTTGTTTAGCAGCATATCAACCTATATGGGTTATTTAACCTCTTTCCCGCCAATTATTTTGCGAAAATTGTTTTATTTTCAGACGATTTTTTTAAAAGTAAACAAAAAATTCTTATTTATCTAAAAAAAATATATAGAATTCAATAAACCAGTGACGAGTAAAACAAAAAATAGTCTAGAATCGGAGCCATAATTCGCATGAGCAAAATGGCGAGTTAAAATTTATTATATCGTTTTTTTGTTTGTTTTTAATATATTTTCAAATCTTTTTTTTTTCTCGAAATATATATTTAGATGTATATTCCCAGTTGTGTGGATGCTTGCTAATTCCTTTTTCTCTGATAAGAATTTAAGCTCCTTGAGCGTCCATCGTTCTAGGCTTTCGGAGAGAAAGCAGACGCTACGTTGGATTCTTGCTTAATTTTAAATTTCCAAAAAAATTCTTTTAAAGAATATTGAAAATTTACAAAGTTTGAACAAAGTATCTATAAACAAAATGTTTTTTTTTGTTTTTTTTTAATATAGTAACTAAGAAACTGAGGTACCTTGAAGTACCCGAGCGGGTGGCTAAAACCTCTACCAAGCGTATGAGTTGACAATTGGACTTGTTTCAAGCTGAAAAGGGCATAAAAAGAATCAAGATCGACGAATAAACACGTCTGTAACTTGATTTTTCAACGTTATATTTTGGACGTGTTTATTCGTCCGTTTCTACAAAAGACACTTTCGGTAAAAACGTATATACACGACTATGCCGGGATAGGGGCCTATGCCGAAATCTAAATATTCTAAACGTAATTTCATGCCTTCAACTAAATATATTTTGTACATAATTTTATACTTGCAGGGTCATCGTATGTTTTATAGATGTACATATTTTGTACATAACCTGTTGCAGGTGTTATATGTGTTAGTATAGCACATTGTTTTCGATTTCAGTATTTTCAAATAGTTTTGGATGTTGGTTTCCTTGTAGTATTTATGTCTTACAGGCGCTAAGTAAGTACTTTTAACTAAAATGTGTTCCACCGAGAGTGCTGCTTGGCATTACGGGTCACACCTGTAGTGGTGGTAGGGTCTTAACCCTCTGCAGAGGTGCAGTCGATGTATTCCACAACCCCAGCCAACAGGGTGGAACAAAACATTTGAAAGGAAACTCCTATCAATACAACAAAGAGAAATAACAGAAGACGTGTGAAGTATAAGGACAAGAATTTTTCGTCTTTTTCCAACCGATTCCTTATATTTTTGCATTTCTTTTAGCCTCTCTGCTATTCCAATTCCTTGTTTCAATTGTGGACTCGACTGTAGTTTAATAACAGACGAGAGAAAGCGTAACACAGAAATCTAGATTTACCTAGGAATAGCGAAAGAAGGTTTTCAGAAACTAAGCAAGATATTAAGAGATGGAAAAATGTCCTTAGATATGGAGAAAAGAGGGCCATATATCTAATCTGCTATGTAGAAATGAATACTGAACAGTTTTGTCACAAAGAAAAGACTTGAAGAGTCCCAGAAGTGGTTCTACCGATGAATGTTGAGAATACCATAGACAGATTATGTGAGAAATGAGGAAGTTTTCAGACTAGAAGACTGATGGTAACAATCAGAAAAACACAGCTCAGATTTCTGACGCGCATATTCAGAAAATGATTTATTTCCCGAAAATATGTCTGAATTCCTGTGATGAAGAGTTACTAATTACATTCAGACTATTGTCATCATCTTAATTATTATTATCATGACATTTCGGTTGTGTTGCACTCCGGTCTTCTTCAGGTGTCTATCGATCTGTGTAACCGTCAGAGAATTTCGAACTGAACGCTTTATATAATCGACATATGATAAACATGGCAAACGGAACAGAAACAATCTACCCCAAGTAGATTAAATAAAAGCTTCAATAAGAAATTATCTGAAGGTTAGACGATTCAACAGACACCTGAAAAAAGCCGGTGAACACAACGACCGAAACGTTTTGATCATAACTACGAAGATGAGGATATTAGTCTGAATGATTAATATAAGTAATTATTTCTCTAACTCTAATAGTTGGTATATTTGCTGTGTCTGACAAAAGGCCATAATATCCACAGTACATCGAAGGTAAGAGAATAAAAAACTAACCTGCTTGACAAGTGGGAGGAAATGATTGGCTGAACAAGTGTTACAAGAACAAAAAATGGGTTATAAAAGAGACAGGACCGTTGAGATAACCAGAGATAGGAAGCTATGGAGGGTCATTATCGCCCACGTTCTGAAGAGATATAGCAGAAAGGGAAAGAGGGTGAAAATATGCGTCAGGAGTGTGCTAGATATTGCGCTATGGTAGATGCACATGACGTAATCCTTATGGAGGAGACTGATACCGGATTTTTATGGTTCTCGAGCAAGTTCTTGGTATATTCTTTTTTTTTCTCACTATGACTCAGGTTTACTACGTGATCTTCAGTAACAACACTACATTAACTTAGAACATGCTTATTGTGTACAACAATTAGATTAGAAGCATTGACCATATTTACAAAATATCTCGCTATTGTGGTTCTTTTAGTCTCATTGTCAGCTTCTGGTTTGTTTGTTTGTCTGGTAAAATCATTCTCATAATTTACAGCAACTCACTGTTCCGACCCAATAGCTTTTGCCAACATTTGCAGTTTCTTTTGGGTGCAATCTATTCTAATAAATCTATTTTGAATTTCTTATAAAAGTTTCGTGTTTCCTGCCCTCAGAGCGGTCTTATCCAAGTTATTTTTTTCTGCTGTTTCTGTTTGCGCAAAATAGTCTTTTTTTTCCCTAATTTTTAAGTTTTATTACTTTACTAAAACTTCGTTCATTGTCTTTATCAGCGTTTTGCAGTGCATGGCTGAGATTATTAATTTTCTATTTCGTTGTGTTCAACTTTCACCCCTTTATCATGGAAACCCCACAGTCTTTTGTCCTGAAGCTCTCTTCCTCTTTCTTTTGTCTTTACATAGAGCTTATCTACAGCGTCTCAGGTTTAGAAGGCATTATACATCACTTAAGAGTTTAGTATTTTTTCTGAATTTCTCTCTAAACCAAGTTTTAAAGAATCGAGGATATGTAATTATTCTTTTGGTTATAGTTCGGCCATTTTATTTTGCTTCCTAAAAATGTTTATTTCTCTTGTAATATTTTTGCTTAGATGTTTTGCCAAAAGATTTCATCTCGAACCTCCAACGCCTTCTTCTGTAGTTTATAATATGCCTTATTATATGCCTTATAATTTGCCTTATAACTGTTATAGGGGATTTATAACTCTTAGTAAATAACGTCTTACATTTATATATACAAAAATGCTCGTAAAACTGTGAAACAGCAAGACGTGGAAACAACAAAACGAGTATCATTTATTATCCGATTGTTATGTGGTGTTGGAGAAACGAGAAATAGTAATACTGAGTAAAATTGTGAGTTTGGGCCCGAATGTAAGTCAAATATGGATCGGAATCCAGCAGAAGTATAAGATAAAGAATAAGCAAAGTCTATACAGTCTATCTTGTATGTTTTTTTATATATATATATATATAGATGTGTGTAATTAGTGTCCTGATAATGTAGTTGGATAATGCAAGAAGTACCTAGGATTTTCTGACCTCAAATTTTTTTGAGTGATAAAAGATAAATGTTGCTATTTTGGTCTGAAAAAAGAAAAAGAGACGCAATTTACGTTGATGCACGTGTTAACGACGTGACCATGAGAACTGCTTGTCAGATAGTGAGAATGTCATGTATTTGTGTGTGTAGAGGAGAAAAGTTGTGATTCTCGTTGGTTTAGAATGAGTGGATTATTGATAATTATAATTGTTATAATTATTTTATTATAATCATTTTTAACACTATAATTAATTTTTATTTATTCATTTTTTTATAGACACGATACTGTCTTTGACTGCTATTCCTCTGATCCAAGAATTATGTACAGCAATCCTAATTTAGGCACATATTTTTAGACTGGAAGCTTTGTAATATTTATAAAAATAATGTTTTCCATTAAATTGGAACCTCGGATTTCGGGCGTATTTTTGTAGTGGCGAAATTATTTCTCTTGTTTCCAATCGTCAAAATGGCTTGTTAATCGTTTGTCTTCATGCGGTCAACCGCAGTCTGTGATGGCGTTCGTTCTGACTGACAGTAACACGAAACTAAAAAATAAATGGGAATTAACAAAAATGATTAAAGAAAAGTAACCGTCATGTTTCCTGTTTTTGTTTTTTCTAGCAAACGACAGAAAATGACGAATGTGACATTCACAAATTTAAAAAAAAAATGGATGACCCGCTCGTAAAAAGAGACGGAGGTCAGAGCGAAGCAGACGATAATTCAGACCTGAATTTTATCGTTTGTTTCATCGAAATTACTTAAATAGTCAACCCTTCTTTAATGACGGTAATAGGATTCTATTTGTACTGTTAACTACTCTTTCTCTATCATCTGTTTTCCTCCTCATTCCATTTTGCTTCTTTTTATCCCGTTTAATTCAACATTTTATATTCCCTTGTCTATTTTTAGATTCCTCCTTTCTTTTCTTACAAACTTTCTTTTCGCGTGATTTCTTAATCCTTTTTCTTTTCCCTATCAATGTCTCTTTCATTCTCTCTTTCTCTACCCGATCAGTGTTTCTTTCTTTCTTTCTTTCTTTCTTTCTTTCTTTCTTATCAGTGTATCTCTCTCTCTCTCTCTCTCTCTTTTATCAATGCATCTTTCTTTCTTTCTGTCTTTCTCTCCTATCAGTGTATCTTTCTTTCTCTTTCTGCTATAAGTTTCTTTCCTTCTTCCTATCCCCTATCAGTTTCTCTTTCTTTCTATCTCTCTCCTATCAGTGTCTCTTTAATTCTCTCTCTCGGCATTGTCTCTTTCTTTCTTTCTTTCTTTCTTTCTTTCTTTCTTTCTTTCCAGTGTCTCTTTTATGTCAATGTTTCTTGATCCAAGAAAGAAGCATATTAGCGAAAATTAACCGAACTCGCCATCAGAAATGCACGTTTCAAACGACACTGTCATCTTCTTTTATGTGCTGTGTCCCTTCAGGACGTAGGGGATCATGGCTCTCCACTTCCTCCTATACCTTGTAGTTCTCAATATGTTTTGTCTTTTTGCTACATCTCCCAGACCCTGTTCTGTCATCCACTTGCTTAAGCCTGCTAGGTATGTCACATGTTGCTTTCCCCTTGTCCCTCTTTCCCTCTATTTGCCCTGTGAGTATCAGATTTTCCAAGCCTTCCTTTCTCATTATGTGTCCCAGAAATTTCAGCTGCTTCTTTCTGATGTTAAGCATAAGTTTCCTCTTTATTTGCATCCTCTCCAAAACCTCATCGTTACTCACACGTTCGGTCCCTGATATCCTTAGCATCCTTCTGTAGAACGATACCTCCGTTGCCTCGAGTCTCTTCTTCATCTTTGAGGAGACCGTCCAACATTCGCTGCCGTAAAGGAGGATAGATATCATGTAGCAGTTCAGTATTCTTTTCTTTGTTACCAACGAAACCCACCTGTGTCGTAATACTCTGCCTAGCTTTTCATGTTGGCCATCCAAATATGTCTTCGTATCTCATCATCACACTTACCATTCTCTGTTAGAACACTTCACACCTGCTTGATTGTAGTGTTCCCGACCCTTAAATCGCATTTCGGGCTGATTTTTTCTACTGCTGACCATGCAGTCTGTCTTCTTTTAGTTTATGCTTAGTCACTTCTTTTTGCTCTCCTTCTCTACCTTCTGTAGGATTTTTTTTATTTCCTTTCGGTGTTTGCTAGTAGTACTGTGTCATTTGTGCTGTATTTCTTTATCACAGTCATTCTTAATTTAACTCACCGTCATCTAGGCGAGTTAAATTAAGAATGACAATGATAATGAAATATGGCTCAAGTGACAGCTAGAAGTTAACTGAAAGTCACAATATCACGACCCCTTCATTTGATTATTTTTCATATAGTTAATTTTCGAAATACATCGTTACTTTTGTCTTGAATTAAAGGCATCCCCAAACTTGCATACAAACGAAAGTAATGTTCGTATCTGAGTTGTGTAGACGCCGCTTCGTTTTAGTAAGATTCTTTTTATTTTTCAAATAAAAAGTTTACAAATCTCAACTTGTTTTTATTATTAACTAGCAGGTTCCACCCGCTCGTTATCGCTTTGCAAAGATATATTCACTACTACTTGAAATCTTTGAAATAAAAATTTTAAATGAACATTTCATTCATAAATTGGTTGTAAACATGAAAGAAATCATTTGTATTTATTCAGATAGCTAAACATTAGAATTTTAGCCATTTTTAAACAAATAAAACACGGTGAAACTGAATATTTAACAGGTGTTGACAGAAATAAAATACATGTATTTGCGTTTTTTGGTTATTAAGTTTAAAGTAAGTTTACGGTAGATGGTGCTGTATTGACAAGGTTACATTTGTCATTAGTATACATTCGTGGCTAGTCTGTCTTCAACCTTTTCACGTGTGTAGTAGTGAGACCGAAGGCAACCGAGTTTATCCAACCTTTGCTGCTGTGTATCGTCGCGTTGCTGAGACAGAATCCGTGGCACCACAAACTATGGATCGATAAAGATCGAGATCCACTCGTACGCCTGACCAGGAAAAGCATACCCTACAGGCTGTTGGAGACGATCCAGGTATCAGCACACGTCGAGTGGCCCTAGTATGCTGTATATCTCATAGTACAGCATGGATGGTACTTCAAGAGCAACTACTGTACCGTATCATTTGGAACGCATGCAGGGTCCTTCGCCCTTTGATCACTCACTTTTTCCGATGGTTTATTGTCTCTTCTGTCTTTACGGATGAGGCAACATTTGCAAGAGATGTCATAACAAATTTACACAAACAACATTTGTTTGCAGATCGGAATTCCCTGTTTAGACACCAGCATCAGTTTACGTTTAATGTGTGGGCTGGAATTGTAGGGGACTATCTGGTAGGTCCATATGTTCCCCCAGTACGTCTTACAGGATTTATCTACAGGGCTTTATTTCGAATACACTTCCAGATCTGCTAGAGGATGTACCTCCGCTAATACGAAGACACATGTGGTTCATACATGATGGGGTGCCATTACATTTTAGTCACATTGTTCGCAATGCACTGACCGACATCTGCCATGAAAGATGTATAGGTAAAGGAGGACCAGTTCCATGGCGTGAAGTCCACCCCCACCCCCATCAATCATTCGGATTTTTATCTGTGGAGCCACTGGAAACAATTGGTTTATGAAGCAAACATTAATAATGCAGAGACGCTTCATCAACGTGTCATGGGGGCCTGTGAAAATGACACCGTGTGTGAATATTTGAAAGGGTCCGCCAGTCAATGATCAGACGGGTGCATGCAGAGGACATTTTGAACATTTGTTACGAGATGGTGTGATGAGGAACTTTTGTACATATGTTTATATGGACATTTTACCTTGTTTTGGTGTTCGGAACCCGGCCCAAAAATCCGTCCTGGGTATGACGATAAACTACATCCGCGTCCAGGGTATGATGATAAACTATGTCCAACAGCAAGGCTTCTGATCAGGAGGCTTTGAGAAGCGTGGAACCACCTCTTAATTGCTGGTGTTTCCAGCTCCACCCTGACCAGGGGTGGTAGCACCTGTTAGGGTCCCAGCTATGGGCAAATAGTTAACCCCGAAACTGAAGTAAAAAGCATTTTGAAAGTGTAAAAATAGGTTTTTAATACCAGATAAACTTTTGTAAAAAATTATTACCAAAAATAGATTTTTGACAAAACAAAAATATTACCAGGAAAAAAGTTATCGGCATTAAATGACCAATTGAGGTTGATATGCCGTAAAACAAAACAAACCAAACCAAACCGGCCCATAAGTTTGTAAAAGTATTTTTGGATTGTATCTTGGATTGTACATTTAACAGCGTTCTACCGTAAAGTTTAAACTTAATGGCAAAAACGAAGAATTTGCGGACATATGTATATTTGGACTTTTGTTCTTGTTTTATGCGAGGAAGCCGTCTCCAAAGTCTGTAAAAGTATTTTGATACACCATATATATATATATATATATATATATATATATATATATATATATATACTATACTTATCTTCCCTTGGCGTTTTTGTTATGATAATTACCTCCCTTACTAGCATTCTTCAAGGCCAGCCGTGTCGGTTAAATATGTTTAGGGTGGCTAATTGTTATGAAGTCGCCAAGTAATGTGTAAATTCGCGAATTCCTCCTTTTTATCTACGGGATGAGCAGTTTATATTTTTTAGGCTTAGTCCGGAACTTTCCGATACAGTCTCGTGTATTTCGGCACCAATTTTCGATGAGAAGTAAATTAAAACCTATTTTGGATAGATTCATTTAAACTCCTCGGAGTATTTATTTCTTGTGCAGAGTCACTCGCCCTTCTATAAAAAGAAGTGCAACAAAATGCTATTATTTTTTATATACGCAACCAAAAAAATTTAGATTTGGTTGTCAACTCTTGGAAGATAATTGCGAATTTGTAAACAATGACATTACAAGGCTCTTTCCCTTCCTCGAATTGAGCACTGTCAGTCATTGCCGAATCAGTCGAGTTTCGATCCCGGCTTGAAGCAATCGAATGTCGAGCCACAATGATGAGCTGTGATACAGCGAAACGATCTGTCTGTGGATGACAGTACACACACACACACACACACACATATATATATATATATATATATATATATATATATATATATATATATATATATATATATATATTATGGGGCGTGGTGGAGTAGTAGAGTGCTAATACCCTTGGGAAAGATATTAATCCTCTTCTTCTGTCTTCAGGATAGACTGGGTTCTATAGACTTGGATGGCAACTGGTCTCGGAGAAGGACAACACTGAATTCAAAATTCAGTCGTTTCGGGACCTTGTAGCTCTGTTTTGAATTAAAAAAAAAAATGTGGTTGGCTTTGAACAGAGCCTTTACCATTATAATCAAATCATATGTGCTATCGGTTCGAAGGAACTGAGCTGTTTGACGCTCATACTGGAGCCACGACTACTATCCCCAAGCCGCTCACTCTAGAGCATTAGAAGGGTTTCAATTCTCGGTAGTGGATGCGCACTGCTGATGAGTCCCAAATATAGGATGAAACGGCCGTCCAGTGCTTTCTGCATTCTGATGAGGTTTCTTTCAGACTCGATAAACTACTTAAATATAATTATCAAACCCTCCTAATAATTTCTATCATGTGTATATCATTGCTTGAACCGGCTTCTAATGCTCTAGAGTGAGTGGCTTGGTGATAGTAGTCGTGGCTCCAGGGGGTACAGTCCTATAGTTAGAGAGAACTCAGGAGAGTTCCACCACGGAATATGTGAGCGATCAGCGCTATATTGAGTCTGATTTGCAATCTCTCCGTCACTGAGACCCATGGAACAGTTGGTAAGATGTTTCCTTGACAACCTAACTGCCAGTGTTTCAATTCCCAGTCGTGGATGCTGATGAGTTCCAAATATAGGACAAAACGGCCGTCCAGTGCATTCTGTTGAGGTTTCTTTCAGACTCGATGAATTATTTAAATATATATAATTGTCTTTATTTGTTAGTTTTTGATACTAATTAATATATATATATATAATTGTCTTTATTTGTTATTTTTTTGATACTATATATATATATATATATATATATATATATATATATATATATATATATATATATATTAATTAATAAATAAATTGCAATTTTGTAGACAATAATAGCAACATCTACACACAAACTAATGTTATTAATATGTGAAATCCGCTTGGCCCGTGTTTCTCCAATTATTACATGTCCCACCAAGAAAACATGATATGTAAACATGTCACTAAACTCAAAATATATGTCCGCTACGTAGATATTTTTATTTTGGCGAAAAACAAACAAGAAATAGATAATCTCAAAACCACATTTGAAAAAAAAAAACACTGTCCTTAACTTTATCTACGAACTAAAACAAAAAAATAAACTCCCATTCTTAACAACACTTTTGTAGAGTTAACTCCTCCTTAATTCCCTAATTGTTCTCTAGGGGTCGCTCTCCCTACACTTCTCGCCCCTTTCTCTTTTTTTATTTCTTCATTTCAGCGAACACCTCTACAACGTGAGCTCTCGCAAAAGATAACGTTTTCCATTTGTGGGAGACGCCATGAACATTATACACGCATACACGTACGTACGAACATTCACCAAAGAACAAACTCAAATGTTCACACACACACAAATGTTATTGTCTATGTCCATTGTAAAATTGAGTTGTTTAATACATATATTTGTTGATATATATATATATATATATATATATATATATATATATATATATATATATATATATATATATATCGGTCGTGTTTGTTTTCTTTTCATCTTCGGTTGGACTAAATTTGAGTCCGCCATTTTCTTGTAGTTGGACCTTCTAGCAGGAAATAAACGAACGTGTTTTTAACCCAACAACACACAAACCCACACGGTCCTCTACACTTTCTCCACCGCGTTGTATAAAAAAACACCAGCAGAAACTCCTGCCACCTTAATTTTAAGAGTGAATCACGACAAAATAGTAGTGATAAAAACTTTCCTAAAGAGAGCACACGAGAATTCATCCTCTCGTCTACTTTTCCTTAAAGAACTCAACAATGGTTTGATTAACTACCTCATCAACCACAAGATAAGACTATTTCTTTCCAAAGTAAATAATAATGATACTGAACACACAGACAAAAACAATAACATTAACATCTTCTACAAAAGACAAATACATGTCAACAATAAACAAGACTAATTTTCACTTAGAAATATCTTAAAAAAATACCCAGTTGATCGGAAAAAATTAAATTATCTATTACAAAAAATTTAAAACAGCTAATCTTATCATAAAAAATAACAACACACCTACAAAATCAAATCTACAAAGAACCAACATTATTCACGAGTTTAAATGCTCCTTAATGAACTGTGTTCCTGATCAAACCAAACTCAAATAATTACATTGGTCACACTACAACATGCTTATCCATACGACTTACGTTACACCTATCCGATCACTGGTTCATTAAAACTCCTTTAAGCACATAAAAAAATCCTAGCAGACTTCATCCGTGGTATCACTTGTTAGGGTCCCGGCTATGAGAAAATAGTTAACCTCCAATTAAAAAAAACTAAAAAAAACTATAAAAGTACAAAAATATATTTTTATATAAAAACATTACCAGCAATCGATTTTTATATAGTAAAATTACCAATAATACTTATTTATAGTAAAAATACCAACAATTGTAATTAAATGCATACAATGACATTCAGAATACATTTAGTTGAAGTTATAAAGTTGTGTTCGAAATATTTAGATTTCGGCATTAAATAACCCATAGAGGTGTTGATATGCCGCTAAGGAAAATCAAACTGTCAACATGAAAGAATTCTTTCAGGACATTAATCCATATAATATCGTACAATTTCTTAAAGAAATCAAACTGTATTCCAAAATATAACTTCAATAACACTACAACATAAAACACACATATTATCGCCTCTACTAATTATGTCTACAGAAAAATGTATATGCACAAAAACTGAGTATCATCTACCATGTATGCAACTGTGAAAGCAGAATAACATATATCATATTTTTATTATTTTAAAGCTTCCAAGAAAATTAAATTTCGGTATTAAATGACCCATAAGGAGTTGATGTGCCCTTTAAACAAACCGTCAATCAAACTGTTCAATGTAACTTTGTCATCAACTCATGCAAAACCTGTTTATAATCATTCACCTAAAATTTGTCGGATAAACTTATCAAATAATTTCTTTTAAGGCATCTTTCATTTTCTTCTGTAATTCATTACTACACTGTCAGTTTGACTGAGGGACACATGTATTCTTTTCTCTTGATCTGATCTTTTTTCAGGAATCACAGGAAGATGTTTCTCTACAATTACACCACTCGAGTAAAATTTATTCCTTGCTTTCTTCTACTGACATAGCGTCAATAAAAACATATCTCTGCATTTGAATGAGGAGACGACAGAACAAATAAAAATTGTATAATCTTTTCCAGATTCTGAGTTCTTTGGTTTTTCAATGTATTTCTGTTGTATTTATTTCTGCCCACCATTTTCTACAAATACTTTCACTTTATAAACACGGTGAAAACATTCATTTTTACCCTCTTATCAATCAACTATTTAAGACGCGTTTCCACATCGGCACCAGTTTGGTGTTTCGCTCAAGGTTATTTACTTGAAACGAAACAAAATCTTTCATTCGTCTTCTATCTTGTTCGGCATCTCTCGTTCGGTTTAATTACTTCAGCAGAAAACTTCTAACATTTTTCTTCATTTCCTTCTGCGAATGGATTTCGGCATGCCAAGCTTCCATTTTCGTCGGCATTACAGTTCAATTCTTTTTAGAAAAATATGACAAACTGGAAAGGTTTTGTTGTGACGAGTTTCTAAATACTGTTTGCTGGAATATAAAATTATACAAAATTATATATCGTTATATCAGTTCAATTCTTGTGTTCTATATGCATTTTATGAACAAACTTTCTGTTACATATCCCTGCGAGGGATGATCTTTGATTAACACAGGTGTTATGTTTTTCCAAACCCTTTTTCCTCATTTTCTCCTCTTGAGGTTTTAGCAGCTCTTTTCTAGTTGCTAGAAAAATGTTATTTGCTGTGTTTACTCTGCTTAAGAGTAAAACAGATGACGGAACATGACCTGGAAAGAATAATAAGAGGACCCATATTTCTTAGACCGACGAAAGAAAGGAAATTGTGGAGAGCCATGATCGCCCATGTTCTGAATGTTCCATTGTGAAGATGAAGTAAATGGGAGAAGATTCGCCTTAAAAATTTCTCATTTTTCACATTCTCTTACATGTTTATAGCTATAGTTCTTAACCGGGAGCCACATGGTCACAAGAAGGCCTTGCTGAACAATTCGGAGAACAGTTGACTGCAAGGCGATGTGACCGATTTTAAATGTGAATTAATTTTAAGTGTCTAATGATTTTTTCTTTTTCTTTTAGATTTGGCGGACATTTTGGCGATATTATTTTTCACACATAATTGCCATGACTTAAATAACATGATTCAATGGAGACATTTTACAATTTACACCAATAACACTGATTGATTTACTAACGACTTTGATCCGTCTTAATGAAACTGAAATACACTTAAATATAATCCATTTAATGAAACACTCGTATATATATATATATATATATATATATATATATATATATATAAAGTGTATTCCAATAACTTGGAACGATTCTAAATGTGAATTAAGTTTAAGCATCTAATGATTTTTTTTTTCTTTCAGATTTGGCGGACATTTGGGTGATATTATTTTTCCCACATAATTGCCATGACTTAAATAACACGATCCAATAGAGAAATAAATAAATTTTCACCAACAACACTGATTTATTTACTGCTGTAAATAAACCCGTCTTTTATGAAACAGCTTTTATTTTACTCATCAGATATATTTGAAAAAGCGAATATACTTAATAAGCAGGTACCGAGTAAACAGTGATTTGATATGCAAAAAGTTTGTTATTTCTTTTCTTGCCAAACTCAAGCTGTTCAGAATTAATATGGGACGCCGTGCATTAGAAGAGTTTCAATGTCTGGTCTCAGTCAGCAATGAAATTCTTGGTGCTGAGTCACGTGGTTCAATTGAGACGAAAAAGTCAATTCGCCATGCGACACTGAATCCCTCAGTGAAGAAACGAGCTAATATCTCAATTTCAGTCACTTTCTCACCGACGTGACGTGGTCTCCCTCTGTCTTTTCTACGGATATTTTCATGACTATTGACCTGATGAGCTTTCCTCCTTGCTGCCTCGACTATGAATTTAAGCGTGCTACTAGATTGTCAACTAGGTCTCACCATTTTACTATTGAATTAGCTAGATACGACCGTATATTCTATTCATATAGTCAGGATTTACATGTTTATTTCGTTAACCGTCCGCACTGTTCGGCAATAGGAATAATGATTTTCGTCTCTAATGTCTTGTAAATTTTAACGCCTCCAAAACAAAACTGTTTTCATTTAATTACTACATAAAAACTTTTCTGCTTACCATCATCATGGCCGATGCTAAATTCCAAATGAACAACACTCGACGCCTTCTTGTGCTCACGTTTTCTACTGAAGTGAAGTGGAGCGACTATATTGAATTAATTACTATGTCTACTGACAGAAAAATTGGTTCACTGGGTCGTGCTAGAAATCTTTTCACGTCAGAATCCATCGTGCACATTTAGAAATCTACTATTCGCCCGTGCATTGAATACCGCTTTCATATCTGGCTGATGCTAAGGCTGTATATCTCGAGATTCTTGACAAAATTCAAAGGAGGACCTGTAATGTTATCGACCTGGCATCTCGACTTCAGTGATTTTCTCACCGACGTGACGTGGCTTCCCTCTGTCTTTTCTACAAATATTGCCATAGCAACGGATCTGATAAGCTTTCTTACCTGGTGCTTCAACTGCATGAATTTAAACGTGCTACTAGATTGGCAATTAGGTCTCACCATTTTATTATTGAACTAGATGCAAATGTCTATTCTATTCTCAAATAGTTTGTTTTCTCACCTGTGGAACTCATTTCTGATTCCTTCCTTGACACCTACAATCAGCAAAAATTTAAATGCAACGCCAGTTGCCTTCTTGAAACCCGTCCATTTATTGTCCGTCCTCCTCACTTCTCCTCACTATACTCTTCTCATTCACTCTAACTCTCGGTAACCCCTCGCGTTTTTGTGGCATTATTGCTTTTCTTGCAGGGAAATGATTCTTGTCACTACGTGTTGTGGAGTGATTTCGCAGTGGAGGCTTGTATTTGTACTAAATCGGTTCTAAAATAGGTTCGACGTACAAAATGTTAGGAACTTGATATAATTGGTATTACGCAGAGTAATCTTGTTGTGGTCGCTGATACTTTCGTATTCGACTAACTGTCGTCCAACATCGACTGACCCTTGTTTCTCTTACTATTCCTACTTATATTAGGTGGGGGGAGTCTATTAACTATAGAATAGGAGTGTTTCACCATAACACTACGGTATCCTGTGAGCAAAAAAGGAGGTTGAGTTTTTTCCTATTATACCGCTTTATTCAACGCCACCTAGCGTGCGTTAAAAGTCTCAAGGTGGCCGTGTCCATAAAGAAATACATAAATAAAACAATGTATAGTGGCCATAAATAAATAAATAAAAATTAATTATAGTGTCAAAAATAATTATAATAAAATAATTATAACAATCATAATTAACATTAATTCACTGATTCTCAACCAATGAGAATCGACCCTACATTTCTACTCTACACACGCAAATATGTTACATTCTCACTATCGGACAAGCAGTTCCCACGGACAGGTCATAAACACGTGCGTCAACAAAAATTTGAGGTAAGAGAACCCCAGATACTTTTGGTATTTTCTAAATAAATTATCTGGACACTCATTATGCACATCTATTAAAAAAAATAACATACGAGAAAGATTGAATACATTTTACTTATTCTTTATCTTATCATTCTGTTGGATTTCAATCGATATTTGATTTACATTTAATCCCCAAACTCACAATTTACTCAGTATTACTCTATCTCGTTTCTCCAATTTCACATAACAACCAGGTAATAAATAATACTCGTTTTGTTGTTTCCACGCCTTGCCGTCTCATTTTTACGAGTATTTTTGTATATATAAATATTAGGTGGGTATAATTATTTACTCAGGGGTATAACTCCCCTACAAATCAGACACGATAGGGTAAACACAAAAATTTTAAACTGCGAGGGCAACACTGTATTCTGTACGTATGACGCATTTCCTGTCTTGTTCTTTTTTCTTTTTTTTTCTTTTTTTTTTAATTTCAGGACAAACACGTAAGTGAATAAACGTCTCTTACGATCTCAAAATAAAATGTGTTGCTTTTAATTCAGGTTTGAGTATTTTTATTCCTGTTGCTTTTTATTTGAATGCTCAGATTCTATGATAATTAAGTAAACTGAATGGAGATAAAAATAACGAATAAGTTATAAAAACAATAAGTGACAACAATTCAGCCAAGACATTAGTAGAGACTGTACAAATAAAAGTAGCGTATCGAAAGTTTCCAATAAACGGGGACTTGTAACTGGCTAATACGTAGTATATCTGAAAAAATCTAAACATTGATTTCCTGAAAAGGTACCACTACCCCGGCAAGAAAAGATATTTTCCCAGGAAATAAACCCAAGTCAAGTGATTCGAAGGCGACGAAATGTTCAATATATGTGACTTAACACCTAAGGTCATCTCGGGGAGCGATCGTGGAAACATTAATGACCCGGTCATCTCGGTTACTCATCAGTACATTTAATCTGAAAGTGTATTATATATTTATTCAAATAGGGTACTTGTCAAATGATACTCTGGTTTACATATAAGTGGTCACATCTGCTTACGATCAGACTACCTTTACCCGGCCTTCGGCACTGAAAAAACCACATAGAGGTTAATATTCTGCTAAACAAAATCGACCCAACCAAACTATTACCCGACCTTCGGAGGGTGGTGTCTCTTCTTGTTTCTTTTTAGATTTATGAGGGAAACAAGGTCCAGGAGATTCAAAACCCTGCGGCAGTATCTTTATCGTTGTACTAAAGAGGAAAGGTTAGCGGACCAACGATGCCAGCGTAGCAGTTCTCGCAGTGAGTGAATAATTTTTGTATCTGACATCTATATACGCGTATCGACAACCACATTAAACCTAACCTTGTGACACATCCTACCATCGTAGGTAAGTAGATAAATACTGGCCGCTTTCGGTTGAGATCAAACTGTAGTAACTGTTCTTTACTTATCTGCCGTGTCTTTGGGCAGTTAACAGCATTGACGGTGGCTGGTCACGATGATTCCAACCCTGCACAGTACCTCCCTGGCTGCACTAAAGTGGAGAGGTTGGTGGATACCGGCGCCATCGTGACAGTGTTGGCAGGGACTGGGCAATGTTGTGTACCCCACATTAAAAACGACCCTATGTCACATCACGCCATCTTATACAAGCGAGTAAATACCGGGTCAAAGTGTAGTAACTGTTCTCCTTGGGACTGTTCACGGAAAAACTTTAGTCCTTGAGATTCCAACCCTTCGGCTGCATTTGCGCAAAAGGGATTAGGGTTGTGGTTGCGAACGGATCTTGGGCAATTTTTTTGTCCTTAGCTTAGATGTGTGCATTTTGGAACCCTACGTTAAACCGACAATATAAAACATCCTAAGTCCTTGGGTAAGGCTAATTACATTTATTTGGCGGTAAAGGTTTGCATTTTATGTCCGCCATATAAGTCGACCCTTTTAGAATTTTTTTTTAGGTTTGAAAACTCGACTTGTACGCCGTCATTTACGATCCATTTTTATTTCTTAAATTTTAATTTTTATGTATCCCACGAAGTGCGTCGATGATCAAGCAAAGTTGTATAATGCCTCTAAACGTAAATCTTTTTCGGACTCATTTCTAGGTCACCCTATCGACTCATGTTTAATTCTTCCTTCTTTCCTTTCTTTTTCCCTCCCTCTGTGACTCCCTCCTCTCTCCCCTCTCCCTCTGTTCCCCCCTCTCTCTTTTTCTCCCCACCCACCAAATTTTATAAACCTTATATTGAATTTTTCATTTTTCTTTCTTCCTGTTTTATTATAGAAATTTCCTTTTCCTTTCTTTTTTCCTCTCCCTTTTCCTTTTGTCTGAACAAATTGATTCCATTTATTAAAAAAAACTTCGGTCTGAATAGATGAATATTTGAATATATTCATGAAATAAATTATAACCGAATGAATTTTTTAGGATCGTCTGTACTTTATATATATATATATATATATATATATATATATATATATATATAATTATTCTTTTAAAATATGATTTCATCTCTACATAGGAATTGCTATGTTTCAAAAACAGAAGCTAAAAACTTCCAATTTAATTACTGAACTTGAATTAAATTAAAGTACCTAGTTTTGTTTCATCCTCATGCGAATTTTGTAATAACTAATTTTGAAATTTACGTAATTATTAATATTACTAATATTACGAATGTATATGCTTCTAAAGCTCCGTAAATTTGAAATTAGTTAATCCAAAATTCGCTTCTAGATGAAACAGAACTAGGTACTTTAATTTCTGTAATTGAATTGGAAGTTTTTAGTTTCTGTTTTTGAAACATGGCAATTCGATGGAATCATATTTTTAAAAAAATAATTATAATATAGGCTCTACTTGTGTATCGAGCACTGTTTTTTAAAAATAAAAATACTAAAGAACTTCGGATTATTAACCTAACGGTTCTTTCCTATTTTTCAATATATTTGCATACACACACACACACACACACACACACATATATATATATATATATATAAAGAAAGAACAGCAAGATATATAATCCGGTGTTCTTATAGATATTTTTATTTTTACAAAATAGTGCTCAATGTAAATTTAGAGAGCATTAATATTATAAATTAATTGATTTAAAATATGTTTTTTTCGCTACACAGTTCTAACCATGTTTCAAAAATGGAAGCTAAAAGTCACGAATTTAATTTTGTGATTAAATTAAAGACATTAGTTCCATTTGAGGATGAAATGGAACTAATGTCTTTAATTTAATCACAAAATTAAATTCGTGACTTTTAGCTTCCATTTTAGAAACATAGTTAGAACTGTGTAACGAAAAAACCATATTTTAAATCAATTAATTTATAATATATATATATATATATATACATTCACATACTATGGAAATTAAACATGCCATCTATGTTAAATTAGTGTATTGTTTTAATGAAACATATTCCTTTGTGTCTTAGCATTTAAACAAAATTTAGTTAAAATAATTAAATAATGTTACATTTTAATCTTTCATCGCTATATTAATTCCTCTTCGCTACATTATCTCCCACTTACTCCTCTTGACCTTTAGTCTATCTGCTGACGCTTTTACATTTGTCCAGTCAGGATATTTAGAGATAAGAGATAAGTCGGACACCGATGACTACCAATTATTCTACTGTCAAGATAAACCCAACAATAAATATAATTGATTTTTTTTTATTGTTCAGACTTCTTTTTCATGTCTGTGATAAACGAGAACTTAATCTCACTTTTCGAAAATCAAGCTCAATTATTACAAAAATAAAATAAAGTATATAAATAGAATAAAAATTAAAAGGAATTTGCAAATTTGAAATTTTGGGCAATAAAAAGAAATCACCGCTACCTAATTTATATTTAGTCATCTCTCAAAGTGTGATGGTTAACAAGTTATTTGCTACTCACTGGATTCCCTTCGATAATATCCTTGTGCTAGAATAAGCTAAATTTAGAGTTATAATAAGCACCTACTGAAATCCGTAGTTAACGAGCTTATCTGATAAGCCAGTTCGCTAATGTACTAAGTTCGAACATTTTGGCTATTATTATGATGGCCTTGTGCTAGACTAAGTTTTTAAAAACATATCACTTACAGAAAACAATGGGTTGGAACAAAATTCATACAGTTTTTTTCAGTTTGGTCCTGATATGGCGTCTAGGCTGCACTTACTTTCCCACCACCGTAAAGTTGCCTCCCTTTGCCTTCTCTATAAATAATTTCATGGCAATTGTTCGGATGAGCTCTGCGCCATGATACCTAGACTTTATGAATTCAGTACTCGACTTTTGACGAGTTCTCATCAATTTATAGTTGAGTTGGTTAGATATAACCGTAATTTCTATATTAACAGTTTCTTTTTATCGCACCTCTCGCTTGTGGAACTCTCTTCTGGCTCTATGCTTCCCAGTTGACGTTAATCTTCTAAAATTTAATGCAATCTCAATCGTTCTATTCTACCTTACTGGCTATCTTTCTATTGTTCCCGCTGCTTAGTAATGTTTCTGTTTTCTAATTCTTCTGCACCCAAAATGTCGAAATTTAATGCCCAAATTTAATTTTCTTGGAATCTTTTAAGTAATAAAAATGTTATTCTGCTTTCACAACTGAATACATGGTAGATGATACTCAGCTTCTGTGCATATATATGTTTGAGCAGACATAATTACTAGAGGTGATATATGTTTTATGTTATAGCTTTGTTGAAGTTATATTTTGGCATACAGTTTGATTTAAGAAATTGTATAATATTATATGGATTAATGTCATGAAAGAATTCTTTCATGTTGGTTGTTTCATTGATTTTAATTATGAGTTATTTAATGCCAAAATTTAAATATTTTGAACGCAACTATGTGTCTTCAATTACAGATAAAATGTATTACTAGTTATTTTTTTATATATTAAAATTGGTTGTTGGTATTTTTACTACTTGTTCTTTCCTGTTGACGGCTTGATTTTGTTTAGCGGCAAATTAACCTACAAGGGTTATTTAATGCCGAAAGCTAAATATTTTGAACACAATTTTATAGTTTCACTAAATGTATTTTGAAAGTAATTGTATGCCTTCAATTACAGATAAAATATATAGTTGGTAATCTTACTATATAAATATGTGTTGTTAGTATTTTTACTATAAATATGTACTTTTATACTTTTATGGTGTTTTGTTTTCATTTGAAGGTTAACTAAGTGCATCATAGCTGGGAACCTGACAGGTGCTACCAGCCCGGATCAGTGTGGACCTGGGAACATAAACAATTAAAAGATGGTTCCAGGCCGCTAAAAATCTCCAATCTCCCAATCAGAGATCGCTTAACACTTTGGCAATAAGAATATGACATAAAAAGAAAGCGCTTTAATTTATCTCTATATATAAAACAGAGAATGTCTGTGTGACTGTATCTGTCTGGCTGACTGTCTGTGTGATACCTTTTCAATCGAGTTCCATCCAACCGATTTTGACCAAACTTGACACATACATTGTACCATGTAAGATATAGATCCTTAGCGTAAAAAAAATCGATAATTTTTTTTAAAATCAATAATCAATAAAGCCGATCAAAAATCGATAAATTCAACTTTTTTCCTTCAAATTCGGTATTTAGGTTGCTTACATCATGACGAACTCAACGATACTTCATTTATATTTCTACACTACTGCGTTTGACGAAAAACCGCGAAAAACCAAAAAATCGATTTCAACACCAATATTTAACTAAAACCTCTCTCAATTTTCAAGCAATCTAATACAAACTTCACTCAATTGTAGCCAACCGTAAGTTGATTGTTTAACAGTCATTTAACTTGATAACTGAATCCACCATATAATGAAAACCCGCGTAAATAGCAAAAAAAAATGGCGATTTTTACTGGTTTCTTTCTTATTTTTCGTTGGTCCTTCAACCAGTTTGCATCAAACTTAACAATTGCTTTATAAATATATTCTCTTTTACATCCCCACGTAACACACTGACAAATTGAATTTTAAAAACTCCAAAATAATTGTGGTCTGAAGTGAGTCTTCATATTGCCTGTTTTACTCCTACATGTCATCGGTAAACATCGATTGAATAAATTCAAACTACTTCTGTTATATCAGTAACTGCATTAATTTAAATTGTTTTTTAATGAAAGTACTTTAAAGTAATTGAAGAAGATAGACTCTGTTACATTTAAAGATGATGCTGTTTTTGCTCCATTCTAGTTGAATGCTTTTTCTGATCGACCGGCTGGGTATGGCTCCTAGTATATATATAAAGAAATATAGTATATATATATATATAAAGAAATATAGTATATATATAAAAAAAATAACCCTTTTTTATTAGTTTCAGATCAACTCAACCTGCTTTGCACTAGTTTAGATTGTGTCATCAAAAAGTTAATCCCTAAACAGACCTGATGGGAGAAGTAGACTCATGCCTTTCTCAAGTGTATTAGCACTAAGGGGACATAAAATAACCGCAGCCAAAACTCGATATGCCAATAATTTCGTTAGAAATTATGGAGAGCCACGGATGCCTACGCTCTGAAGGGACATGGCCATAAAGAAAAATATGTTAATTTTGGAGTTGGAGTTGTAACTGTTAGGCCAACTCCTCGTCTTCTCTTTAGAAAATATGAAAAGAAGCCCAGAGTTAAAGAATAAAATAAAAAGTAGCAAAAATTTTGGGTTTTTTTGTAAGGCGTAAGCCATTGAGTGTCGTGAGTTAGGCAACCGATTTAGGTCAAGCTACTAAAGTAGTATTGTAAATAAGATGACTCAAGGCAACAGATGCCTTTTTATGAATGAGAAAAAAATCAAGGCATTATCAATGCGGACTGACAAACACGTTCGTTTTTCTTTTGGTGCTAAACAATTTCTTGGTTGTATTGAAAGAAGTGAACCATGAAAACGATACAAAATACAGGTAAGAATTGACCAAAAACTATCTCTTTAATGATTGAGGCAAAGTGGAATAAAACTGGATTTCGATCATAAAAAAAGAAGAATTTAGCCAAAGATCAGGTAAGTAAAGAAACGACCATCTATCAAACGATACAAAAGGTTTTCAATGTTTTCAGACCATGAGTAAAATTATCTTATTTACACCATCAGTTATCTCACTTTAACTCAACTCTCCATTTTTTGTTCACCTCTGCTGTAGCCAGGTATTGAACTCACAACCCTTTGGGTCCAGTCACTTGATTCAACCAACGCTTTTATCCTTTAATCTAAGACATCCGGAAGAGGCATGACACATGGAACTAGAACAATTTACCCTGGAGGACGAAATAAAGAGTTCAGTCTGAATTTCCAGTCTCATGAAGAAGGCTGGAGCGTACAACGGCCGAAACGTCGTGAATATGACAACGAATATGAGGACAACACTCCGAACAATGTAACTAGTGTAAATAATTAAAATAATTCATCTCAGAAATATAGACAGATCCTGAAGAAGGCCAGAGCATACAACGGCCGAAACGTTGTGAATATGGCAACGAAGATGAGGACAACAGTCCGAACAATGTAAATAGGGTAAATTATTACAATACCTCATCTCAGAAATATAGACAGATCCTGAAGAAGGTCGGAGCGTACAACGACCGAAACGTTATGAATATGGCTACGAAGTTGAGGAACAACAGTCCGAACAATGTAAATAGGGTAAATTATTAAAATACCTCATCTCAGAAATATAGAGAAATCCTGAAGAAGGCCGGAGCGTACAACGGCCGAAACGTTGTGAATATGGCAACGAAGATGAGGACAACAGTCCGAACAATGTAAATAGGGTAAATTATTATAATACCTCATCTTAAAAATATACAACAAATAAACTTATCCTTCTTTGTCGTAGTCGGAGTCACAGCAAAAGACAAGCGTAAAAGTGAAATAATCTAATAAAAAAATAAATAAAAAATATGTCCCCTTTTTATAATTCGTATTTAATTAAATCCAAATAAATAAATAAATAAATTGAGAAGGTGCGCCGCAAAATTAAAATGCAGACACCCGTATGCACACACATGAATTAGATATGTACCGATATCTAGTCAATTTGGCTTCGTCTGACGCGCGGCCATGAATCGAATGGTGTTTTCTGCCACACAAGATTTCTACAAATTCCTGCGTGAACGTTCATTCGATTAATGTTTTAGAAAAATATGGACATTTTCAAAAGAATAATGAAACAATTTACTACTTAAGACATGCTTTTTTTTTCAAATCATGATGACTAATTTGAGTCGAAAACTTGAATTGCACAACATGAAAGTTGGCCATTTTTTTCCCACACAAAAACCACATTTACGAAAGGATATTCGAACATTAGGAAACTATTTTTAACAATAGATAATATAAAGAACAATTGCTGTCCAACCAAACCAAGATTACATCGGTACAAGACATCTTTGACCAGCAATAAATAAATGAATGAACACTGAGGTTAATACCGAATGGCGACTGTCTTACGTGCATGATCATCATTCGGTGTTGACTTGAGTGTCCAATCTTATATACACACACACACACACACATATATATATATATATATATATATATATATATATATATATATATGGATATATGGATATATATATATATGTACACATGCTTTATCCTTGATATTGAGCACGTTTAGACATAAATATAGCATACCATAAAATTATACTTTTATCATATACATGCTCTCGATAATTTCGGTCGAGCACTGTTAAGAGGGAGGGTAATTCTAAACAGCAGCCGTCTCTGCTGACGCAACGCTCTTCGTTAAATGAATAGAGCACTATGGATGTTTGTCGTTTGTTCACATTCGTAAAGATAATACGCTAAAATTTCCCTTTCTCTCTGCCGTACGCTGATGGCTCAGGGATAGAAACTCCGACTGATGCCAAATCGTCTTGAAGCAATCGGATGTCCAGCCACACTGATGAGCTGTGATACAGCAAAACAGATCTATATGTGGATGACATCATATATAATAATAAATATGGCGACAAAGATGAGGACAATAGTCCGAATAATGTAAATAATGTACGTAATACCTCATCTCAGAAATATAGACAGACACACATAATATACAGTAGCGTCCAAAACTAAGGGACAAAATTTTAAAACCTAATATTTGTTAGAAATAACAACTGTGAAAAGCTGAAATTTTGACAACTGGTAGTCGTTATCATCCATAATAACATACTAAAATTTGAATCATTTGCAAAGGATAGAAAAAGAATTATAACAATTATTTATTTATTTTCAAAATAGGATCGTCCAAAAGTAAGGGACAAAATTGAGAAAAACAATGTAAACAGTATGCTATATTCAAATTTTTTGATTTCCTCTAAAGAGTAAGTCTTACTCTTTCATTTGTAAACGTTGCATCAGCCGGCACCATGGCGAAACGCCAAAAACTTGATTACTCTGTGAGACAAGCTATTGCGAAGCTACACAAGGAAAAGCACACCATTAGAGAGATTTCAGAGAAAGTGAAATGTTCCAAGAGTGTTGTAGGCAGGGTTGTTAAACCCTACAATGATACTGGCAAAATAGTTAGTGCTTTTAAAACAGGCAGACTCCGCAAAACTTCGGCAAGAGAAGATCGAATAATGCAGCGTATGTCATTAAAGGACCGTTTTAAATCTTGCACAGAAATTAAAAGGGTTATGAATAGTACCTCATGTGTTAATGTGTCAAGACAGACTGTTTGTAGACGACTGCAAGAAATAGGGCTGTTTAATCGAACCCCAGGGAAGAAACCACTTGTTAGTTCGAAGAATAAGAAGAAGAGATTAGAGTTTGCAAACAGGTATGTAATTTGGACATATGAAAATTGGGCAAATGTATTTTTCAGTGATGAAAGCAAGTTTAATTTATTTGGAAATGATGGAAAAAACAATGTAAAGAGACGTATTGGTGAAAGATTAAGTGCAAAGTGTACTAAGAAAACTGTCAAGTTTGGGGGCGGAAGCGTCATGGTATTTGGAATGTTTTCTAGCCAAGGTACAACGCCTCTTGTCCGGTTACAAACTCGTGTAAACGCGCAGATCTATAAAAACATTGTTCAAGATCATGTTGTGCCAATCATACAGAATTCAGGTTTCGATAGGGCTACCTTTATGCAAGATAATGCCCCATGTCACAAGGCAAAGGTGGTAATGAGTTACCTTAGCGAGCAAGATTTGGAAATTATGGATTGGCCACCGCAAAGTCCTGACTTAAATCCAATAGAAAATCTTTGGAAGACCTTAGGAGTGAAAGTTATGGAAAGAAATCCCACTAACACGGATGATTTGTGGGTGAAGCTTCAAGAAGAATGGTCTAAAATTAGTATCGAGGATTGTCAAGAACTGATTCGTTCTTGTAGTCGAAGATGTGCAGCTGTCATTGAGAGCAAGGGCTCATTTATAAAAAATATTGATTGTACATGTATTTTTATTGTTTTTTGCCGTTTACATTGTTTTTCTCAATTTTGTCCCTTACTTTTGGACGTTCCAAATTTGAAAATAAATAAATAATTGTTATAATTCTTTTTCTATCCTTTGCAAATGATTCAAATTTTAGTATGTTATTATGGATGATAACGACTACCAGTTGTCAAAATTTCAGCTTTTCACAGTTGTTATTTCTAACAAATATTAGGTTTTAAAATTTTGTCCCTTAGTTTTGGACGCTACTGTATATATATATATATAGTACAGGTAATAAATTCGTTGGTATATAATCCAAGTAGATCCTAGTAATATAAAATATTAAAACGGATCCACAAAAAGAGCTCAATGTATTTATTATAACAGAGCATATAAATAGTATTACACAAAAAATTCCAAAATTACCTCAAATGTGGCGGTGGGTAGATCTATTTCAACTGACGACAACAACTACGTCAATCTTATTCAATCCCGATGTTTCTAATTCTGACATGAACTCAGTCTGTACACCAGGGTTGACGTAGTTGTTGTCGGTTGAAATAGACCTATCCCTCCCCATCTGAGATAATTTTGGATTTTGTATATATATATATATATATATATATGTGTGTGTGTGTGTGTGTGTGTGTGTGTGTGTGTGTGTGTGTGTGTGTGTGTGTGTGTGTGTGTGTGTGCGCGCAAATATATAGAAAATAGGAAAGAACACGTTAGGTTAATAATCCGAAGTTCATTAGTATTTTTGTTTTTATTTTTAAAAAACAGTAACGCCTATATTATAATTATTTTTTAAAAATATGATTCCATCGCTACATAAGAGTTCTCATGTTTCAAACACAGGGACTAAAAAAATTCAATTTAATTATAAAAATTAAATGGAATTAAAATATCAAGCTCTGTTTCATCTTCAAGCGAAATTTCCATATATATATATATATATATATATATATATATGTGTGTGTGTGTGTGTGTGTGTGTGTGAGTGTGTGTCGTGCAAATAGTTCTGGTATTAATAAAACAGTGCTCGATATAATGTAACAGATCTATTATGTATATATTAATAAATAAAATAGAATTGATGAGCCTAGCACTTTCGACAGTTTCAAACTGTCATCTTCGGGGCACAATTTTTCCATATACAGGCAAAACACCAAGACGAAATATTTGTAGTGCAGACCGAAATATATATATATATATATATATATATATATATATGCTATTTATTGACAGTTCTATTATTTAGGATCGTATTATTCAAGGATTGATATTAAGTTAATGTCCCATTAAGTCTTGTTAGCGAAGCGATTTCGTCACTAATCTCATTAACGTTGCTTTCTTTATGATTTAATATAAAAGCTGCGCACTCTAATATACTTACGAAAATAAAATCCGCAGCACGTAAATTCAGAATCTTAAATTTTGTGGAAAAATACCAAGACAATTTACTCTACTAATTGGATTAAACTTGAGTCTATGCCACTTTAACTGAAAAACATATATAGCAACAAAATTTCGTGGATTTATGACATTACAAATTCAAACAACTGCATCCTCCATATTTATTGATTTGAGCAAGAACTCTAGCGTTGCAGCATCGCACGCCGTAAAATAATATAACTGTCAATAAATAGCATATTTTAAAAAAATCTTTCGGTCTACACTACACATATTTCGTCTTTGTGTTTTGCCTGTATATGTAAAAATTACTTGAAGAATATAACGTGAGCGCCATTTTTTTTAACTAATGCAGAACCAGAAAACAGGAAAGGAAGGGGAATCAAAGTTGCTTCCCTTTCGATATTATTTAAACAAACATTATGGTGGTGCTGCTTTATTTCTATTTTAGTCTGGACTTTTTTGGAACCCAGTGTCGTACAAGTCACATAAAAAAAATATATGAAGTCATTGAATTTTCAACGATGTAGAACTGCGATTACTATCAATGTTTGAAAAGAATTTCTTTTATTTATTTCTGTTGCATTTTATCGCAATTCTCAATTTGGCCGTTAAGTCAATAAGAATGAACAGAAATCAAATAAAAAGAAATAATCCTCCGGCTTTGTGCGGACATTTTCAACATGTGACATGCAAGCACTTTAGAATGAGAAATATATCAAAAGTAGGTTATGCTAAAAGCCATTTAGAAATCGTGTCAGCTTTATAGGAAACGCAAAAGATTTATAAACATTTAGCATCAGACATGTCATGTAGGTTGATGTCATGGAAGTGCGTGTGGTGGAATGGATTGCGATAGTGGGTGAGAAATTGGAGAGCTGAGTTCGAATTTCAACCTAGTTTGTGACATTCATTTACGCTCAAATACCCTTGACGAAGAGTATAGGTCCATCTCTTCGCTCCCCAGATATGGATTAAATAACGAGAGAGACTAGCTTTGGTTGGCAACCGTTCTAGGGATGGTAACTCAATAACTTCACTCAGTAAGCATTGAGGTGAGACATCGACCTATGAAAACGCATAATGACTGAAATTCTTCAATTGTGATTTTTAAAATATTCCCATGCGAGACTTACTCTTTTACACTAAATACATGCGTCGTCAGGAATAGTCATGCCGGTGGGATTTTCAGCGCAAAATAAACGTGCCGGTTGAAATAAACGTTCCATCCATTTCCGTTTTTTTATTCATTTCACTCCAAGCAAGGCAATAAAGCCACTAGGACGCAAGAGGTTAGTGAGTGTTAGAAACTATGAGAAAAAACATATTATTAAAGAGAAAGAACAATAAAAGAACAAGAATTAAAAAGACAGACGATAATGATTGACATTGCATTTATTGATTTATTGCATTAAAAAATGACTGGGAAACATGAAGCCACAAGGGAGTTCCACAAACGAGAAGTGCGATAGAAGAAACTGTTAGCATAGAACTTACGGTTACATCTAGCCATTTCAACTGTGAAATGATGAGACCTATCTGCCAATCTAGTACTGCGCTTAAATTCCTTAAGTCTAGCTACCATAGAGGAAAGGTCATCAGAATAATTAACGTGAAAGTATTTATAGAAAAGACACAGGGAAGCTGCGTTATGACAGTAGGAAAAGGACTGAAGGCGAGATGCCAGGTCAAGGACAATAACATTGCAGATTCTTTCATTCCTGGAATAAAATAATCGCAGCGCGGAAAAATGTATTTGAAAAATATGTTTGCCGAATTAAAAGGTAAAATGCTCTATAGTGGGAAAGTTGTAGGAAATTATTTAATCCTGCCGGTACTTCTAAGTTTGAAGGAAAATGGAAACAAAAAGGATACTTGTGATTAGAATCAGAAAGAGATAGTTGAAATTTGAGACGTGTAACGAGGAAAGAGAGCTTGGAGAATTTAACACTCACGGGACACACTGAAAACAAGAAGGGCAGATGGAAACAACGAGTAACCTGCCTAAGGTGTTTGTGTAAATGGATGACAGAACCTAGACTGATAGGGACAGTAAAGAGACTAACGTTGCTTAGAGCTAGAAAGAATAGGAAGTTGTGGAGAGTCATGATCGCCCAAGCCCTGAAAGGACAGAACACATAAAATAGTGTTTGTGTGTATGTTTGCATACACCTGTTATTTTAGCAGTAGCGAAAAGTTTGTTTTTTTTTGTTTTTTTTTTCGACAATTACCTGAGATGATGAAACAGTGCTTTGTATAAGAAATGATTATTCAAAGAGACAGAGAGAGAGAGAGAGAGAGAGAGAGGGGGAGAGAAAAGGAAAGAGACATCCTCCACACCACCACCACACCAGGAAAATAGCGACGGTGAAAAATTTAAGAGAAAAAAGAAAAATTACGAGTCAGTAAACAGAGCAAGAAGCAAGCCGAAATGACTCACCGTCGAACAATATCCCTTCCACTACTACCTGTCCACACCCATCAAAGATTGCACCCACTCCACTAATACTTGCGCCTACTCCCACCACATCACTGCAGCCTCTACCGTCACAGCATAAAAACTTGAGTGGTTTAGCTTTGTCCTTTTCTTAAGTACAAATCGTTCTTGGTAACCTTTCCAATATTGTCTCAGGGGGAGATAACCGTAAAAGAACAGAGAAATTTATCATTAATATTTCACAAACTATTTCCTGTTGCTTTTTACCAGATGGGGAATCTTTTAGCACCAAAAAAACAAATCTGTTCTCTAGAGGACGTGCGAAGGATATTACCAAGCAAGGAGAATCTCTTTCACATACACGAAACCTTATTCGTTCTGAACACAATCCTATTCCTTAACTGTGCATTATTATTATTATTATACAGACTGTCCCTATAGTCTGGACACGTAGGAAATCTCATTACTATATATATATATATATATATATATATATATATATATATATATATATTAAACAATAAAAAATATTAAAAATTAAAATCTTCAGACACACTGGGTTGTATATTGATATTCTTTCGTTTTTATTATTTCATTTAGATTCCTCGAAAGGTTTCGGCCAACATGGCCATCATCAGGAGAAAAAAAAATTCTGCTTGCTGATAGCAGTGTACTACAGAAATGAACTTTTGTCTGTAGTTTTCATTTGTTTTTTTAATTTTATTTTTTAACATGAATTTTGGTCAGCCCTTGTTTTGGTCAAACAGTCTCTTTTAAGTTGTTATTTAAGATAAGAGCTGGATTGATTCATGCTGCTAATATATATATATATATATATATATATATATATATATATATATATATATATATATATATATATATATATATTACCTCTACAGATTAAACATGGTTTTGTCAAAAGAAAAAAGAATTGACTTCTTTTTTTCTGGGCTACGGTAAAGAAGAAGGTGTACTCAATGAAAATCACGAATGCAACGCACTTGATTGATCACATAAAGAGTGAATGTGCTAAAATTGGCGGAAATGTGCAGTTATTGCATCAAGTTCACGTGAATCTTACAAAGCGCATCAACCTTTGCATCTCAAATGATGGAAATTATACTGAAGATGTTATTTGTTAATATTCCAGTTCAATAAAATGTTGTTAAAAATTTCATTTCTTGTAAATATACATTTTTACCTCTGTGTCCAGACTTTATGGACATCCTGTAGATTTTAAACAAAACTCCGGAAAATTGAAAATTCTCTCATGCACTGTATCCTTTCAGGACGTGGGCGATCACGGCTGTCCACGACTTCCTATCGTTTTTTGCTCTATGTTTGTCGCCTTACTACCCTTTCCATTCTCTGTTCTGCTATTCGTTTGCACAAGTTCATTAGAAAAGTTACTTTCTCTTTCTCTCTGTCCTTTCTTGCCTTTAATGTCCAGTGAGTGTCAAATTCTCTAAACCTTCTTTCCTCATTATGTTCTAGAAATTTCAACTGTCTTTCTAATTCTAAATCCGAATGTTCTTTTCGTTTCACTTTTTCTTAAAACTTTCTCGTTACTCATATGTTCGATCCATTGTACTCTCAGCATCATTTTGTAGAAAAAAAAAATCTCTATTGCATCAATCTCCCCTGTATCTATTAAGAAATTGTTCACCGTCTTATAGGAGACGTAATATTATATAGTAGTTCAACACGAAATTTTCATGTTTCTTTATACTTTACTGAACTTCTGGAAAGCATCTTTCTCTATTCTAATACGTCTTCGGCTTTCTGTGCCACAATTTACGTCATCTGATAAAACATTACCCGTATAGTTACATTTTTGTGCTCGCTTGATTTCGACATCTCTAATTCGTAGGATGCATTTTAAGATGTGCTTCTTGCTAGCGATCGTACATTTGTTGTTTTTTTATTGTTTTTTTTTTTCATACAATTGCGGAAGAATAATTCATCGGCGCTTTTCTTTACTATCTTGTATCGGAGTTCCTGTAGCTATCTTCGCGTATCTATCGTTATCTAACCTACAACCCGCTTCCAGTGCGTCCTGGGTATGACGATAAACTACCTCCGCGTCCTGGGTAAGACGATAAACGACATACGCGTCCTACGTAAGACGATAAACTACATCCGCGTCCTGAGTATGACGATAAACTACATCCGCGTCCTGGGTAAGATAATAAACTGCATCCAACATCAAGACCTCTAAATCGGGGGGGGGGAGCATGGAATCACCTTTTAATTGCTAGTATTCCCTGGTCCAATTGAACTCCCGCCCCCAAACTGGGGTCAAAACACTATGAAAGTGTAAAAATAGGTTTTAATACCAGCAATATTTTTTTGTAAAAAGTTATTACGAGCAATAATTTTTGAAGAAATATTATTACCAGCAATACATTTTTGAAAGAAAAAATATTACCAGCAATACATTTTTGAAAGAAAAAATATTACCAGCAATACATTTTTGAAAGAAAAAAAAAATGGATTAGCAGCAATACAGTTTTGAAAAAATTATTACCAGCAATAAAAATCTTGTTGGTATTGAATAACTCATTGTGGTTGATATGCCGTAAAACAAAAGAAATCAAACCAAACCCTCTTCCAGTTCTTCAAAGGCTACTCACACCGTTTCACATTAGGGTGCTGCCAATAAAAAGTAGTGACAAAAGTCTATGCCACATAGTATTCATGCTCTGTTGAAATTCCCAGAATTTCTAGATAAAATTCAAATGACTATTGCAAAATCAGCAATAGATATCCAATAAAGCCTTTACCAGACACTTACTCTATTAAGCATGGCTTCAGGGATTGAGGATTATTATTACGCGGCTTTCTGGGTGATCAATTACGTTCTGTCCTACAAAGTCTTCCGCATAATCGAAAAGTTACTAGCCTCTCTCCTCTTTGTTTCTATTTTCATGGCAAATGTTCACTAGATTCTTAGTTTCACTAATTCGGACCTTCACAGCTAGGAACCACCATGCCTCCTACACAAGGTCTGCTGATCGTCATTCTCTATATATTCCATTAGCAAGGAGGAAGTTCCACTCAGACCTCTTCCCCAGAACTGTGGATGCTTCCGAGATCATTATGATCTTAACCTCTACAAGTCTAGGGTTATCCAACATATAATCTGTACGTTCTACTTCCTTCCTTTACGCCCAGGTACGACATTAGTGAACGGGACTGATTGCTAACATTCGCTCTAAGGTAGACATATGGAGGTTGCATTTTTCAAGCTTACGTTCATGAATTATATATAACATACATATACAGAGTATCTGGGCGCTCTATACTTTCAGCCTTGTGCCACATCTAAGCTACGCTTAGAAAATGTGTATATACGAAAGAGTACTAACAAGGACTCAGACCGACGAATAAGCTCTTTGGGAGGGAAAAAGTGTTTTTCTTTGTTCCATTTAATCTTTGTTTAAAAAAAAAAACTATTATGTAAATTTTTGTAACTTTGTATAATATTTATGTCTTTGTTGTTTCCGTTCCTTATATTATGGCCGCCGCTACTATATATATATATATATATATATATATATATATATATATATATATATATATATATCCTTTGGCGTAAGAAAACAGTGTTAAATGGTAAATAACAGAGCTATTAAGTATATATTAATAATGTATACATAAATATACATAATACCTCCCGTTAACATAATACCCGTGGAGTATTATATATATATATATATATATATATATATATATATATATAGAGAGAGAGAGAGAGAGAGAGAGAGAGAGAGCGAGAGAGAGAGAGAGAGAGAGACTCTTCGCAGATGCGAATTGAGTCACTGTCGGTCACTGGGCGTGTTTCTAAAAATAAATACGCTAAAAATCAGCTTTCATCCCTACCGTGCGCCGACGGCTTAATGGTTAGAATCTCCGACTGACACTAATTCGGTCGGGATTCGATCCTAGCTAGAGGCAACCGGATCTCTAGCCACATTGATGAGGTGCGAAACCGTCTGTCTGTGGATGACGTTATATATATATATATTAGGGGAAAGAATTATTATTTAATATGTGTTTAGGGGTATATTATCTAGCAGATGTGATTTATAAAGAAATCATTTTAAAACAAAGAAAAAGATTTTTTTAAATTTGAAATTACCAGCGTCTCTCGCTTAGTCCGATGAAGTCCCAAAGAACGAAACGCGTCACACGAAAACCTTTCCCACTTACTTCCCTTAAAATTTTTCTTCACATCTAAAAAATGTATATATCGTTATCCCATATATATATATATATATATATATATATATATATATAGAGAGAGAGAGAGAGAGAGAGACATTGAAATCAACACCCAGAGGTCACACTCTGTTTCCTGCTTAAACGCAATTGTCAGGCATACGGCCTGATGATTGCGTTTAAACATGATATCTATTCTGTCCGGAAGACGAAATTAAATACATATACTGTTTAGTAAATAATAGATCGTTTACTCAGATACGGGTATCCACTAAAAAAAAAACCTCTAAAGTGATGAAGTCAGTCAGATTAAGAAATAAAAAATCCATTACTTCTTTAAAAATTGCTTTGTTTACGTTCGGTTACGAAACTGAGCAGATGTGAATGTTTTGAGAATCTTTCCAGAGATTTGTGCTTAAAGGCACTATTTGGCTTTAGTCGATCTACGAGACCCTTTGTGTCCAAGAAGGATATAAATCCAATGTGAGAACAGAGCAATATAGTAATGAATAGAGAATCCTTAAAAATCCATTCGGTCAGGTGATAATTTATTTCGTGAACTTCAGAAGTCAACCTCTTCAGACCAGTTTTACAAAAAATCTGAAATCCTCGAAATAAATTATCACCTGACCGAATGGATTTTTAAGGATACTCTATTCATATATATATATATATATATATATATATATATATATATATATATATATATATATATATATGCTGATGAGTCCCAAATATAGAAACAAAAATGCCGTCCAATGCTTTCTGCATTCTGTTGAGGTTTCTTCTAGACTTGATGAATTACTTAATTATGATTTTCTCAAATCCTCCTCCTCCTCCTCCTAATAATAATAATATATATATATATATATATATATATATATATACACACACACACACAAATACATAGATAGATAGATAGATAGATAGATAGATAGATAGATAGATAGATAGATAGATTGGCCTTGAGTTTCTTTGAGTTTAAGAAATTTAATCGAAGCTTATTAGAATTTAAAGGTAAGTTCTAATAATCCTCGATTAAATTCCAGGAATGTACTAATCTCATCAATACATAAAAATGTTTTTGATAATGGCGAATAAAAATCGAAAGTGATTAGAAGATATTGAACAATTCTCGTTCAGCCTCAGTCCGGAACTTCGAGAAATTCACAGAATTGAAGGAAGAATCAATAGAATAAATCACAACCATATTTCATTGGCCTTTAATGGAACTTACTCCAAATTCACGCAAGAAACCGCAAATACACGCACACATATCCACCCATCCATTCATACAGACGTAATTATGTGTACATATAAATACGTTATATTTAGTGAGTAAACGTATTTGGGTAGATATCCCAATATATACAATAAAGGACTATATATAATTAAAAGGTGAAATCTTGATAATATAGTGAAGCATTGGAAAGTGCCTGAAAATCGTATCACGGGTT
Source organism: Acanthosepion pharaonis (assembly GCA_903632075.3). Classification (NCBI taxonomy): domain Eukaryota; kingdom Metazoa; phylum Mollusca; class Cephalopoda; order Sepiida; family Sepiidae; genus Acanthosepion; species Acanthosepion pharaonis. The sequence goes on from CAHIKZ030001857.1 coordinate 1,853,454, forward strand.
GTCTCAAGTCTTGTCAGTAATTGCGCTAGCACAAAGTAACAAGTCATCGTGACCGAGGGTACTGGCTTTATTCAGACTGGCGATCACGCCAGATTATAAGCTCTCTGCCATGTTTGTTTAGCGGCATATCAATTTCTTATGAGTTATTTAATGCCGAAATTTAATTTTTGGGAGCATTGTTAATTTTTTTTACAAATATGTAGTGTTGGTAATTTCTTTTTAAACGTATTAATGGTAAATTTTATTTCTTTTGCAAAAATCTATTGCTGGTAATTGTTTTTTTAAATGTATTGATGATAGATTTTATTTCTTTTACAAAAATGTATTGTTGATATTTTTCTAATGTATTGATGGTAAATTTTATTTCTTTTGCGAAAATGCATTGCTGGTAATTTTTTTTAAAAATGTATGGATGGCAAATTTTATTTCTTTTACAAAATGCATTGTTGTTAATTTTTTTAAGAAAATATATTGATGGTTGATTTTATTTCTTTTGCGAAAATGTATTGCTGGTAATTTTTATCAAAGATTTACTGCTGTTATTTTCACTATGAAAATGGATTGTTATACTTTCATGGTGTTTAACCCCAGTTTGGGTGTTGATTATTTGCCCATAGCTGGGACCTTAATAGGTGCTACCACCCGGGTTAGGGTGAATCTGAGAACAACAGCAATTAAGAGGTGCTTTCACAAAACCTCCCGATTAGAGCTCTTGGTGTTAGATGTAGTTTATCGCCACACCTAGGATGACCCAATCAAGTTCAGCTCAGTTTCATTGTAGTATAAACTATAGATAGGCTCTGTGGTGTTGAACACACAAATATACAGGCGTCGGCAACAAGCATTAACCAACCATCCTAGCAGACAGACATACATACTCGGAAACGTTGCGGCCAGCTATACTGAGATATATAACATAAAATATACACCACAAACTGTAGCGCGAAGAAAGGATACTTGTGTGAAAATTTGACATGACACTCAATGACAAGTGAAGACTCTACATTCTAAAAATATCAGAGAAAACAATGCATGATTATATCAGTTCACATAAAATTATTTGATAATAACTGTTGAAAGCCGAAAGCGCTCAGAAGGCGTTAGACATTTACTGGATGCTAAATAGAATTAAAACGAATAATTAATAACAATGTCAATGATTAATTCAATGATAATAAAAATTCAAGATCACAAAGAGTTTAAAAAGCATAAAAATTAAATCAAAAAAGGAAACCTTTCTTTATTTTCAATCAAACCTGCATAATTTAAAGAACAAACTCTCTATATATAAAATTATGTGACTTCCGTTAGTCTGTCCGTCCGTCGTACGCCATACACTGACCGATCGAAACCAAATTTGGGGGAGAAGTGCAAACAGGTTTATCCAAGTACAGTTGGTTTTACTAGCGTGCGTAGCTTAGTACGATAGATTGTCATTATTTTTTTTTTTTTTGAAAAATTAAATGCTTTATTATTTAAATACAAAATGCTCCCACTATTTTAAAAACAATTTAATGATTAAAATAACAAAAAACTTATTTAATAAAAATGCAATATTGTTTTGTGTCCATATTTTCTTTAAGAATCCAGTTTCAAGTTCGCCCTACACTTGCGAGAACTTAAAAGAAATCACAAGGCCAGACGCTTCAAAAAGTTGGAATTAAGCTCCATAAAGAAATATTTACTCATGTCCAGTTGTATGTTGCACGCTCATGAGTAAGAAATCCTAAGAATTTATTCCTCGCTGTTGAAAAAGATAAAGGAAAAAAAGAAATTTTCTTAAAAAATATTCTTTACCATGAAGTCCTATAAAATAAAATAAAATTAAAGAAATTATTAAACCGCGAATTAGGCGTTTTGCCAAAGTATTTATCCAAATAATTCAGCTGATGCATATTTCAACGATTGGTTTGCGAAATTGAATGAAACGTAGAGTTTGTAAATCTCGACAAAAAAAAATGTTAGCTATAATTTCAACAATACTAAATACTGTAATGATTTCAACATGTCTCAGCATGTTGCAAAGAAAAACATTCTAGTATCCAATGTGTATCCATACAAGGGTTACTGAAGAATTCTTGGTGCGGCCATGTTTCCAAAATCTGACAAAAAATGACGAGACATCTTGTTTTTTGTTTTTTTTTTAATTCCTCCTTAGTCGGTTCGAGAATTTTTCAGCACATCTCATTGATTTGCATGTGTAACTTTACACGGTGTACAGTTATTGCATTTAAACTCGGTATAATATGCATACTTTAATCAAACTGCTAACCCATTTAAACACAACATTTTACGTCTTGGGTAAGACATCCAACAGCAATGTCTCTGATCAGTAGGTTTTGAGGAGCGTGGAAACACCTCTTAATTGCTGGTGTTCCCAGGTCCACCCTGAACCAGGCTGAAAGCACCTGTTAAGGTCACAGCTATGGGCAAATAGTCGATCCTCAAACATATGGCAAAACGACGTGGAGGTGTAAAAATAGTAATTAATACCAGTAATACATTTTTGTAGGAAAAATTATTACCAGCAATGCTTTTTTGAAGGAAAAATTATTACCAGCTATACATTTTTAAAGCAAAATTATTACAAACAAAATATTACAGAATTACATTTTTGGAAAAAATATTCCCAGCAATACATTTCTTTGGACAAATATTATCAGCTATACATTTTTGGAAAAATATTACCTGCATTATATGTTGAAAAAAAATATTACCTGCAATAGATTTTTGAAGGAAAAATATTACCAGAAATAGATTTTTGAAGGGATAAACATTACCAGTAAAACATTTTTGGAAAAAAAGAAAAAGAAAAGGAAATATTAGCAGCAATAAAAATTTTGTCGGCATTAAATGATTAATTGAGGTTGATATGCCGTAAAAAAAAACAAAAAAAAAAACATTTTTGATGGGTACTACACTAATTATTATATAAGAATCTTTGAGAGAAAGTAAATTTATCTCGTAAACCATTGATACTTAGTCTTAGGAGGCATCTTATATGAACGTGACTCCATTCTTTAACATTGGTTTTTCACTCGAATCCGGAGATGCCAGTCTACTAAGGCGGCATTACAGGCGCCTGCTCAGAGACATTTTTGTTTGTACGGCACCCACCCTGTGTGGTTTATACTGCAACTATGTTGAACGGGTCTTAGTTACAGTTTCTGAGAGAAAGCGTGTTATTTCGCGTAATCAACAATTTCAACAAGGCTAACACGTTCAAACCCTCGGTCACGATGACTTGTGACTTCATGCTAGCACAACCACCGTCTTTTGTCTCACAAGGATTGGGTCAAGCCGTGGCATGGTTTTCAGGCAATTTCCTTCAGATCGATTACATCAAGAAGTCATACTTCCTGACAAATCGACCATGGTGAGATTCGAACTCGGATCTCATGGTCAGAAAGCGACCCTCTAACCACATTCTAACCACGTGCCCAAACTGAATGTCTACTTGATGCAATATATAATACTAGATTAGGGCACCTCGAGGTGGTGTAATGGTTAGCAAGCTGCTCTCGCTAGAACAATTACGACTGAGTAGTGAGTTCGATCCTCACTGGGTGCCCCATACTTTCAGCCTTGTGCCACATCTGAGCTACGCTTGGAAAATCACTATAAAACTGTGGGCACTTCGCGTCAGTGTAATGGTTATCAAGCTTGTCTCGCTAGAACAATTACCACTGAGTAGTGAGTTCGATCCTCACTGGGTGCCCCATATTTTCAGCCTTGTGCCACATCTGAGCTATGCTTGGAAAATCACTAGGGCACCTCGAGGTGGTGTAATGGTTAGCAATTTTATCTCGCAAGAACAATTACGACTGAGTAGTGAGTTCGATTCTCACTGGGTCCCCCCCAATTTCGGCCTTGTGCCACATCTAAGCTATGCTTGGAAAATCAATATAATACTAAATTATTTATTGTGGGTTTACATGAAACTCGGGATGGACACATTAATGATCGTTTCACGGTTATTGTATTAGGGAGGTGATGCATGCGAACAGATACTCAGTGGCAAGCAAAATTTTATTTATTTATTTTAATTTTTCATGTGATATTTGCAAGAACAATCCGTAGCTTATGACTTTTAAGGAAAACATGATGAACGGTTTGAGAGAACCCAGTTGATATTGTTTTACAGTAAAAATATATTTGAAAAAGCAATGTTAAACGAAATTTGTATATAGTGCGACTACAATTATTGGTTGCATTTCAAGTGCGCCTTATTTAAAAAAGCTGGAGAACAACTAGTTTAAATGCTGACTTATCTTAATTAACCTAAATTCATATGGAAACCATTTTAATACGACTTATGCCCAAAGTACTACAGCTGTTATATACTAAGGATAGATTGGCAGAAGCCCACGCCGAGGTACTCAAGAAGAAGCTATTGTTCATGTGTTGTTCTTGCTTGCATCTTCATTGAAACGTTTTTTTCCAAATTAAAGTGCTTTCGGAGGGTCCTGTTCTTCAGCTTAATATATACTTTTTAAATTTCACAATCCACACTTAATACAGGCTTGCAATAAATGCATCATTTCAAATCTACTTTCCCCAGATCGATTATACAGAGTGAAAAGTGTCTGGTGTGATTTCATATTTTTCAGCCATGATTTTCATCAATATGAAATGAAAACTTCTGCAAACAATTCGTAAAGAATCCACACACAAAGAAATAACGTATATACACGCGTACCATGTGACTTTTGAAGACCTAATTTTGAAGCTTATTTTAAGGGGGTCGCATCATACACAAGATATAAAATTAATGTATGTACTGCTGGTTCTAGTTATGCCTTTGACCCAACTATATATCCATTTAATGCAGTCAAATTAGCTTCAAAATTAGGTCTTCAAAAGTCACATGATACACGAGAATATACGGCAAAGGAAGAAAAAAAAGGCACAGAATAAACTACACAGTCACTGAATGCTGATTGGTTATTTTAGCGTAATTCCCTTGTTTTATTTTCCCACCACGTTGCGTCCAAGTATCCACCGGCTTTCCTCTGTGGTCTGTTGTCTTTTGGAATATCGTTAAATCTTACGCTAAAAGTATGCACTTCCGCTCAAATATGTATTGAGTGCGGAATAATAATAACTCCCTTTATCCACTCCCTTCAAATTCGGGGGACTGAGGAAAAAGTAGGAAGCGAGCCTGTGTCAAATTTTCTTTGGATCAACGAAAACCTTGCCTTCACAAAAATTGACCGACAAGCTGAGAAAAAGACGGAAATAAATTCGTGTGCCTATGTGAAATTGTTTTTGAACTAATGAAAACCTTGTCTTCACAGAAATTAACCGTTGAGACAAGAAGAAAGAAAAGAAATTAGTGAGCCTATGCGAAATTTCTTTTGATATACAATGAGGAGTAAAATGAAATTAATCAGCGAAGAGTGTCTGAAGTCACGTGAAAGGTTTCGTTTCAGTTCCTCGCGACCAACGATCAGCGTTCAAGTTCTTGCCAATGTAAAATTATTCGCCAATTATATTATCGGCTTTTAACGAAGCACGCGACACTTCAAAGGATTTTCCCTGAACAATCCAAGAAAGTTAAGTATTTCAAACTATCTCTCTTCGTCTACTTTTGACTGTATACAAACCATCTATCCCTTGGGTGAGTAACGAACTCTCTAACCTTTGTTTTACGCATGTTTTGATATTATTTTGTGTCAGATCAATTAATCTGTTGTATGAACATTTACACTTCACGACAATACGTCAAAACATGCAGTACTTCAAGGAATTTTCTCTGAACAATACAAGAAAGCTAAGTATTTCAAACTATCTCTCTTCGTCTAATTTTGACCGTATACAAAGCATCTATCCCTTCGGCGAGCAACGAACTCTCTTACCTTTGTTTTAAATGATTTTTGAATATTATTTTGTGTCAGATCATTTAATCTGTTGTATGAACATTTCCTCTTCATGACAATACGTTAAAACTACGGACTTTAAGAATTTATTTTTCTGAAACGAGCTACTGACACTATTTCAAGTGTATATAAATCTGTGAGTAAATTCCTTATCTTATTTTGTTAAAATTACTCGTGTGTTTCCTCGTCATTATCATCCTTCATTAATCTTTTTGGCGTGGGTAAATCAACTGTTCATTTTAACTCCTCATTCCCACGCCGCTATAAATACATGTCACGTCCGGTACTTGATTTTGTTTCTTTTTGAAACTGTTTCTTTTTTTAAAAACTATTATTGCGTTCCTATTTCAGATTATTCCTATTTTAGCAAACAAGCCCAGGGCACCTCGCAGAACTTCAGTGTTAAGGAAAATTGCCTTACTGACCTGTAGTCAGTGCAATCGTTACAATCTTTCATATTTAGTAGTCTATGCTAAGTTTAGTAAATATCTATATTTATATACATGTAGTCACTGAAAGAATACTAATATTATCCACAAAGTCTACATACTTGCGTGGAGTCTGCAAAAAATGATGGCACAAGATAGGGGTGTTACCAGCACCCGAAAAAAAAACAAACAAATATTCCACTTCCTCAATAAAAAAAAAAGTAGTTGCATAAGTTTGGATAAATGACAAGTTATTCTACGAGAGAGCGTAGTGGCTGCGTGACTAAAGTAAGAATTCACTTTTTTTTTCTTTTGGCTCTCAGTGCTGGAGACGCAACCTTCTAGATGGCACGAAAAGTCATAAACTAATATTTTTTTATATGTAGTATCATCTGATAGCTTCAATATAAAAATGATCTAAAGTTTTAAGTGAAATGCAACAGCCTTAATATAAATAATATTTATAGGTAGAAATACTAATATTTAAGATTAGCTTATGTATGGTAGAAGGCCATGTATGGAGAAATCAGAATACTTCAACTTTTTATTTTATTTATTTTTTTATTTATTTTGCCTACCGGAAAAAATAATATTCGAAATTCCAGCTTTTACATGAATTCGAAGACTAACCTCTGACCTCGTAGGAAATCGGTAGCAGCTTCAAGCATAAGACAGGTTCCAAATAATAACCTTCGTAATGCATGAACACATTATGTAAGGTAGCGTTAATAACACACAACTGCTTTATCTATTGTCAGTAATGTCAGTAAACAATGAATTTGTTTTTAATCACTTCACTTCAAGCCAAGCGATAGAACCCCAGAGAGGGGTTACCAAAAGACAGAAGATGACGATTGACGTTGCATTTTAATTTTTGAAGATTGTAGGTGGCAGAAAAGCAAAACCTGTAAGAGAGTTCTGTGGGCAAGAAATGCCAGAGAAGAAACTATTAGAATAGAATTTGCGGTTACATTTATCAATTTTCAACAGTAAAATGATAAGAACCAAATGTCAATAGTCTAGTACTACGTTTAAATTCATCAAGACGATGTACCAAAGAAGAAAGCTCACCAGAACAACTGCCATGGGAATATTTGTAGAAAAGGCTCAAGAAATCTACGTTGCAGTGGCGGGAAAGGGAGTAAAACCGGAATGCCAGGTGAGAACCGAAGAGATTGCATTTCTAAAGTCTTAAATAATGTTTTAACTAAACGAAATATTGACAGTTTTCACGCAGTTTAATGTATTCTCTAATGATTAGCATTAACGCTTTTGTCACTATATTGTTGCCTGGCTGTGCTGGCCCGTTTTTGGAAAATAGTAAATTACTATTTACTGGAAACGACATCCCAACACACAATATAATAAAATACGTCAGAAAACAGGTCGTTTTGTAGGTTGTTCTATATCTACGCTGGTATGAAAATAGGACTAAGCGTTAGTTAGCTTATAGCTTAAACGATAAGGAACAATGTTTAAAAGCATCTTGAAAAAGAATTATATATACATTAACAACATGTACGTCTTCAGAAGCGAAGGTGTTACGTGCGAAAGCTTGCTTGGTGTTCGAGGTAATTATATATTTGTAAATGGAGCTAATTGTTTATGTCCAAACCCTACAAAAGCTACACTACTGAATACTGGTTTTCAAGGTAATCAAACACTAGAAAGTTTTGCGTGAAAATCTTTGTTCCTCATTTAACCTAGGTATTTTTTATAAATATATATATTAAAAAGTTGAAATAAATGAAAGATCTATTAAATATAACAATGACTACTTACTGTTCTCTAACAGAAGGAAATTGTTCCACGAAAAGTTTTATTAGAAACTAGTTTGGGAGAGCAAGGAGAGAAGGGGAGTAAGACTAAGAATGGAGAATGAGAGAAAGCAGGAAAAAGAAGAGATACCATAAAGGAAAAGAGGAAAGAGTAAGAAGTGATGAGAGAAAATTCATTCAATCATAAAAGGAACTACTTCGTAAAAAATAAACACCAATTTTTAATTTCACCCAATCAAGACAATAAAATAACTAAGACGAAAGATGGGAAAAAGAAAAAAAAACATTATTAAGGAGCGAGAACAATAAAAAAGAGGAATTAAAATGACAGAAGATAGCGATTGACATTGCATTTAAATTTTTGAAGATCAAAGTTATCTAGAAATTAAGAAACCTGAAGAGAGTTCCACAAGAGAAAAGTGTGATAGAAGAAACTGTCAGCATAGAACTTACGCTCCATTTCAGCTGTAAAATAAAGAGACCTAGCTGGCAATCTAGTACTGCGCTAAAAATTCTTAAAGTCGAGATATCAAATACTGAAAGCCCATCAGAACAATTATTATGAAAATCTTTATAGAAAAGGCACCGGAAGCTATATTATGGTGACGGGAGAATAACTGAAACCGAGATGCCAGGTCAGGATCAATAACATTGCAGATTCTTCTTTGGATTTCATCAAGAATATCTAAATACATAGCAGACGCACCAAACCAGATGTGACAGCGATATTCAATGCTTACACGAATGGTAGACTTATAAATTATGTTATAATATATATAAGAAATATTGTGATCTCCCGCTATTTACTAAATTTACCTTAGACTAAAGGCTAAATGGGTGGACTGAAGATACAAAGAGTGTGTTGCGTCGAATTTTAAAATGAAGAATGTATGCTTAATTTCAAATATCAGTATTCGATTTTTTTTAACTAAGCTTAAACAGTGACTACTGGAATATAAGAGGGGTGTGAAAAGTTCTCGGCTCGTTCAAGTAAAGATTAATGTGGCCGGCTGAGAACTTTTCAGCACTCATTCCTACACAATTGCCACGATGAAAGTCTGTTTAGGGAGGGTAGGAAGGTGGGTAGGAAGAGTGTGTTGCTTCAATCTCCAAAGCGGAGAAAGTTTACTCACGCACCTTGGTAATCAGTATTCAAAATCTTAGCTATTGCATAGGTTCAAACATCAACTAAATGCGTCCGTTGGGGTTGGCGAAGCAATTCCCGTCACGAGACGAACACCAGAGAAGAGCTCACTAAATACCAAATCATACTTAAAGACGAAATAACAGATGATTTTTTCTCTTTTCCAGTTCAAAGTGAATCGTATGATTTACAAAGAAATAAGGGGAAAAACTCCAGATAATTAATTTCGGTCAGTTTAGACCAGACAAATGTTAGCGATTAATGGAATCTTTTCACTGGATAAGATGTTTAGTTGTGTCTATTTCATAACTTTCAAATTGCACGGGAATTGTATATACTAGTTTATATCTAATGGAGTACGGGATATGTAACGTGATTGAACTGATTTTCAAATAGCAGAAAATCGTGGGACCAATGACCACTTACTGTTCTCTAACAGAAAGAAATTGTTCCACAAAGAGTTTTATTAGAAATAAACAGATTTGAAGGACAGAAACAACAAAGGAATAATGCGTATTTGGGAGAGCAAGGAGAGGAGGAGAGTAAGACTACGAATGGAGAATGAGAGAAAGCATGAAAAAGAAGAGATACCATAAAGGAAGAGAGGAAAGAGTAAGAAGTGATGAGAGACAGTCTGAAAAAAAATTAGTTTTCTGTTGAAATTTCTCTCTAACCTTTTTAATAATTGAGGCAACAATTTGGAAGAAATATTTAGCTTTTATGTCGTCTAGATTAAGGACTTTATCTGTCTATCTAATTCCCAATTTGATCACTTGCCATCCTCTATCTTAAAAACAACTTAAAAGCGGTCGTTTGACCAACAAAAGGACTGACCAAAATTAACGATAAAAAACAAAAACAAATGAAAACTACAGATAAGGTTCACTTTCTTCAGAGACAGTCATTCACTCCTGTAGTTCATTGCAGGGATTTTTTTCTCCTGGTGATGGCCATGCTGGCCGAAACTAGTCGAGGAACCTAATTGAAATAATAAAACAAAAAATATTAATATACAACCCAGTGTGTCTGAAAATTTAACTTTTTAATATTTTTTATTGTTCAAAACATAATTATGGATAATAGACACGAGACCGAAGAAAAAACCGAAGACATAACTCCAACAGATCCGATAAACACCGAATTATTGGCTATCAACATGAATAGAAGAACAAATTAGCCAGGTCTGATTCACACCAGGAATATATGACATGCCTGAAGGATCAACTAATAGTGACCAATTTCAGAATTGGATTGGAATCATCAATAGGTAACCATAATGATGCATTTCTAGCCTCATGGTACCGAAAAATACAAGACTTCGCCAGGAAGCCGATGCAGGAAACCATAACGTTAACAACAGCGGAAATCAATCTGCTTGATGAGCAAGACACGGAGAAATATGCTACCATAAAGAATGTTATAAAAGCTCACACAGCCAAACAGTGAGAGGATTACGAAAAAAAAAATGAAAAAAAAATTGAAATCCAGGCAGAAGAACAAAAGAGAAATCAAACCAAACTCAGAAAAAAGTGAACAACTATACGACAAAAAGAATACAACACACCACAACCACACCGACCACCACACATCAAATGCAAACACAAAACAAACCACATACATACTTTAACAGACAACCACTAACACCACGGCCAACAATAACGACACCGCCACCATCAACGATAGCTAGAACCTCTGAAAGAAGGCACACTCACAAAACAAACCACAAACTTACGCGGACATCCTCAAGTACCATACAAAAATGCACAAACCAAAACATAACAGCCCTTAGAACACATAACACCACCAAACACCCCAGACCACCCAGATTATCCTCTAGTAGAAAACAGCAAACACTCAACCTCAAATAAAAAACGGGGTAAGCCTTCAACCAGGACACATGGGAGGGGGTATAGCACCCTTAATAGGGGACATGATGCAAGCTTTCGAGCTTTTATGAAAGAATTTTGTCGTGCTTGCAAATACAAACATGACCCGTACGGACGAGTTATAAATCTAAGTAACAGGAAATTTTCGCTTGACACATTCAGATTATTAAATAAAGGACTAAGCTTTTTGCCATAGTCCCTCAAGGTTTGATAAAGACACCTTGTTAAAGGAGCTGAGACCCTTCTTTAGAAGAGTATGGCTAAAAGCTCATTACGGAGACTATAACCATACACCTTCCATACTCGAAACATTAAAAGAAAAGGACCCTAAATTTACCCCACAAAATACGGACATTACTATACAGACATTTGAAATGACAGTAACAAATGACATAAGGAAAACAATAGTACATAAGCTGCCACATAACAACATCACTGAAGGGGAACGTGTGGCCCTTGACACGCTGACACATAGAGGTGACCTAATCATTACATAAGCTGACAAAGGGGGTGGTGATACAATGATCTGGGGAATCAAAGAATACCTTAAAGAGGCCAATAATCAGCTAGCTGATAGAAATACCTACAAAAGGCTTCTCACAGACCCTCTCCCTGAATACCAAGAAAAAAAAAGAATTAACAAGCTCGCTAAACATGATACTTCAAAACAAAATAACTGACAAGGAAGCATTACACCCACAAACATCACACCTGCCCGCTTCTATCTCCTTCCCAAAATACACAAAAATAACAACCCAGGAAAGTCGGTCATTTCATTTAACTGCCACACGACCAAAATATCAAAATTCGGAGAACATTACATACAGCCCCTGGCTAAGGAAGTAAAATCCTACATCAGAGACACAACAGACCTACTAAAGAGAATTAATCCTATACAAACAGTGCCAGAAAATGCTACTCTATGGACGTAAGATCACTTTATTCAAACATAAAACACATCAAAAGACTAAACGCCCTTTTAAAGAAGCACTTACTAAAAGAACAAAACAACCCTCCCCCCCACAGAAGTAATAATAAAACTTATCGAATACATTCTTACATTGAAAACTTTCGATTTCAGTGGAAAACACTACCTACATGTAAGAGGATGTACCATGGATACGGTTGAAGCTTCATTATATGCTACAATCTTCATGGGAAAATTTGAGGAGACCCATATTTATCCCTTCATCGGTAACGACTGCATATTTTATGCAAGGTATATCGATGATATCTTCTTCATACACACAAGAAGTGAGGAGAAACTCACTGAATTCCTTATGACGCTAAACACGGTACACGATTCGATTAAATTCGACCACGAAAAATCAACATTTTTAAACAACCGAATATGCATCGATGAAAACAGGAAACTACAAACGACACTACACACTAAAATCACTGACACCCACAATTATCTACACTTTAAGTCTTCCCACCCTAAACACCTCAAAGAGAACCTTCCCTATTCACAAGCACTTAGACTCAGAAGGATATGTTCCAACAATGAAGAACTAAATAAACACACTCAAAATCTCGAGCATCAATTCACAACACTTGGCTATTAACAACACCTAATTAGGGAACAAATAAATAATGTAATTTGTAAATTTCCGCACCTAGAGAAGACACCCTAATCTATGAAATTAAAAATAAATCCAGACGCATCTCTCCAGTAACCACTTTCAAGACCACTCTTCCTCCACCATCCCAGATAATCCAAAGTCGCTGGGAAATACTGTATCTCAAACCAGAGCTAAAAACTTTGAGGAATCCGGCCTTCTAGCATATTGTAGACCTAAGAACCTTAAGGAAATTATAGGTAGTAACCACATTTCAGAGGATAAGGTAATCCGTAATAAACAAAAAAAAAACAATAGGATTTTTCAACCATGTAACAACAAGAGGAGCTTATGTTGCAACCACATTTAACATACCAATTCATTCACTAGCTCAGTCACTAAATCTACTTTCAAAATCTACCAACTGTAGAAGTCATGACATAATTTACCTCCTAGAATGCACACTATGCCAGAAACAATATGTGGGAAAATCTGAATGGCCCTTTTACTACAGAATTAATAATTATCGCAATCGAATTAAGTTGACTCTCCATGAAAAATTATTACCTGTAGAACAACATTTCCGCCTGGAAAAACACGATTTTAAAAGCCATGCAAAATTCACTATAATTGAAAAAATAGAAATATAAAAGATAACCTTAAAAAATTCTAGAGGAAAATGAAGAGAAATGGGTTTTGCACCTCAAAAACTTCGTTCAGACGGGCTTAACCACAAATTTAGCAACATAGACAGAATTAATATATAAGCACATAAATCAAGCCCTACCTACATTTTTCACCCACACAAGACAGACATGCTTGCAGAGGTATTGAGGTCTCACATTTATACACACGCTCAGACAAATATATACACATAAACACATCACATACACTCTCGAAGAACTAAAAAAAAAACATACACTTAACACACGCATCCCATTCCCAGCAACCAATAAAAGTGTTAAAATGACCAAGGAGGAAATTCTTAGTCAGGAATCTGCCATCGTCTGTCTTAAGAACAACTTAAAAGAGGCCGTTTGACCAACAAAAGGACTGACCAAAATTAACGATAAAAAAAAAAATGAAAACTACAGATAAAGTTCACTTTCTTCAGAAATAGTCATTCGCTTCTGTAGTTCACTGGTACTAACAAGCATTTTTTTTCTCCTGATCATGACCATGCTGGCCGAAACTAGTCAAGTAACCTAATTGAAATAACAAACAAAAAAAATATTAATATACAACCCAGTGTGTCTGAAAATTTAATTTTTACTGGTCAACACACACACACATATATATATATATATATATATATATATATATATATATATATATATATATATATATATATATATATATATATATCCTCTAATTATTAATGTTTTTATTCCTAATTCTTTCATACCCTGTAATCCATTATTGCTTTACTGCCTTGCATGGGGTGATACTGAGTAATATATATATATATATATATATATATATATATATATATATATATTTTGTTTATGCGTTATTTTCTATAGATACAAATATTTAATTTTGTTTAGAATAAACATTATTAATAACATTTACCAACCTGAATGTCCGAGAAATTCCATAGAAAATATGTGTCCTCCGACAAGAATTGAACCTGTATCCTACACGGAACCGTCATATAGCCTGACACGCTATATCATTTAGGTACAAAGGAAGCGTTTGGTATTACTAACGAACTTGCTAACCAGATGCTTCCTTATTATAAACAGACCATTTACTTAAATATTTGTATCTATAAAAATAATGTATAAACAATAAATATATTACAATAATTGTCGGACTTAGTCAATTTCATAATATATATATTAATTATTGGTTATTTTTTTCGCACTATTGATCTTGGATTATATATCTTTTTTATCATTTTACTTAGACGCAAATGTTTGCTGCTATTGAAACAGAACAAAAAAGACGCTAATGAGGATAATGTTCAATAAAAGAACAGAATTTAGGAAGACAGAAGATGGAGATTGCCATTGGCATCTAAACTTTTGAAGATTGTAGGTGACAGGGAAACAAAAAACGGGAAGAGTTCCACAGGCGAAAAGTGCGGGAAAAGGGACTGTTAGAATCAAACTTACGGTTGCATCAACATATTTCAACAGTAAAACAATGAGACCTAATTGCCAATCTAGTAGCGCGCTTAAATTAATGTAGTCGATGTACCAAGGAGAAGAGCTAATTAGAACAATTGTCTTGAAAATATTTATAGAAAAGACAAAGAGAAGCCACATCACGGCGGTGTGAAAGTAACTGAAGTCGAGATGCCAGGTCAGGACAGATAACATTGCAGACCCTTCTTTAAATCTATATAATTAACTATTATCAAAGAGTTCATATCTGTGTATGCGTGCGAACATTCATATCATGTACATGTTTTCTTTCTCCCTCTCTTTATTATTTCTCTTTTCCTTTTCTTTTTCCTTTTCTTTTTTGTATTTCTTTTTAGCCCCCCCCCCATTGGTTGTTCGTGTTTGTAGTATCCCTCTACCTGCTCTTATTTCTCCACCACTCTCTCGGTTTGATTGTTTATTTCTCGTTCCTCTTTATCATTTTGTGTGCTTTTTCGATATTACATATCAAAAGCATTAACAATAATTTGATTGGTTAATAACGCAAATTGAACTAATGACGTAATGATGATTGACTCATAAAATCTGATGGAATTCTTTTTTTTTTTTTTCAATATTGCTGTAGTTTACCTATTTTTCTTTCTTTTCATTCTTGGTTTGTCGTGTTGGTCATTACTAAAAGGATTTGTAGTCTATGGAATGACAGGAAATTGCAGCCACGAGAATTAATCCGTGAGCCATTTCCGTTAACATACAAATCGTATATCTTCTATGATCAGTGTGTCGAACAAGGGCACATGATGCAAAGTCTTACACTTCTAATGCTGAAACCCATGTAGAATTATTATTAATACACGACTGCGCGCACGCATGCGTATATAAATGTATTCATAAGCAAATAACAAGTCGAATCTGGTTATATCCGTTAGACATAAAACATATTTAAACGAATTCTAGACACGATCACTAACTTATTTATAATATACAATATTAGTTCCTTTGAGTAAACGGAACTCTCCACAAATACAAGTAATATTTGTTACTTCAATTTGAATATACACTAACCAGTCATTTATTAGACATAGTCTACCAGTAGCTCGACTATGCTTTGAATATTGATGTCATATTTGGTTTGGTGCTCCTGCTATATATCTCGAAATCTTTGACAAAATCCAAAGACTCTATACTGTCATCTTCTGTCACTTTCCAACTGCCGTAACTTTGTCCCCCCCACCTGTATTTTCTATAAATATTTTCATGGCAGTTGTTTTAATTAGCTTTACTCCTTGGTACATTGAACTCATGAATTTAACTAGCAGCTAGGTTTCATCGTTTTACTGTTCAAATAGCTAGGTGTAACCGTAAGTTCTATTCTGATAGTTTATTTTCTCGCCTACGGAACTCCCTACTGGCTTCTTGCTTACCTGTCAGCTACAATCTTCAAGAAACCATTGTTACTTACGGGTGAACCCTGGCTAAGATCTAGCACCTATTTGCCCCCCCCCCCTATCAAGGTTACGGTATAGGGGGGTAGATATGTGTGTTGGTGTGTGTGTGGCGGCATTGTTATGTGTGTGCGTGTGTGTAACTCATATAGGTGGAGAGTCAAGGATGAACAAAGAAAAAATGGGAAGAAGGAAAAGGAAATATTTTTTCTTTTCCTTCGGCGTATGATTAACATGAATGAAAATGGGGATAAGTGTAAGCAGAATGTGATGTCTGAGTGCGTTTCTCTGTGTGTGCGTGTGTGTGTATATGTCTCGGGGTGGGGGGAGATCAAATCGGTAGTTACCACTTCAAGCCAAGCACGCCGCCATATTCCTGAACATTGTGGCTGCGTTTCCTTCCTTTTATATGGAAGAGCGCACATTGCAGGTGAACCGGAAGTCATCCGGAATTGGAAAATAAATTGCCAAGAAGAGTCATATATAGTGTGTAATTCGGGAGATGAAAAAAATTGTACCTGACGGAAGGTACAGAAGTCGATACCCGATCAGTATCGACTGGGTCACCTTCGAGAATGTTGAAAGACCCGAAACCCCTAATGAACCTCTGCTAGAAACATCACTGATGATGTGGCTGCGTTTCCTTCCTTTTATGGAAGAGTGAACGGCTGATGGGAAATAATCCGAGATTGAACAATAAATGGCCAAAAAGAGTTGTTTGGTGTGCATTTCGGAAGATGTTGACGGACAAGTTGATACCCGATCAGTATCGACTGGGTCACCTTAGAGAGGGGGTATAATGTTGAAAGACTCGAAACCCCTAATAAACCTCGGCTAGAAACATCATTGATGTGTACTAAAGCGTCCAGTAGTGGTATTTTACGAAACAAAAGTGCAACATCAATCACTATTTTCTCTCTTTCTAAATCATGTTCCTTTATTATTTTTTCTTCTCACTAACGCCTATCTCATTTTTTCACTCTCAGTAACCCCTTGCGTCTTAGTGGCATTATCACCTTGCATGGTAGTAATCGATTAGATAGAAATAAACCGCCTCAAGTCTTCTTGGCGAGGATTCCACAATGTTCGAGAACTCTTTTGAAATATGGGTCAATGCTGTTATGACAACCTTCAAATCTGGATTAATGCGCATTCCGGATTCCACCCTACACGCAAGCCACCAATCTGCCACTGGGTAGCCTGATGTCGGACCGCCGGCGTGTTCCTCTCGGCAATGTTACCACTGGCGGACTGCTAGAGGCCCACTGGTGTCTGTCACCAGGAGTACTGGCGTTTTCATCGGCGGCCAGCCACCGGCCCACTAGCGGCTTGCGAGTAGGGTTGTCTCCCTTTCTCAGGGGATATAATGAGGAAAGATGGTTTAGAGAATTTGACACAAAGAGAGCAAACTGAAAGCAAGAGGAACAGAAGAAAACAGCGAATGACTTTACTAACTAGCTTGTGTACATGGTTAGCAGAACACAGATTAGGAGAGATAGCAAAAAACAGTCCTTACTTAGAGCTACAAAGGATAAGAAGTTGTGGATACAAGTGTCCACGTCATGAATGGAACCTACAAGAAGAAGAAGCGTGTATATCTAGTTGGGTAGTCAGCCATTTTCTTCAGGTACATAAGTTAAACATAGTTAGTCATATTACGTCATATCGAAACTTTTATGTGCATGTAATGTATGACGTCCAACGTGTTCTAAACTGTTAACTGTATTCATCCGCTTCCTCGGGTCAATGATTAAAAATGGCTTCAAGCGAATGATCCTCCTAGGTCATAGAGAGGACCAACCTTCTTCAAACCTCGTAGACTAGCGCTACACAATCACAAAACTGTGCCAAATAACAGAAACCGCATTGCTTGAGGACCTTCAACAGCAGTAACTACTAAAATGGATATCACCTGTAACTCAAAGAGAAAATAATGACATAATCAAGATATTGACGTTCCATACTACTTTAAACAAAACGTTAAGAAGGAAGCCCTATCCCATCAATACCGGAAGAGCGATAAAAATTAGTGGACTTGAGATACCTATTTGTTTTAAAAATTGTTTTGATATAAAGATTTTATAAAATTCAACTGACAGTAGCACTGACTGCTTGATCAATGAATACCAAATGTTTCCTTATAAGGAAACGGCTAATATTGCCATTACGATTACCAAATGATTCCATGCTTCTTTTGGCTTTGACGTATGCCATTTCCTTATGATATTGAATTTGCTTTCTACTTTGCAACCACGGAGTCGAATCACGCTCATATCCTCCGTGTTCCAAACATAAGAGAGCTTATCGTCAAGAATTGCTACTTTATGGAAAAACTCCCGCTTGGGTGCTTCCCTAAACTTTTCCCCAAACTTGCCCTCTACAAGTCAATGGTCAATCGTTATCTTTTTGTCGTCGAATCTAGGTAGTAAAGCCACTAAGATACTAGGTGTGGAAGAATTAGAAAACAGAAATTTTACTTATGAGCGAGAACAAAAAAGAGTAATCAGGAGAACAGTAGATAGCGATTGACAGTGCATTTACATTTTTGAAGATTAAACTTTGCTGGAAAATATGGAGCCGGAAGAGAGTTCCACAAGCGAGAAGTGCGAAAAGGAAACTGTTAGCATAGAACTTACGGTTACATTTAGCCAGATCAACTGTAAATTGATGAGTTTAGTACTGTGCTTAATCTTAAAACGTTTAAGTAATATAACGAAGAGTTCATCCGAACAATTATCATGAAAGTCTTCACAGAAAAGGCACAAGGGAGGCAAAATTACGCCGATGGGAAAGTGAATGAAGCCAAGATGCCAGATCAAGACCAATAATATTGCTGATTCTTCTTTGGATTTTATCAAGCTTTAGATAAATAACAGGAGCAACGGACCATATGTGGCAGCAATATTCTAAGCCGAATGGTAGACATAGATATGTAAAATAGTTACTGGAGAGAAAAATTGTCTCGCACGACCCACTGAACCAACTTTCTTAGCAGCTGACCTAGCAATGGATGCAATATAGTCTTTCCACTTCATGTCAGCTGAGAATGTTAAACCGAGAAGGCGCAAAGAGTTAATTTCCTGGTGGTTAGCATTAGCCATGCTGATGGGAGGCAGAGAGAGAGTTCTCTCAGATGGTTAATGGAGAGTAGTTTAATTTTGGAGGCGTTAAAATTAACAAGTCATCCTTTGCCCCAGTTAACAACTGAGTAAACGTCGTTTTGGACATCAGCTGCCAATGGACCTTATTGAACTGATTAACTTTATTATCCAGACAGGAGTAAATGGTTGTGTCATCAACGAAGATACCAAGTTGAGAGTTGATACCATCGGGAAGGTCATTAATGAAAATTAAAAACAAAGTAGGACCAAGGATGGAGCCCTGGGGGTCACCTGTATTAGTAAGAAAGGGTCTAGACGAGTGGCAGTTCAGGATAACTTTCATTTCATGATTTGATAAGAAAGATGAGATCAGTTCACAAATTTGTCCGGAGACACTATAACTTTTCAGCTTGTGGAGAAGACCTGTATGTCAAAGCCTGTCAAAAGCTTTCGAGATATCCAAAGCTTCAGCCCGGGCTTCACCGATTTTATCTAGAGCATGACAGGCTCTTTCCGCAATTATCGTCAGTACATCACCAGCTGGCCTGGAGAAAGAAAAGACACATCAATCTTTTTTTATTCTCATGTTCTCTTCTAACCATCTATTCTATTCGTGCTACACATTACATTCATCATAATATTATTTAATACTAACCCTCTACCTTAAGTGGCTCACAAGCCTTGTATTGAGAGAAATTTAAAAAATACTTGTTACCTATTTTATATATAAAAAAATTATGAGTATATGCCTTTCTTAAAGATAGTTTTGCAAAATGGTTAGCATTGACTTTTCGTTCTTTCATACGATCAACAGTTGTTGGCGCACGCCCCCGCTAAGCGTTAAGGTTAAAAATAGAAAGAAACTCTTTGTGTAAAATTATGCTAACTATAGTGTGGGCGTGTCATTACTTGTCGCATTCAATATCTGACTTTTAGTATGGAATCTTGACGTGATATAAATTCATTGCTTCTGTATGTGTTTCCCAAGATCCTTACCCAATGTCAAACTGAATCTGTTTCTGGGTTGGTTCTCATCTTCACCCATATCTGTTATATTTTATTTATTTTTTACACATCCTCTCAGCCTTCTAAATATAGAAACGTAAACATTGTATGAAGCGGATTTTCCTGAGTGACGAGCGTTGTCTAATGCCGAGTGCAGCTGATAACAACGAAGAACGAGTAAGGAGAGAAAGAAGAGAAAGCAAGGGAGTTAAATTTAAAGTGGAATTAGAGACTGGGAATAAAAAGGAAAAGAAAAGAAAAAGAAAAAAAGAAGGAGAAAGAAGAAATGAATTTAGTAAATAAGTAATTGGAAGAAGAGGGGAAAGAAAACAAAACAACAGTGGAGAGAGTGAGGTGTAGGAAAAACAGAGAAGGATCAGATAAAGAGAAAATGTAACAGAAATAAATAAGGTTACACAACTAGATAAATTATGTCTAAATTTCAGGGATGAGGAGTTATCATTACATATTTACACTATTAACATTCCTATGGAACAAT
Organism: Acanthosepion pharaonis; assembly: GCA_903632075.3. Classification (NCBI taxonomy): domain Eukaryota; kingdom Metazoa; phylum Mollusca; class Cephalopoda; order Sepiida; family Sepiidae; genus Acanthosepion; species Acanthosepion pharaonis. The sequence continues at coordinate 1,874,289 of CAHIKZ030001857.1, forward strand.
AGACTAGTGAATTAAAGCTTTAGTTCGTGAATTCAATGACATATTAATTGTACTTGGACTCAGTGGAAACGGGCGAGCAATAACTAAACAGTACTATGAGTAAAAACTAGACACGATATCCCTAGACAGTGAAACAAGAACAGTCTACCCTCGATAATTAAATAAAGGTTTCAGTTCAGAATTACCTGGAGGTTATCTAGATCGACACACACCTGATGAAGGCCGGAGGGCACAACGTTGTGATAACAACAACAAAGATTAGTATGATAGTCCGGATGTAAATTATGTACATAATATGCACATGCAGTCATTCCTCACTTAACGACAGAGTTGCTTTCCACCAGAATGGTCGCTATGCGAGAATTCATAACTGATGCGTATTTCAGTTGAACTAATTTTAAAAATAAATAAATAAATATAGATATGTATAAAAAAAATGATCAGTTGTAAATTTTATAGCTTGGCGTAAGTCCTGGGACTGTGAAACATGGACGGAATGGTCGCTAAAGGAGACGGTAGCTAAGTGAGAATTCATGACTGATAGGCATTTCAGGCATATTAATTCTAAAAATGAATATAAATATGTATAAAAATGATCAAAGTTACACAAATAAATTGTGTATATCATTTTTATTTTATGAGATTTTATAGCTAGTTGTAAGTCCGTAAGCTGTTAAACATGGTCAGAATGTTCGCTAAACGAGACGGTCGC
>CAHIKZ030001857.1:1880000-1935000 GCA_903632075.3 Acanthosepion pharaonis
TACCACTCTTCCCTGGTCTGCTTCAGCTCTGACCATTAGCCATATATATATATATATATATATATATATATATATATATATATATATATAGTTTATGAAAAACTAGGTAATCCGTATGGGTAAACCCAAGGAGGATAAAATCCAGAGAGCTCAATGTAAATACAGAGCAAATAACTTAAATAAAAACAGACCACTTTAAGGTTCCATGTAATAAATTATTTCACCACAGCCCTTTGCGGATCATCAGACTTTACTTCCAAACAAAAAAAAAATTCTTTTCATTTTTTTGTTTGGAAGTAAAATCTGATGATCCGCAGTCCTTTCAAAGGGCTGTGGTGAAATAATTTATTACATGGAACCTTAAAGTGGTCTGTTTTATTTAATATTTATATATATATATATATATATATATATATATATATATATATATATGACAATCCTTTTACCCAATTTTGTAAAGCTAGAAATAGATACATATTAAGTTTAGCCCATTAACCTGAACCTCATTAGTTAATGTTAATGAAAGAGGCACAAGAACGTGAAATCATAGCGGCCCGTTAAATTTTATTCTCATTGCACAATTCATACTTGCGATCTTTACAAAAAAAAAATTAATAAATTTCAGTGTTCTACTTTCCATCTAATTTTCTAAATTAGAAACTCTTTTCTTTATTACTGAAGCGTGTTGTCTGACCTTTTTTTTTTCCTCTTTAACTCCTGATATTTTTCAAACGATTCTATGCCTACCAATCTTTTCGGTATTCACAAAAGAGTAATAACTTGAAGCGCCTTCAGTCATGTAAGATTAGACATTCATATAAAGCTTTAATTACTCTGCTCGTATGAAAATATGCATGAGTAAGACAGTAATGGCTAGACGAGGACTAGGGAAAGATTATGCTCAGAAAGAAATTATTTTCTGTGGAAGGGAAATTTTAACATGATTCTATATCAAAATTGAAGTGTTAGGTTTTGGGGTGTTTTTTTTTAGTTTAAATTCTTGTTAATTGCCGTATATTTCAAAAAAATTTTTACAAATATAAATTATTCTGCTTAACGTTTTCAGAACTTTTTCTCCATTTTGTTAACGAGATTGAAGCATAATGAATAGACTGGACTTCAACATAAGAAGAAACAAGGAAGTAAATTTCTTTTATTCGTGACATAGAAACAGAAACCAGCCACCGTTGCACCCACTTCAAAAACAGACAGCAAAACAAACAAAAAATGTTGCAATCTCTTGATATTTATTATCAACTAAAACCCAGCACAGCGATTAGTTGCGACTGGAGCCAAAACAACTTCAAATTTATTGAAAATAAATCTAGACAGTCGCTTTTTCAGAACTGTGTCTGGAAACCTATTTTGTCGAACCAACTGACGTCATTTATTCGTTGCATAATACGCCATTAGTCCTGCCACCCATTAGGATGGAAGGAGCATTACATGCACTTCAATCACAGTGGTATATAGCTAAAGCAAGATAACCTGACGGAGCCAATCCTTCTCTTAGCTGGTTTATGAAATCAGTGATTTCTTTCTAGCCTGGTTGACACTTCTCGGCAATAGAGCCCCGTTAGTCATGCTATTTAATCCATAGCTGTGGGAGGGAGGAAAATAGATGTATGCACACCGTTCCCCCATCACCATACCCCGACAAAATATTTATCACGGTAGGGTTACACGCTGTGTAAAAAATGCACTTTCGCATGTAACCGATATTCTTATTTTAGTGTTTAAAAAAATCACGCTAGGATCCTTCCCGGCTGCATTGTAATTGCTGTGAAAGAGTACAGTGTTTCCAGAAAGTTCGTGTACAATTTGAAATGCTAATACCTTTGTAACTATTGTGGAGTTCCTCCACTTACTTCCTAAAAAACGTCACTAGGGGACGCTTTCTGAACATATAAATACACTGTAATATTTTCTATCATTCTCTGTTTTTCCTATTTTCCTTAGACACGCTAGGATGTAGCTCTATCGTGAAATCGCGTTTCCCATATTGGGAAACGCACACCTACACGTACGTGAGCAACTTCATTTTCTCTAGGATTTTTACACACATTTTACATACACGAATAGTTCACTAGTCCTTAAATGTTTTCCTGCATTTCATTGTATTGTCACAAACATACAATATCATTGTCTTTGTCGCTCGCAATAATGTAAATTTTTTGTTAATAATATATTATTTGTTTGTATATATATATATATTGGTTTTAGTTGTTTTTTTTTTTGTTTTTTTTGTATTATATTACCCGGACTCACATACTGAGTCCGCCATTTTTGTTGGATAAACAATTCAGGAGACGTGTGTTTCCCAACTTAAACGCTCAACACATATTCCTGAAATACTATGTACAATATAAATAATCTATAAAACAGATAAGAATGCTTCGTATGTCTGGTTTTTCCGTGTCTTCGAGGCATTTATTTTTTATCTGTTTTATCTATTATTATTATTTTTAATTTCTTGAAACTTTAAAATGACATTTATTTGCAGAATTGATATTTGACTCTATTGGATTTCTTTTTATGGGCTCATGTAAAAAGTAATGTTTATTCAACTAAATATCGATCTTTAGAGGAATTGCAAACTAAGATAATTGATGTGATTGAAGGTGTTACTAAAAATCATCTGCAAAATGTTTTCTGAAATCTACAGAATCGTATTTGTATGGCGACATGTTGAAAATTAACAGTCCTAATAAGTTTAAATACTACTTTCTTAGAAGATTGTTTCTATCGTGTATAGTTACAAAGCTACAATTAATTTAAATTGCATGCGGACTTTATGGACACCCTGTATATACGAAAATTGCTATCGTTTAATATGTGAAAAGAGCTAATTCAAAAAGTTGGAACATTTCACGGTTATCCTCTGCGATAAAACTTATGCAAAATAGTAGATTCAGTGACGTACCTAGGAAACTATTTGGCACACAGATTCGGTGCCAAATTGCTCACACAACGTTTTTCATAGGATAACCTATTCCGGTGAAAGCGATTTGAAGGTCATTTCATTAGAAATAGAGCGAAGTGAAATTTATAGTGGTTGGTGTGAAATAATCTTATGACAACGTCTTTCCTCATTGTAGATTTATATGGAATTGTGTAAGGATTGAAAGAAAATCCACACTTAATATGTACAAAATAATTGTTTATATAGCACAATATTTATACAGATAGATAGAGTGGTAAGATGGTGCTTCAAGAGTTCAAATGTAAATGTCCTGGTGCTTACGTATGTATGTATGTATGTATATATATATATGTATATATATATATAATTATTTATTTAAAAATATGATTCCATCGCTACATAAGAGTTCCCATGTTTCAAATCAAGAGCCGAAAACTTCAATTATTTGAATTAAATTGAATTAAAGTACCAAGCTCTGCTCCATCTTCAAGCGAAATTTTTTGGAATAACTAATTCTTGAAATTTTTATAAGCATATTCATTACTAAAATTAAAATTATGGTAACGGCTAGAGCAATTATTTAAAAACCCTTGTATGTACATCCTAAGTCAAGCGATGGAATCATATTTTTAAATAGATAATTATATTTAGTCTCTACATTGTATCGAGCACTGTTTTTTTTTAAAATAATAACAAAAATACTAAAGAACTTTGGATTATTTACCTAACGAGTTCTTTCCTATTTTCTATATATTTTCACACACACACACACACATACACACACACACACATATATATATATATATATGTGTGTGTGTGTGTGTGTGTGAAAATATATATATATATATCCGAAAATAATGTAAATTCTAACGTTCACAGCATTAATTCAAAAGAGGGCTCAATACCAAGAGTAGAGCAATAATTATAATTTTCATAAGCGGCTTGCTTGTAAATAGAATTGTTCATAACAAGAATGCATCTTTGTAGTGAGTAAATAAAAATTATAATATATATATATATATATATATATATATATATATATATATATATAGTGAGAGAGAGAGAGGGAGACGGAGAGAGAGAGAGGGTGGTGTAGAGAGACAGACAGACAGACAGATAGAGAGTCAAATGCTGATATCCCATGACGAGTCAACAGAGTGATTCCTGGAGGGTCCGTCTACGAAAATCTGGAGTCAGATGTTGATGGTAAAAAATCAATCAGCTAAGAGACAAATCTTTTATTTATTATTATATATATATATATATATATATATATATATATATATATATATATATATATAGTTATACTCGTTTGGAAAACCTTAGGTATTTTGGCTCGTAATTGAACAAACCAATGCCTAAGGGGAAATAAGAGACAAAAACAGAAAGAACTAAGAACATGAAATTGAGGCGAAAACAATCGTCCAGAATTCAAGCTCAGAGTCCAAAGAAAAAAAAACAACTCCAAAACGAGTAAAGCAAAAGTAACTACGCAAAGTGCTCAATACGCTAAGTAGAGCAGACCTAACTATGAACATAAAAAACCTAAACCTACCTAGGCCAGTTGACCCTGACGATCCGTACAGGTGAAACCTAGGTAGGTTTACCTGGCTTTTTTAGGTTCATCTTTCTCTCTCTCTCTCTCTCTCTCTCTCTATATATATATATATATATATATATATATATATATATATATATATATATTAAATAATATGCACATATCATGTCTATTTTTACAATAATCCGTCCTAGTTCTCTAATTATGTTCTTGATGTTAAGCTGAAATTATATTAAGTTTGACTTCGCAATTCACCGTTGAACGTTGAAGATGATCTTGGAGTATATCGAAAGTACTTGGGTTAACAAGAACTACGGCGCCTTCATTGATAAATTTCCCTTAACATCAAGATAATTAGAGAACTAGAACCGATTACTGTAAACATAAATAGCCATATGTCTCTACTATATAATATATGCTTGAATGAAGATATGCTGCCTAAATACACACACACACACACACACACACACACACACATATATATATATATATATATATATATATATATATATATATAAACATTATCAGACGTAGTAGTCATCTGTTAAATAGGTGAAGGAAGTATATTTTTTGTGTCACCGTAGGTCTGTGTGAAAGTCTTAGTTGTCAGTGTAAATGGTAGAAGGTAGTATGTATATATGATATCTTTGCGAAACTGTGGGTTGCGCTAAAATGTATTTAAGGCTCTAGGCATGTTATGTTAACCACCGCATCGGAGAATGGATAGAATTAATTGATTAATCATCGATTCTGGTTTAGTTCGATTATCCTTCACATTATATACGTATCTAGCGGGTTAAATAAATCCGCATCGAAACTGCCGCTTGGCTTCTGATTTTTTCACGATCCGTGAGCTCATATCATGGTTGGGAACATATCTTTTCTTTGATTCACTGGCTAGACTATGATGTTCGTATCCTGGTAAGGATGATTTCCGATTGGTTGGTTGAAATATGACTTCACGATCTAGTGATTCTGAATATACATTTACTTTTAGAAATGATAAAATTTTGGCCTCATTATTATTATTTATTCATTTTTATTTTTATTTCGCTACAAAATTACTGTATTGACATTAACGATTAAACATCAGTTTTGCTATTTCTGTTTTAATATTTATTGTAGAAATTAAAAAAAAAAGAATAAATTGGAGCTCTGGAATTAATGCAAGTGTCAGTGACAGATCAATTATAGTTACATTTAACTGTTAATGCACACATTCCTTTATGACTTTAGTTTTAATAAATTTATAAGAGCGGGACTTGTTAGGATTTTGTTAGACGGAATCTTTTAAAATCATTCTATACGTTTTTCTAAATGGTACAAGTTAATTTAAGTGGTCCGCGCTTTAAAAAAGGAAGATTTTTTTAACAAATTTTGTAGATTATAATTTATTAGAGCTACCAACGACATAAATTATCGATTTTTATCATTTTAGAAGACGTTCCTGTTCATAATATAATTAGAGTAAAAGGATGCAAGACGACTCATCACCGCCAACTCAAAGACGCCGTCTCAATACCGCCGACTCATCACCGCCAACTTAACGACGCTGTCTCAAAACAGCCAACTGAACACCGCCAACTCACTTCCATGACATGAGATGAGTTGGTCGGTGGGTGTTTTGATTCGGCGGAAATGAAATTTACCCTCCCGAGGTAAAATGGATACTTGACTTCTTAAAGAGTTATCTGGACTTTTTTTTGGTTTTTATTTACAAATGTCAAATTTGAAACTGGGCTTACATCATTGATAACTGCGTACTACTGATGTTGTCCATTATCCCAATAGGCAATCGTACGCAGTATGACTTTTTGTAAATGGAAAACAAAGTGCAGATAACACTTTAAAAAGTCAAAGATCAAATTGACACAGTATTAATATTATGAACAAGACTCAAATACAAAAAATGTTAATAAATCACTGTCTTTCGATTATGAAAAATGTCGTTGAAGTCTAATTAATGCTAATCTACAATTGTTACAAATTATTCCCTTTTTTCATGAACGTATCAGTTAATTTTTTTTTTTTAAGCGTTTCACTCCAAGCATGGCGGGAAGCCACTAGGACGCAAGGGGTTACAGAAAATTTCGAGCAAGATCAGATAGGATTGATAGAAGAAAGAATGAGGAGAAGGATAGTGGATAGATCAAGGCAACTGGAGATGTCGATTGACATTACATTTGAATAGTTGGAGATTATAGCTCTCATGGAAACTGGGAGTTCCACAGGCGAGAGGTGCGAGACGTGAAGCTATTGGAGTAGAAGATACTGCTACATTTAGGAGTTTCGACAGTGAAAGGGTGAAAGCGGGATGCGTAGGGCGCTTGAATTCATGAAGTCTGAGAACCAGCGAATGCAGCTCCTCGAAGCAATTACCATGAAAGTATTTGTAAAACAGACAGAGAGAGGCGACGGCGCGTCTGTGAGAAAGTGACTGTAGACGAGATGCCAGATCAGGGCCAATTATATTGCATATCCGCCTCTGGAGCTTATCAAGAACCCCGAGGCAAACAGAAGGGGATCCAGACCATATATGGCAGCAATAGTCCATGCAAGGGCGAATTGTTGATTTGTAGATCTGGAGGATCGATTCCGGGGAGAAAAATTTAAATAATACTGTTCATACTAATATCCCCATCTTTTCTTGTTTTTGTAACGTTGGCGAGTAGAAATAAAACCCATGTATATGTTTGGAAATAGATCGATAGATTGACAAAAACGAAAGATTCAGGTGTCTTTAATTAACTGAAGCCGTTTACCGCCTATACTCACGATGGTATGTTTTGACAAATGTTCACAGTTAGCATTAGTTATTGCAGGTGGTACTAAAAATATCTAGTTCGTTCGGTATTTCCCCCTTTGTGACGCCTCAAGCCTCTCCCATTAAGTGTAATAGAGAGGGTGAATTCTAGCAGAGCAGAAGACATATTGGAACTGGGCTTTGGTTTATTTTCAACTCGGCTCCCATAAAGAGACCAAGAAAAGATCTTTTATGTGAACGGAATCTCTGAAATGATTGAATGAAAGACTTTTCAAAACCAAGAAGGCAAAAAAAAAAAAAAGAAAACAAAAAATTCTCTGCTAAAAATATTTTTCTTCAGAACTTTTTACGGGAAAGAGAAACCATTCCGGTTAAATTTCGTTTCAACTCTTCATCCACTTACAAACAGAAGAATGTAAAACGTCAAAGTGAAAACCGTGTCATTGTTTCTTGTACAGAAATTGGATATAGGAATTTGGTCACCGGATTTGTGTTCTGTAGTAAAGGCATTTCGAAAGGAATACCATAACGAGAAACAATCGATGCAATATATCTCGTTAAAATCCATGTCTTACACTGAATGAAAAAATACTTTTTTAAAATTCATGGTTTTATTGTCCTACTTATCTAATGAGTATAACAGATTTTGCATTGCATTGTATATTTATTTTTCTGACAATAAGAAAGGCACATTTATTGCATCGAAAACATCGAGGTAAAATCGTTTCAGAATGGAGTGGATTACTTTCCTCAGAGGCAACAGATATATTTTCTTTGTTTGAAAATGTTATGTAAATAAAATATCAGCATACTTAAGCGAGATTCGCCGAAATTTGTATTCTTACGGAAGGTCAGATTCCATAGAAGGCGTAAGGATATTTGCATATAAATGGATGATTGAAGCGTTGGCGTATTACTTGAAACCACGCAAGAAGGTCAAAATTTGGAATTTTGTTTTTCAAAGCAAGCAGATTTTATCTACATTATATAGTCATAATGTAATTGAACTGAACGTGTCTGCCAGAACTTAGAGAATCTGTGAGGTCGTAGTTGACCTTGATAAAAAGCGCAAAAACATTTTGGTGCAGTTCTTTCTGTAACAGCGCCTTTCTCCGTACATATTACAAGAAGCTTTGGTACAAGAAGCTTTGGAACCTTGATTGAGGGTGAAGCGAAGCAGGTGTCGTCGAAAATCCTCATCTTTTTTTTTTTTTTTTTTTTGGCTACTTGCCATTTTATCGTTACATGTGAGAAAGATAATATTCAATCAAATATTAAAAATTATTATAATTATCAAAATTATTATATTGGACCTACCACTATATATTTATCAAGAAGACTCACTTTACATTTCTCCGATCATAGCGCCATCAGAATCCATTTAAATACTCACGGATACCTACCAACCTCTGTCTGCAACATATTTGTGGAAAATGCAACCATGACAGCCTCATACACACGCAGAAAACTTAAAAATAATGCAAGCATTGATAATAAAAAAGAAGCGAACTCTCAATAATATCACCTATGAATACGGTCACAATACGCTGAGAGTGTATGTATGCATATCATTGATGAACTAAAGCATTATCATAATCTACGTAAACAGGTGTTTACTCCATGTACCCAACAAGCACAATCTTGCCTGATTATGTATAGAGTAATTGCAAAACTGAATTTAACCAACAATATACAAATAAAAATAATGGAAGCAATGACAATAAAAAAAGCTAATTCTCAATAATATCAACAATGAACACGGCCACAACATGCTGACCGTGTTCTAAAAATAATAAAAAGCAAAAAAAAATCGTTGCCATACCTATAGATACATATGTATATGTGTATATATGTGTATGTGTGTGTGTGTGCATAAAATGTGTATCTATATATATATATATATATATATATGCAATTTTTTATATATATTATTTATATATTATATATGCGCAGTACTTATTGGAAAGCGCTCAATATCAGTGATAGAGCTAACATATTTAAGTGAATTGATATGAGTTTGTGACTCTGGGTTTCACGCTTTTACGATCGTCAGACAAACTGACGATCGCAAATAGCGTGAAACCCATGGTCTAAATTCACATCAATCAATATATATATATATATATATATATATATATATATATATATATATATATATATATATATAAGCCTACATATACAGTAAAAAAAAAAAAACTTAATAATGGCTAATAGGTTAGCTGAAAGTGCTAAAATACACAAAACATTTGACAGTTGTTAAACATTTTATGTCCAGAAAATAAAATACTTGTATGAATGAAAAGACAATTGAATGAAATGCTTAATCGTAGTTCCTTCTTAGTCGTCTTCAATAAAACTTATATAAAAGAAGGGTTGCTGCCTAAATACACGATTGTGTGTGCGTTCGTGCGTGTGTGGCTGTGTATGTATGTGTGTGTGGAATATAGACGTATTATAGAAGAACTAAAGCATTATCATAATCTCACTAAACTGGTGTTTGCCCTCCATGTACCCACCAAGCATAGTCTTACCCGATTATGTATAGAGTAATTGCAAGACCGCTTTTAATCAAACAATATACAAATGAAAAAAAAAAATGTAACAATTAAAAGCAGGGCAGATTTTATTACGCAATTTAAATATTTTCCTGGTGTGTTTAAAAAAAGCGATTTGTTTGTCTTGTCTTTTGTGTAAATCATTCGTTCACTTTCATCTATTGACAATGCCTAACCGAGAACTTCACATGTCGTTGCACATTTAAATCAGTCGCAGTACCACGTGACCTATGTCACGTGGATCATTCACTCACACCCTTTCTTCCGCTCTCTCTCTCTCTCTCTCTCTCTCTCTCTCTCTTCTAATAGCTGCGATTCATTTGGATGACAGTAATCGCTTGAAAGATTTTCAATGTCATTATAAAGATTATTTGTAATATTTCCTTAATCCGCACCAAAGCGAAGGCGGTAGGGTTGGGGATTTGATTGTTTTTGTCTTTTGTTTTTTCGGTCCAACCAAGAATAGATTTTTGGCAAACTTGAACCTTCAACCCCGAAAAAAAAAGGGCAGGTTTTCCTTTGATGCTGCTATTATTTTGACTACCATCACTTCTTAACAATGTTTTAAAATCGAGGGTTACAATTAAAACCAAAACGTATGAAAGTGAATTTATATATTTATTATATATATATATCTTGAAAATTGACAACAAAAATAATAAACCCTATTTACTTATTAGATTGCTTATTGAAGTGGTTGGCAAAACATCGACTAATTGCCAACTGATTTAAACTTTATAAAATGGTAAATAATAAAGATTTCCTTACAGTTGGTTCACATATTTTAATAATTTAGTAAATGTTTATAAATTTGTGAAAAAAAAAATTGTTTTCATATTTGTTCCTTTATAAATTGGTAAATGAAAAATATTGCCTTGCATTACTTCTAATTGTATTAGGTTTTACAATATTGTAAATATAAAATTATTCTTGTAAATAAACAATTTAATAAATAAATAGAGATTAATATTTTTGTTGTCAGTTCTCAAGAACAAATAATGTATAAATGCATTTTCATCACATGTTTAGGTTTTATTATAATTCTAATTATCACTTTTAAAAACAATAAACATTGCCGAGTAGTTAAAATAATAGTGGTATCAATGGAAAAGCCGCCCGACTTTTAAAAATTTTAATCTTTTGTAATTTTGGGAAGTGGGTCGATTATCTGTGAATAGTTTACAGGAAACAATGAAAAAGTAACTCGTAATAACGCAATATCTTTTCTAAATTCGCATAAAACTTATTTGTGTATTCACATCTTACATCAATAGAACAAAACAGGCCAACTCATATCGCTAACATGTGAGGCATTTACTATTAGTTTTCTTTTTTACAGATATATATATATATATATATATATATATATATATATATATATATATATATATACTAACACATGAGCTTTAAGCCGTGACATTTAATTTGCATAACAATTTGTAAAATCGTATTTGTTAAAAATTGCATGTGTTATTTATTTTTAAGTCAAATTTTAAAAATTGTCATATATCAGCAAATTTTCTCTCAATAAAGTATTTTTTTTAATTTATCGTGTTTGTATAGAAATAATTTATATCTGCCTTGTCAAAATTTAGTTGTAAGTTAGAAAATATACAGCGTTCGTTATAATAAGCATTGTTGTCGCCTGATATTTCACATTACTACAAATTAATGAAACGGGGCCTAAAAAATGATAGAATTATTTAAATAAGTCAAAATGATCTGTTAATTATATATTCTTAAAGTTGTATCGATTTATTTTGAACAAGTGAAAAAAATCGTAACTTTGCTAAATTACTTTTTATTATTATTAATATAAACATTAAAAAATTATTCAGATGTTTCTCTTATGCTCAGTTTTATGATGTCGCTATGTCCAAAATAGGAAATTCAAGTACTCAGCATAATGACAAAAAGAATTTTATAAAATAGATGCTTTGCTGAAAATTTTATTTATACAAAAGTTTTACAGAGATAAGGGAATTCTTGTCTGTTCGTCGAACGGGTATTTGGCTCATCATTAAATAATACGCTCGGACTTCTAGATTATTTTACAATGTATCAATGAGATTTGATCAGCCTATAACGATAAACTCGGTTTATGGCAACTGATAATTTTTGTTTATTATTATTATTATTATTATTATTATTGCTTGGATTTGCAAACAAAAAATTAAGACGGTCTTTCCCGTCCACTGAATGCTGTCAGATGTTTGGCAAAGTGTCATATAGGAATAAAATGAGTAACTACCGACACCGAGGTTCGAGCGTGGCACTCTGGACTTAAGAATATATGTTTTCCACCAGGTGTATAAATATCGGTGTCAGACTACTGACTGTAGTGATTATTGAGTGGAACTATCCAGTCGAATTAGTGTGAATTATTGTGCGTCGATGATTTGGGTTTTGAATTAGGATTTACCGGACGTTAAGCCGAGCCGCGCTACTAACAAGGTATTCACTGAAATGGTTAATTATCTTTAGTTGACTTTTACTTATTTATTCTTGTTTGTTTATTTATTTGTAATTGTAATTAAATACTGTTTTATTTAACACTCAGCTATATTTAATTATTAAGGGCCACCGTACGACACAAAACGAAGTCTATAAAGGAGAAATTTAATTTATTAAATCGGCTGCAGAAGAGGGTCTGGTAGTTGGCGGGAGCTCCAACTTCATGGAGTTTCTATATCACTGTCATGCATTCTTGGGAAAGATAGTGGTGTGGTTTCCCGTTGCCTACTCTATGGTTTGAAATTTAGAGTTGTGTTTCTCTTAGACTAATTGCCATTTAAAGCTAGAGAAATCATTCTACTCTACTATTTAATCCATATCCGGGGAGAAGAGATAGATTGATAACTTTCCTAATGGCATTAGTGTTAAAGTAAACGCAAGAGACTATTCTTGAATTGGAACTCGGCTCGCTGATACCACTGTGTTAACTTCTAAGTGTTTCACACTTGGGATATTGTGTCAGATAAACAAATTGGTAATTCCCTACTACTGTAGTAAGCAGGAACTTCACAGAGTTTCTCCGACTTGCGAAATATAAGGAAACGTATGCTTACAATTAGGAGACAGATTAAATTTCTGGGACACATAATGAAGAAAGAAGGCCTGGAGAATATAACACACACAGGGCATAATAATTGCAAGGGGAACAGAGCTAAACTGCGAAAAAAGATTTTGAGTGATTGACTGTCAAAATTAGGACCAAGAGGGATAGCAAAAAGGCAGAAGTTGTTTATAGAAACAAAAGACAGAAATTTCGAACCGAACCCTTTATTTCGTCCACCTGTGAGGATTATTCTAGTTCCGCGTGCCATGCCTCTTCTAGATATCTCAGTTTCAGTTATTTCCTTTTTAGTAACTCAACTCAAATTTTTGTTCACCTCTGCTGTTGTCAGGTATTGAACTCACAAGTCTTTCGGTCAAGTCATTGGCTTACTTCAACAAATGCATTTATCTACTGGGCCATGTGTCCCAGAAAAGACATGGCTCATGGAACTAGAACAATCTACCCCCGGTTGACGAAATAAATGGTTCGGTTCGAAATTCCAATCACCTGAAGAAGGCCGAAGCGCACAACGACAGAAACGTCGTGAATATGACAACAAAGATGAGGACAACAGTCCGAACAATTTAAATTGTGTAAATAGTTAAAATACCTCATCTCAGAAATATAAACAGAAAAAGACAGGAAGTTGTGGAGAGCCATAATATCGCACATCCTGGAGGGGCATAGCATATCAACGCAGAATAACCGAAGGTTATATTAACATTAAGTATCAAAAGCCAAAAAAAAATAAAATAAATAAAATAAATAAAATAAAATAAAATAAAGAATGGTAAAATGAAAGGTTTTGCTATTACGGACTCTCAGAGAAATTCTTTGACTAGAGAAATACGCTGTGTCAACAGGTAGGTTTCATTATGCAGACTTATTCAATTATTAAGCTGATAATAAACCCGAGGCGTCAGACAACTGAGTAGATCTGAATTAGCCATTCAGTGGTTGAGATAACATCAGTGCCAACCAATTATGCACACGTGACAATGATATGTCAAAAGAAAGAAAGGAAAAGAAATTATTCAAAGAAAATCTGTATTTTTTGAAAGCCCAAACTTAGTAATTTGGTATTTTACTATCTTGTTAGAATTTTACTTGTTCCCTCGGCGTCTTGGGTATCACGATTAACTACGTTCAACTGCAAGGCCTCTGATCAGGAGATTTTAAAGAGCGTGGAACCACCTCTTAATTGCTGGTGTTCCCAGGTCCGCCCTGCCCCGGGGCGGTAGTATCTGTTAGGGTTCCCAGCTATGGGCAAATAGTTAACGCCCTCCAAAACTGGGGTGAAAACTCTATAAAAGTGTGAAAATAGGTTTTAATACTAGCAATGCATTTTTGTAAAAAAATTATTACCAGCAATGAATTTAAAAAAAAAATTTTTTTTCTTCTCTTTCTTCGTCTCCTTCTCCTCTTTCTTCTCCTTTTTCTTCTCTTTCTTCTACTTCGACCATTTTCACTATCCCTTCTTTTCTGTTAACTTTCTTGCATTTCCCTTAACATGAACATAAACTTCTTTCTTTCTTTCTTTCTTTCTTTCTTTCTTCAAAACATTGATTTCGTTCAAGCGTTCTTGATTTTATGGAGGTTACATTTCTCATGTCGCGTCGCTACGTATCAATCGTCACATATTGTTTTTCTTTCTTTTTCGCCCTTCGGCCACTGACATCAACCCACTTCGAGGAATGTCAACGCAATCAATTGTGTCGCTGACGCTGGTGTCTTTTTAAACATCGACGCCGCATCAAATTCTTCCGCTGACCTGTCGCGGCTAGATGGGATTGGCGTAACTCGGCATTCTCATTTTCACCGTCTCTCTTTCTTTTTTGCATGTGACCATCTTGTCAATCATCATCAGCTTCACTGTCAATGGATTTTTATTGTTATTGTTTTTGTTTTAGCGTCGCTTTTATTATTCTAATTCCTGACTCTGTTGGTCGTTGCTCCCCGTTATTATGCATTCTGTTGAAAACCCGAAGGCAATTACGAGGATGGGGACGGGGGGCGGGGGTACTGAAAAGTCCTTGGTACAGCATAGAACTTTTCAGCATTTTTCGGATTTCTTTACACCTGATCTTTGTTTGTTTGTTTGTTTGTTGTTTTTTTTCCTTTTAATCAGCGAAAAGTCGGTTTAGTGGTTAAAACGGTAGCGATGTTACCATTGCAATGAAATACACAGCTCTACGAAATGTAACTGAAAAATGATGTAACAAAGTCAAGTTTCCTTAAATTCCCCCTGGATTACAGATCCACAGCTTCACCACCCTAGTTGTTTCCGTAGCAAATATACTTTTACGGGGCAGAGTTGACACGCCCAAAAGACTTGGAATTCAGAGATATATTTCTGCTAGACTCGTTTTCAACCAAGACTATAATCTTTTGTGCTCTGCTATTTTATGCATGGCCGCTGGGAAGAAAAGATTCATTCATCCGAGCCTCTATCCATTACTCTACCGTGCCTCCTCAGAATAGAGTACTACCGCCATATTCTGGCAGGGGTTGATAACTCTTCATTTTCTAGTCTCGATAGAGTCCGTATCATTGTGGGTGATGAATTATTTTCCACGCTACAACCCGTTTCCTCACAGACGAAACGTCGCAAGCCTCTCACTGTTCTATCGCTATTTCCAATGAAAATGCTCAGGCGAAATACATTCCTTAGTTCCACCAGTCCTAACCTTCACGGCTAAGACCCGCCATGCCACGCCCATTGAAGCGAACCACCCTCATTCCCTTCGTATTCCCTTTGTGCGATAGTGTATATAGGTACTCGTGAGGTAGTGTATATAGGTACTCGTGAGGTAGTGTATATAGGTACTTTCAGTAGATAACTCTCGTAGTGTATATAGGTACTTTCATCTCTTGCAAAAGATACGGTTCCTCGGGGACCAGGGCTGTTTTATTCATTTTGTCTTACAGTTAAAATAAACTTAAATCTCAGACTCACATTTTTGTACAAGTTTCTGCGACGTGCCTGACTGGCTACTTTGCTGGAATACAAATCGAGATTGTCTGTCTAGTGGGCTGAACAGGATATATATATATATATATATATATATATATATATATATATATATATATCCGTACGCCCACTCAATGGGAATATAATAAAGACTCTGATTAAAGTAGGAATGACAGACGTACACAGATTGTCTGTTTAGTGGGGTTGAACAGGATATATATATATATATATATATATATATATATATATATATATATATATATATATATATATAGCAAATATATGGATATAGATCCGACAGTATGAAGAAAAATATACAGAAAAAAACAAACAAAAATCTTAATATGCAATTATGCTGTATTAATGTTAATATAAAGACAACGTCGGACGTTTCGGTCTATTTTAGACCATCATCAGGACATTTTCATTAAACATAATTAACATTCGAACATATAAAATTCAACATGAAAAGACGATGGTCATAATAGCACAACTAATCCAAACAGATAACTGAAATTTTTATATAAGATCAGCGTTCCGTTTAAATATTATATTATATTTAGATATATATATATATTAGATATATGATTGCATATGTATGTGTATATTTACCACTAATATTATCAATCTATATATATATATATATATATATATATATATATATATATATATATATATATATATATATATGAAGAAAAAAATATACGGAAAAACTAACAAAAATCCTAATATGCAATTATACTGTTTTAATGTTAATATAATGTCAACGTTGGTCGTTTCGGTCTAATAGACCATTTTCAGGACATATTCATAAAACATAATTAACATTAGACTATATTCAATTCATCATGAAAAAAGACGATGGACACAAGAGCAAGACTAATCCAAACAGATAACTGATTTTTTTTTTTATAAGACCAGCGTTCCGTTTTAATATGTTTAATATGTTTTCTTCATACTGTCGGATCTATATCCCTATATTTGCTTACATATATATATATATATATATATATATATATATATATATATATATATATATATATATATATATATATATCTCCCCCTGTACGGCCACTCGATGGGAATATAATAAAGACCCTGATTAAAGTGGGAAGACTTACACGGGTGTTTATTTAAAACAATAATATAACAATATCTATCCTAGTTCTAGCTAATCCGATTCACGGCCCCATTCATTCAGGCAAATGACACAATCATCACAAGAACTCATCCCTCTCCATTCAATCCAAACATGCACCAAAGTACCACATTTTCGCAGGGGACCTAATAACACATCCATGATTGTAAACATTTCTGAATACAGGAATTTACCAGCCCGCCAACCATGCAACCAGATGTGACATTTTTAAAGTGAGGTCTATCGGCCGGAACGTGGAAAAATTGTCAATCCCTCTCGGCTCTCCCACCTTTGGGAACTCAGCGCCCTCCCGAAGGAGATGCAAAGCCTAAGGGATAACCCCCTTGTGGCTTAAGCTTAATATCATAAAATATCCCATATACAACAATTTACTAAGCGCAACTTAGACGTGGCACAAGGCCGAAATTATGAAGCACCCAGTGAGGATCGAATTCACAACCCAGTTGTAATTGATCTAGCGAGAGAGGCTTGCTAACTATTACACCATAACGAAAAGCCTAAATTTCTGAATGTATAAGTATTTACTGGTGCACCTACCTCGCAACGAGATGCGATACAGGGTCAGTTTAAGGTGGTTTTCACGGAAGTACCTTGGAAAATTTCACAAACCTTTCAGTAATTCCCTTTTGGGGAACGCCTCAGTCGCCGGGCAATAAACTCAGCGCCATCCCGAGGCTGAGGAAAAACCTGGAGGATGGCCCACTGGGGCTTAGGCGTAATATTATAGATCATTAAATCCCATATACAACGTTTTACTAAGCGTAACTTATATGTGGCACAAGGCCAAAAGTATGGAGCACCCAAAAACTCAAGCTTGTTAACGATTACACCACATCGAAGTACCCAAATTTCTGATAAGATAGGTACCAATATTTTTTTCAAAAAAAATATATAAAATGTTACAATGACATGAAAGGGGAGGGGGTGAAACTATTTAATCAAATAAAATGTAAACTAAACATTTAAAAGAAATTAATTCTGTGTTAATGAGGTACCACCCAACCCACAAAAATGAAAATGGCTGCTGTATTCTATTGACATATAGAATCAAGAAGCTCGCGCGCTAGTGGCGGGAAGGTGGAAAAAATTGAGGAGGGGAAAAAAAAACATGTACACTGGTATGGCCAAGGAAAGAAAGCGAAAGGAGACACTCAGTTGATTAATTTTTTCATCACGTGATCACTTGACACACCCAGAGGAACCAACCATTTTATTATAGTAGGTTAGACAGCTAAAAGGAACACATTAATTTTTTACCATACAGAACAGAAAACTGGGAAACCTCGACCGTGCTGTAATGGTTATCAAGCTTGTCTCGCGAGAACAATTACCACTGAGTAGTGAGATCGATCCTCACTGGGTGCCCCATATTTTCGGCCTTGTGCCAACATCTAAGCTACGCTTGGAAAATCACTATAAAACTGTGGGCACTTCGCGGCAGTGTAATGGTTATCAAGCTTGTCTCGCGAGAACAATTACCACTGAGTAGTGAGTTTGATCCTCACTGGGTGCTCTATGCTTTCGACCTTGTGCAACAGCTAAGCTACGTTTAGAAATTCACTATAGGACAGAACATTATCACAACATGCAGTCAACGAAGAGGATATGCCTGAATAATCCAATCACAGTAATTTTAAGTAAATTTTGCCTTGGAATAAATCATTAATAATATAAGCAGAGAGAATGAAAAACGACTAGATGACTGGAAATGTCAATTCGCTCCAGCCTCGTCAAGAGTGGATATTCTTTAACAGACGCACTATGTCTGCTTACTTATTTTTAGCACACCCCTTGCTGCTTGATACCCTAACGACTGACAGATGAGACAAGCGGTAATATTCAATACGTTTGTTAGTCGGGTTCACATAAAAACAACCATCTGGTTTGATCTCTTGTTTCAAACATGTTGTACAGAATTGGCGCGAACGAATAAGAAAACTGTGGCTCATGAGATATTAAATACAAACGATGACTCAAGTATATAACACACGGAAGAATTTATATGTAACTGGAGACATTTATTATTAATACACCAGTGAGGTTGACTTATTGGCGTTATTTGGATTTAGATATAACTATGGCTCATTAATCATATATATATATATATATATATATATATATATATATATATATATATATATATATATAAACAAACACGACTGACAAGCTACTATTAAGCTTTTTTATTCAACTTTACTTCTGTTCGTATTAGTCTTTTTCTATTCTGGACATGAAGTTTTTAAAAACTGTCGAAATGTCCTTTATATCCGAATGCCTTCGTCTATTTTATTAGCCATTGTCAAATATGTTTTAATATTTTATTATTATTATTATTATTATTATTATTATTAATATTATTTGTGTATGTTGTGTTTCCTGCTTTGTATCCTGTAGAGCCGGGTCCAAACTAGGGTCCTTCAGGCCTTATAGGGCAATTGTCATTTAATTGATGAGGTCTCATCAGGTGGATTAGCTAGCCACCTGACAAGACGTCATGGTCGAAACCAATGTAGTGCGGTAGCATATAGTGTTTTATCTTTTTTTTTTTTTCTTGTATTAACTTGGTCCGCATGTTTGTTTTTTTGGAGCACTGTTTTGGGCACTTTCTCATATGTCAGTTTTTGGGGGCGCGGTAATTTTCCCGGCCTTTTCATATATATTTCACGCTTCCAGTAATATTCTGGTCATATATTTAACAAATTTCCTTGTAAATGTAAACAATACAATTATACAGTATCGAAGTAAGAAATGGGTCAGCTACTTAAAAAAAAATTGACAAGAAAATGTAAGTATTTCACCAATCTACTTTCAGCGGGTCATTGGGCAAGTTGTCTCATTCATAGGGAGCCAGTACGAGGCGAGAGACAGACTTGAATGGATCCTGTGACTGAAAATAAGGCGTACAGAAGTTATGTGCCACTTGACAGGCATCCAGATTAATTTTAATCCCAGATTAAGATATGCAATCCAATTTCTCATGTCAAAATGACCGAATAATGACTTGAATAGAGATTGCCTTCAACTTGTCACAGCCGTATCACGCCGTAACACCGGTTCTCATATAATCGCTGAAGTTAAGCAAAGTCGAGCCTAGTCAGTACTTAGATGGGTGACCGCTTGGGAATACCATGTGCTGTAATCTTGGTTGTGTGGTCGTATAGTGGATAACAGCTCGGAATTGGTAATTGGAGAGCCGAGTTCCAATTCCAGTCGGGTTTGTTGTATTTACTTACAAGCATATAGCCATCAAGAAAGGTATTGGGTTAATAAGTAGGACTTGTACCAGTAAATCATGATTATCTAAAAAAAAACCCAAAAAAACTTAAAATCAAAAAATATTTTCCGGCTTTAAATAACTTGAAAAAGGTTGATTAAGCCGTAAAAATGCAAATCAATCAATACAACTTGTCTTTTTAGTGTAGCTGATTTAAGTTTCAAAATGGGAAGAATTAATTATCGAAATATTATGAAGAATGAGTCAACATAAAATTTAAATTTCTCAGAAGTAGCATTCTGATGTTAGGAACGTTTTGCATATAAAAAATACTCGTAGATCTTCAAAACTTTACTTTTTTTCTATGCGCCATGTCTTTTCAGGACGTAGGCGATCATGGCTCTCCACCTCCCTCTATCCCTTTCAGCTCTCAACAAGTTCGTTCCCTCTGTCAACTCCCCAAGACCACGTCCTGCCATCCACTTGTTTGACGCCGATAGGTATGTCATGCATTGTTTTCCCCTGTCTCTTTTTTCCTCTATTCGACCTGTGAGTATCAGATTCTCCAGTCTCTCCTTCCTCATTATGTGTTCCAGGAACTTCAGCTGCCTCTTCCTGATATTAAGTATAAGCCTCTTCCTTGTTTGCAACCTCTCTAAGATCTCATCGTTGCTCAAACGATCAGTCCATGATATCCTTAGCATCCTTCTGTAGAACCACATCTCTGTCGCCTCGAGTCTCTTCATCTTTGAGAAAATCGCCCAACATTCACCGCTGTAAAGAAGAACAAATGTCACGTAACAGCTCAGTATTCTTTTCTTTGCTACCAAAGAAATCCTCCTGTCTCGCAATACTGCCCAGTTTTTGGAATGCGTCCTTGGCCATCCTAATACGCCTACGGATCTCAGTGTCGTTTCCCAGATATTTAAACTGCTGAGTCTGCTTGATTCTAGTGTTCCCTTTGCTGTGGTCAGGTATTGAACTCACAACTTTTGGAATCGAGTTACTTTTAGGATTACTCAACCAACGCTTTTATTCTCGCACACACACACACGCACACACACACACACACACACACACATATATATATATATATATATATATATATATATATATATATATATATGTATATATATGTATTGTGTATTTAGGCAGCAATCCTTCATTTATACATGTTTCATTAAAAACTACAGACAAGCTACTGCGAATACTGTGTTCGAATAAGTGTTTTCTTTTCTGGATACAGAGTGTATAGAAGCTGTTCAATTATTCTGTAATTCCGAGCGCTTTCGTCTATACTTTTAGCCATTATCAAGGATAATTTTATTTTTTGATATTTAACTAGGTGTTTGTGTTGTGCCTATGTTTCTAGAGTTATAGAGGTATTTTAATTAAAATTTAATTTTAATTTCTTTTTTTATTATTAAGATTTCCATTATTTTTAATCTTTTTTTTACAGGTGGATGAGGTTATTATGTTTGTGTTTTCAACTAGTATGTTACGGATGGAGTCTGGTAAGTGCGTGTTTAAATGGGTTCTAATACACCTATGGTCAGATAGGAGTAACGTAAGGCGTCTGGATAGGCATGTAGTCGTGTGACCGATGTAATTATATATGAATTCGGTTTGATCAAGAACACAGTTCCTTAAGGGGCATTGGAACTCGTAAATAATGTTCGTTTAATTTTCATTTTGCTGGTGTGTCGTCATTTTTGAGGATGAGGTTAGTTGTTTTAAATTTTTTGTAGTAGATAATTAATTTGATTTTTTGGATATATATATATATATATATATATATATATATATATATATATATATATAGTTAGTTAAGTAACGAAAATCTTAGTAATCCGTACGGATAACCCCAAGGAGGATGAAATCCTGAGAGCTGAATGTTAATTCAGAGCGAATAATTTAATTTAAAGAAAAACAGACCACTTTAAGGCTCCATTTGTAATAACTTATTTCACCAGAGAATTTTATTTTTATCTAGATCTTCAGACTTCAGTTTCAAAAGGTGAAACGAAAAATGAATTTAAAATTCACACTTTTGACGAGCAGTATTAAGCTTATATAATTTGACATATATATATATAAAACATAGGATGTCTGTGTGTCTGTGTGATACCTTTTCACTCGAGATCTATCCAACCGATTTTGACCAAATTTGGCACATACATTGTACAATGTAAGTGATAGGTCCTTAGTGTAAAACATCGATAATTTTTTAAATCAATAATCGATAAAGCCGATCAAAAATCGATAAATTCAACTTTTTCCCTCGATTTCATTCAAAATCGGTATGAAGGTTACTTACATCATGACGAGCTCAACCATACCTCATTTTTATTTATCCGCCACTGCGTTAAGCGAAAAATCACGAAAAACGAAAAATCGATTTCAACACAAATATTAAACTAAAAGCTCCCTCAATTTTCAAGCAATCTAATACAAACTTCGCTCGATTGTAGCCAATAATAAACTGATATTTTAACAGTCATTTAACTTGATAATTGAATCCACCCATATAGTAAAAACCCGCGTAAATAACGAAAAATGGCGATTTTTACTGGTTTCTTTCTTATTTTTCGTACATCTTTCAACCAATTTTCATCAAGTTTAACAATTGCCTTATAAATGTATCCTCTTTTACATCTCTGGTATCACACTGACAAATTGAATTTCAAAAACTTCAAAATAATTGTGGTCTGAAATGGGTCTTCATGTTGCCTGTTTTACCCCTTCATGTCCTCAGCTAACTTCGACTGAATAAATACAGACTACATTTATTATATCAGTAACTGCATTAATTCAAAATGTTTTTAATAAAAGTACTTTAAAGTAATTGGAGATAAACTCTGTTACATCTAAACATGATGCTGTTTTTGCTCCATCCTAATTGAACGCTTTTTCTGATCGACCAGCTGCCTAGGCTGCTAGTAATGAATATAAGAAAAACAATGTTCAGATATTACTGCCTTCCAGGGCCTTAAATTTTCATACGAACACCTCAATAGTTATGTGGATGCCTCACAATCTTAAAGGTGGTACAAGAGATGAGATACTCAATTTTACATTAAGCTAATATAGAACGGAATATCTCGTCCCTTGTACCGCCTGAAGTTAGTGAGACAACCGTATAACTATCGAGATGTCCGCATGAAATTTTAAGGCGTGGAAAATTGTCGGTTTCCTGTACTGCTCCAGTAAGTACCTGACTCCACATGCAATCGTCTACCTTTACAGGAACAGGCCTAAAATGGAGCACTGTTGTCATATCTGGTCGGGGCCTGCCCAGTCATCACTCTTCAGTCACGATAGCGTCCTAAAGCGTCTCCGAGTCCTTGTGGGTGACAAATTATTCTCCACCCTCCAACCTTTCTCTCGTGAGGTGAGAAGTGGTAAGCCTCTCACTGCTCTGTCACTACTTCCAAGTGCGCGGACGAACTGCATTCCTTGGTTCCGCCAGGTCTAACATCTATGGCTAGAATCCATCAGGACACCCACATTGTAGCCAACCAACTACATTTTCTCCGTGTTACTTTCGTAAGAAGTTCTACTTGTGTAAATGGCTGGTAGAACAGGGATTAGGAGAGATAGCAAAAAGAAAAAAAATCTACTAATATCTTCAAAAGGATAGCAAGTTGTGGAGAGCCATGATCACCCACGTCCTGAAGGGACACGACGCATAGAAGTAGTTAGTTGCTCGTAAACGAATTGCTTATAAAACAAATCGTGTAATCCGAGCAAGTAAACTTCATGCTTAGATTTTGCATTGTATCGAATCACCCTCATACATTTTATATAACCCTGGGGAGATGTAAATTCTACTCAAGCAGCTTCTTCCCGTGAGCCACTGCTTTATGGAACCAACTCCCAAGAGGGTGCTTCCCTGATCACTAAAATCTTAACCTGTTCAAGTCTAACCGTTATTTTCCTCTCTTATTCGCATAAACTGTCATTTAATGGGACCCTCTACCTCGGGCTCCCCCGAGCCTTATACAGCGTGAAACTTACTGTTAAAAAAGAAGGTAGTAATATCTGAGTATTGTTTTTCTTATATATTTATGAAAAGAGCAGAAATAATCTTTTGGAATGGTTAAACTGAGAAAACAGGTCAGATCTGAATGCAGAATGAACATCTCTTGTTTCGAGAATCTTCTCATGAAAGTTGCAACAAACACGCGAATAGGCACATCATTGTGGAATTTATGCCAAATTCCGTTTGTTCTTTGCCCCAGAAATCTGCAGCAGGCTTGATGAGACTTGATTCCCAGCACAAATTGACAGTCTCACTTGTATATGAGGTGTGAAATCAACATATTTCCACTCACAGATTTATTTTTTTATTGATAATTAATTCTGAAAGGAGGTTATCTCTGTGACATTTCACAAAATCAAAATCAACAGAACCATCAGACAGAAGAGCTTTCCTTTTTATCGCTAAACCTAAATTCAGTAAAATCTGCAATAACTATGAGATGTTTATTATCATTTCACCCCAAGAAAGACGATAATGCCACTAAGATGCAAACGGTTACTGGGAGTGGAAAAGAATGAGAAGACCTTAGTGAGAAGAAAGGACAATAAAAGAACAGGTTTCATGAAGACATAAGATGGCGATTAACGTTATATTTATATTTTTAAGATTGTATGTGACAGGGTAGCAAGAAATTGGAAGATAGTTTTACAGGTGAGAAGTTCGAGAAAAGAAGATGTTAGAATACAACTTACGGTTACATGTTTTAATAGTAAAACGGTGAGACCTAATTGACAATCTAGTAGTACGCTTAAATTCATCCAGTCAAAATAGCAAGGAGGAACCTCCCCAAAACAATTACCACAAAAATATTTATAGAAAAGACAGAGGGAAGCCACGTCATGGCGGTGAGAAATGACTGAAATTGAGATGCCAGGTCAGGACCAATAATATTACAGACCCTTCTTTTGATTTTGGTGAGAATCTTCAGAAATATAACCTGAGCACCAGATATGGCAGCTATATTCAATGCACTGACGAATGGTAGATTTATAAATGTGTAAGATGAATTCTGACGAGAAAATTTATTCGGCTCGACACAGGGAACCAATCTTAATGGCAAAAGACATAGCAATTGCATCTCTCTATATTTCTGAGATGAGGTATTATGTACACTATTTACATTATTCGGACTATTTCCTCATCTTTATCGCCATATTTATTACAACGTTACGACCGTTGTACGCTCCAGCCTTCTTCAAGTGGTTGGAATGTCGAACTGAAGCCTTTATTTCGCTCACTGGGGTAGACTGTTTTGGTTCCACGTGCCATGTTTAACGGATGTCAGTTATCTCCTGTTAATTCCCCTTGGAAAGTTCTCCACTGCTTTAACTGGGTATTGAACTCACACTGTTTGGGTTCTGTCAGTGGAGAACTTAGAGAGGTGAATTAACAGGAGATAACTGATAACTGACATCCATTAGACATAGCACGTGGAACTAGAACAATCTGCCCCAGTGAGCGAAATAAAGGATTCAGTTCGATATTCCAACCACCTGAAGCAGGCCGGAGCGTACAACGGCCGAAACGTTGTAATAAATATGGCGATAAAGATGAGGACAATAGTCCGAATAATGTAAATAGTGTACATAGCAACTGATTGAATAAAAACGTTCCACTGCATGTCAGTAGAAAACGCGTGACCCAGAAGGCGTGTTGGGTTACTCTCTTGCATTTTAGCATCTGCCATTCTGATGGAGGGCAAAATGAATCTCTATGATGATTAAAATATAACAGTTTCGTTATAGGGGCGTTAAAATTTACAAGGTATTTCTTGCTCCAGTTGACAAATGGGATATACAAAACGTACGCGTGGATGTTTTTAATATATATATATATATACGTATGATACGTACACTCGCGCATGCGCAAATAGATATTTGTTTTAGATTAACTAAGCCGGGCACAACGCCAAACGAAAAAGTGAGAAGAGGAAAGTCGGTTACTAAGTGAGGGCTGTTGTAAAGGCATGCAGAGAAGAAACAGAGGTGCATGTTATGAGGATATATAGGATAGATAACGCTTAAGATTTTTGACCGGGTAATAATCCTCTCGGGAGTCCATTACATAATGCAACAGTTCTGTAGACGAAGCTGTCCGAGCGGAACTTCTTTCTTGTCTGTCTTAAAAATTAGTATTCGAAACTTTGGTTTTTAGTGAAGCTCGAACCCCGATCACCGGCGCCTGTGGAAAATAGATCTTAGACGCGAATTAGAATAGGACTCGCACTTTCGGACACTCACATCCGACATGTTTGGTGGAATTAACTGATATTATATATGATTCAATAGATCAATTTCGAACTTCGACATGCCGAGTGTAACAGCAAAATTGTCTAAATCGTGTAACATATGCGATAATTGCACATCCCATAAAATTGAGTTTCTTTTTTCCAGGTTTTCATATAATACATTTAGCCATCCTGACACCATTTGTCTTAAGAATCACTGAAAAAACCCTTTGAGTTATTCAGCTAGAAAGAGAACAGGTTAAAATCGTTTTGTGTCAACCAAAATATGTCTTCCCAACTAATCAATGGTGAGAGGAAAAAGATCATTCAGGACTTAAAGGTACCTACATTCATACCCTGGCTTCTATCTTCAAAGACCATTCAAGAACCATCAAGAGATTGGTGTATAAGTTTTAAAAGAAAGGAAACAGTAGAGAGGAAAACTAGATCAGAAGGTCACAACAGCAAGAGGGATCACCATTTCCACTATAAATACATTCTTATTCAGCTAAATACATTCTCACTGTTCAAAGTAGAGTCCAATAGTGTTATAAAAATCTCGGAGAATTCCAGTAAGATATCTTTAATCATTTCTAAGATACAACGGTTCAAAGCTTAAGCTAACAATTTGAAAGTTTTGCTGTTACACGATTTGGACAATTTTGCTGTTACAAGATTTGGACAATTTTGCTGTTATAAAATTTGGACAATTTTGCTGTTACAAGATTTGGACAATTTTGCTGTTACAAGATTTGGACAATTCTTCCGTTACACCTGGTATATGCAAGGTGTGTCAAAAATAGTTTTACAAACTCTGGAGGCGGGTTCCTCGGACCAAAACAAGGACAAAAGACTATGTAAACATATATTTGCAAAACCTTTTTTTTTGAGTTATTAACTTTTTAATAAAGATGCTATGTAGACTAGGTTACATTTGTCATTCGTGTACATTTGTGGCTAGTCTGTCTTAATGTGTGTAGTAATGAGTTAACTGAGAAGAATTCCGTTTAACAGAGGCAGGATATTCATATCGTGAGCAGGCAGATATGATGGTTACATACGGCCGCGGGAATAGTACTGAACGTGAGGCTGCACGGCTTTATTAGATTGCGTTTTCAGACCGAATGCCGCCGAGTCATCGAACGTTTGCTGTTGTTTATTGTCGCGTTGAAGAGATAGGAAGCATGGCACCACAAACTATGGCCTTTTGGACATATGTTTATACGAACATTTTACCTTGTTTTGGTGTCAGGAACCCGCACCAAAGTCAGTAGAAGTATTTTTGATACGCCCTATAAACCAATAAACCTTGTCAGTTCTTTTTAATCAATCTTGTTTGAAAACTTGTTGTTATATATATATATATATATATATATATATATATATGCATATAAAGTGATAGAATCTGTCAAATTAATAAATAAAAAAAACATTACTCGTTTATTATATATATATATATATATATATATATGTGTGTGTGTGTGTGTGTGTGTATATATATATATATATATATATCTTACAGATGTAGAGATATATATCTCCACATAGAGATAGTCAATTTCAAGCCGTTCTCTGTGCGGCTATCATCAGCCCTTAATACATATGCTCTGTTAAAATAAAAATTATTGCTAATTTTTTACACTAAGCATAATTTACAATTTTTGATGTCAAGGCTGCTCTTATAATTTCCCGTTTGATTTTGGTTGGGATATTGCTCTGTTTTTGGCTCTACATCTATCTTGATAGGGTTGTATTTTTTTGTGTATTTTTTCTTTCGAATGACATTTTGTGGTTATAATATCTTTCTTTAAAAAAAATGTAACCGTAGCTCCTATGTATTTTCATCTGTGTTAATCTTATTATTTACGATAGATTTATATATTATGCTATTAGTTAAGCATTTATTGTTAAGTGGGCAATTTTCTTTGTTTTTGTAGCTACATTTAATTGTGTTATTTTGTTGTATTTTATTGTTACTGTTGTTGTAATTGTTATTGCTTTTGTTGAGCATTTTATTGAACTTAGTTATTTATATATATATATATATATATATATATATATATATCTAATTATTTATTTAAAAATATGATTCCAAATTTTTTTTGGAATAACGTATTTCTGAAATTTCAGAAATACTTTATTCCAAAAAAAAATTCGCTTGGAGATGGAACAGAGCTTACTTTAACTCAATTTAATTTAAATAATTATATTGAAGTTTTCGGCTCTTGTTTTGAAACATGAAACTTCTTATGTCGCGATTTGGAATCATATTTTTAAATAAATAATTATATTTATGCTCTACTTTTTTTTATCGAGCACTATTTTTAAAAATAATAACTAAAATACTAAGGGACTTTGGATTATTTACCTAACCAGTTCCTTCCTACTTTCTATATATTTTCACCCAAACACACACACATATATATATATATATATATATATATATATATATATATATATATATATATATATAAGGTATATTATTTATGTAGCAATTATTCATCCAAAAATAATAAAATAGTTGTTTGTCAAATTTGTTCAACGAAACATGTACATATATATGTGTATGTTCATTTTCTGGGCGTAGATGATATGTGGCACAAGGCCGAAAGTATGGGACACCCAGTGAGAACCAAACTCACTATTTAGTTGTAATTGATCTAGAGTAGTGATTCCCAAACTCATAAAGGCAGCGGAAGTGATTAGTAGGTGAGGTGGAATGACTGAAAGACAATCAAAGACAATCAAAGTTTAGAAACAGTTTTTAAAAATTCATATGCCAAAGTTAAATGACTTCAAAATTTAAAATATTATTATGGTTTACATGTAATTGCGTGTATGAGTTCCAATATAAATAGTTATAAATAATTATTGACCTATTTTATCATTGTGATAGGTTTGTAGTATATCAAGTATTAAGAATATAGTAACTAGTGTCCGCAAATTGAAGCATAGAGTTATCAATGATAATGTTCTGACTTCGAATTCGCGGTTATCTCCCTTTAACCATCGATATTTTGTATCCTTTTTTATTGTAATTTTTGTCATAAAATTTGGTGAGGTGCGAGCAAATTTTCATTCTGAAAATGTGGGGCAGGGAAAAAGGTTTTGGAACTACTGATCTAGAGAAATAAGCTTTCTGACTATTAAACCACATCGAAGTTTCCAGATAGGGATTTTCTACGCGTAGCTTAGATGTGGAACAAGGCCGAAACTATGAGGACACCCTGTGAGGTTCGAACTCCCTATTCAGTCACAATTGATCTAGCGAGACACGCTTCCTAACCACTACACCACATCGAAGTACCCCATAGATATATTATATACATGTTTAAAAACAAACGATACAAAATAATAAATAGCTAAAATCTATTATCTCTTTATTAATATAAATGTTGATAACTGGAACCTTGACCGATGTTAGTACCACGTATACGATGCCTGTGATAGAGTGACTCCCCTTCCACTGATGGGTGGTAGGCTGAGCTCAGCTGCTACAGAAATCGTAAACATTTCTAGGACGCTCTATCTATTTTCTATCAATTTTGACACTTTATGTAAATGAATCCAGCGAATGTTACTCGAAACGAAAACTGATTGGTCAAAAGTTATCGGGGTGATCACTGATTGGTAATGCGCCAAGCCTCACTACGAATAATAAAAAATTTTGAGTGCGTTCGCTGCCTTGACCCTCCGGAGTGAAAACTTCCATTAAATGCCTCCCCCTTTTTTCTACGTTTTTCTTTCTGTCTATTTTTGACATTATCTCTTTCGTTGTCAATTCACTTAATCTAAAGTTTCTCTATTAATCACATGGCGCAAACATTAGTGGAAAAACTCGTCTAATAACTATGTCAAGCTACGTATTTACTGTTCTACGCTCATATATATTAATGTTTGCGCCATATATATATATATATATATATATATTATAATTATAATTATTTTTTTAAAATTATAATTATCTTTTAAAAATATGATTGCTTCGCTACATAAGTGTTCTAAAAATTTCGCTTGAAGATGAAACAGAGCTTGATACTTTAATTCAGTTTAATTTTAATAATTATATTGAAGGTTTTGGCTCTTGCTTTTAAAACATGAGAACTCTTATGTAGCGAAGGAATCATATTTTTAAAAAGTAATTATAATTTAGGCTCTACTCTTGTATTGAGCACTGTTTTTTTTTTTTAAATAAAAACAAAAAGTACTAAAGAACTTCGGATTATTTACTTAACGTCTTCTTTCCTAGTTTTCTACATATTTGCATACACACACACACACACACACACACACACACATATATATATATATATATATATATATATATATATATATATATATATATATATATATATAATATTAGTGGTAAATATACACATACATATGCAAAATATATAAATATATATACATAGGTGCATACACATACATGTATACTTTTGAATAAAAATTCCGAGAGGATAGAATCCAGGGAGAACTCAATGTCCAAGACGGAGTAAGGATATAATAAAAAGGCTTAAACACTAATATTCCATGGTCATAATTTATTCTAGAAATTAATTAATAAATTATGACTATGGAATATTAGTGTTTAATCCTTTTCATTATATATATATATATATATATGGCTGATTAAAAAGTATCAGGACTGTCGCTATAAAAAGAAAGCTTCAACACATATCAATTCGGCATTTAACCTCCTTAGAAATAATCCACTTCTGAAGCCACACACTTTACTCGGTGTTGTTTCCATTGATGGAAGCATTCCTGGAATTCCTTTTTGGAATAGCGAGCAGCTAGCTGCCTCGTCGCATTCTCTTGGATTTCCTCGACGTCTTGAAATCTTGTTCCGTGCCATGTGTAATGGATGTCAGTTATCAGTTATCGCCTGTTATATGATACGCCTTTATCCACTGTGCCCTTGAGGACACAATGCACAGTGGATAGAGCCGTTAGTTAGATCCAGTGACAGGACCCAAAGAGTGTGAGTTCAATACCCGGTCAAGGCATTGGAGAACTTTCAGAGGGGAATCAACAGGAGATAACTGATAACTGACATCCATAAAACATGGCCCGTGGAACTAGAACACTCTACCCCAGTGAGCGAAATAAAGGGTTCAGTTCGACATTCCAACCACCTGAAGAAGGCCGGAGCGTACAACGGCCGAAACATTGTAATAAATATGGTGATAAAGATGAGGACAATAGTCCGAATAATGTAAATAGTGTACATAATACCTCATATCAGAAATATAGACAGATACTGAAGGATCGTTACGGACACTATACACCGAAAATATGGTGAGAACAATCGTCCGAATAATGAAAATTCGGTACATAATACCTCGTCTCAGAAATATAGACACAAACTTTTGGTGTCAGTACTTATCACATTAAACCTCAGCTTTCGCACTGAGTGTAATGTCGATTTTCTAAAAAATGTGGAAAGTCAACTCGTCCAGGTAGGAATGACGGAGTTCGTGCCTCTCGTCGATGTCCTCGAACTTGGAAACTCGTTTTGCTCATGCCATGTCATCAACATACTGGCTGCATACATATCCACGTAACCCAGTCTACCCCGTTGTGTTAGAAGTCCGTTATTCCTACAAGGTTTTAATCCTATTGAGTGTCTAGCCACACACCTCACCAGAAATACTAATGGAGAAACCGATAGAGTCACCGATATCCCGACCATTCGCTATGTTTATTGGATTATAAAGTACAAGTAGCACTCATTGACCTGATATAAATTAGAAATACATTTAAAAAAAACGTGTATTCGTATTAAGGCCTTCAAGCTTAGAAGAAAAATAGCAGATGTTTTTTTTCCTTCACAGAGCGGATTGGCTGAAATTTAAGTCATTTCCATTGGTTATCATTACAGTGACAATGGGCGTGTCAAACTTTGCTAAGAAGCGTAAAATTAATTTTTCTGACATTTGAAAGATTTTTCATTTTTCTTTTATTTAATTTTATCTGAATGACTTACGTATTTGCCCGTGGAGAACATACCAAATATCCAGTTTAGCAAAAAGCACTACAGTCACTAAAATAAACTTTATATGCGGTTGTTAAGGTTATTGCGTGAAAGCTAATAAGGCATTTTCATAATAAACAATTAAAGTTTTAATATATTCATACTTTATATATATATATATATATATATATTAATAAATACACATGTACCTACGTTTGTAGTGCAACACTGTTTTGTTTGCACCATGAATTAAATAAATATTTATTTGCTTATTTGTGTATGCACGTTATCGTACGCAACTGCAGTTGTTAATATCTCGTTATTTAGTTTATATTCACAATTTATATATATATATATATATATATATATATATATATATATATATATATATATATATATATATATATATATATATATATAATAATGTCAATAAGTAAATAAAATACGTAAGTTATAAATACTTCACTAAATAAACTATTTACCCAGTTTCGTGTTATAATCATTAGTGTTTTACTACATCTGAATCCCGGCAAAGGTTGTGGCGACAGCTGGATTGGATATTGTGAAATTAACATCAAAGTTTAATCAAATAGCAAAACTCGAAGAGAAAAATAATTACCAGCCCAGTAACTTTTAACCTCTTTATTAAGTCATGACTTAAATATAAGTGAAATTCTAAATGTTTATCTTATATATTAGTTGTAGTAGTCGACGTCCATTCGTATCCGAGAATCTGTATCAGCATCTTTTCTCCTTATTCCCACTTCTGATGACGTTGACGGAGATTCCTGTGAAGTTCCAGCCCCACGCATGAAGAGTAGTCAAAGAGAGTTTGACGAGGCCATTCGTATTAAATTTGATTTTGGTGGACAACTCTGCGCTAAGGTAAAGCGCAAACATTTGGCCAGAAGCACCTCCCTCGCGAACTCAAAGGGGATTGAGAGAGACAAGATCTGGCAAACCTGGTTGTATCAGGGTGTTGGGTGCTTGGTCTGTCAAGATCCGCCTTGCATATTAATTTTACGTGATTTATAGAATTATTTGAACAAATCTTACGCCATTATAAAAATAAGTTTGTTTTTTATCGGTGTAGGTTCTAAGAGGAGAAATACAATCTGTGTCTAAACTTAACTAATAAATCCACTGAAAAAGTTGCCGGAAGACCTCTGAGTTTCTGAATTTCGTTAGGCTTCAAGATACCAAGCAACTATCTCACGACTTTTGATATATATATATATATATATATATATATATATATATATATATATATATATATATATATATATATATCGCGTGGTCATGTGTGACGTCGTGAGCTGCGGTATGATTTTCGCTTCCAGCGTCTTGTATGCATGAGTCGTTGCTTGGAAATCTTCCATGTAAACAGAAACAGGCTATTATCATTGTTTTGTCCGTGTATTCCTTAATATATTGTAATTTAATTGTCATCTTTGATAATGGCTGATGTAAGCCGAAAGTTTAGATAAGGATTAAAAAATATGTATCAATATTGTGATTTTCTTTCTTCGTTTAATGATAATGTTATTAAGCTTATCAGACGATATGAAAAGAATTTACATAAAATAAATACACAACACTTGTCTATACTATTTATATATACATATATATATATATATATATATATATATATATTTCGTGAAATACATCTGTTTGATGCTTTGGCACGCATCAACAGTGATATTTTTAGCCGAGATTCATTAGGAGTTTCAACATCATACCCCCTCTCTACGGTGAACCAGACGATACTGATTAGGTATCGATTTGTGTGCCATCTGACTGCTACAACTTTCCACATTTTTAATATATTTATTATTTAAAAATGAACAATGTGATGTAAGGCCTAGGGGATGTGGGTAGAGGCTGGTCAACACTAACTCTCCTATACCTAGATAGCCAGAATCACGACCCTTCCATGCATTATAATTTGCCCATTCACCACAAGAACTCATCCGTCTTCATTCAAACCAACATATACCACAATACTACATAAAATAGAGAACCTCCAAAAAAAATCATGATATAAAAGCTTAAAATATCCAATATAAAAATAGATAAAAATTTGCATGAATGAAGGAGGGAGGAGATGAACCAGAAAAGAAAATTAAAGGTAAAAAAAGAATAACCTAAAATAAAATATGTTAGTAGGACCCGTCCATCCCCAAGAATACGAGCGGTCGCTGTATTCTGCCTTTAGGCAGAATTAAGAGGATCACTGACTAAGGGAGAGGGAATGCCAAAGTAAATGGTGGGATAGAAAAGTCAAAAGACTGAACCAGCCGAGATCAAAAGGGACAAAAACAAACTGGGGAGGTTGGGAATCTCAACATGGATTATAACCAAGTAGAACGCCCCGAACAGGCCAGAAATAACAGTCACTCGCATCAACTAGGTACACAAAAGTGTTTAGCTTAACCAGGGGAGGAGTCCGATAGGAAACCAAAGGTGTGCCAAAGGTGACCTAAAAAAGAGAATCAAGTTTGGCACTATTCACTCACACCAAGCTCGCAGCTTTTACCCTCCTTTCGCTGAAATTTGTCGACCTCAAACGCTTTCTGTCACATCTGATTTTCATCTTGAGCTGGTGCTCAAGAATCCGATCAAATTGCGATCAGAATAGCGTTCGTATCACCAGTGTTCTTCCGTTCGCGACGACCATATCGCCATTCTAGCTACGGCTAGCAATGTGAAAAACACCATCCTTTTTCCCAGAATAAGATGGTGACATTATTGAACGCATATGCGAGATCGATGGACACTAGATATTCGGGAGCGATACAAGCCGTCAACTCGTCGACATAGTCCAGAACAGGCGCACCTGAGGACATTGGTAGAAGGCGTGCAAAGGCGTTTCTTCTAAACCAAGATCACACCGATGACAATCATGCAAATCAGCTCAGAAACATCTGAAGGCTACGTCATTGAGAAATAGCTCGTTTCGAATTAATTGTCATGTAAGCAGGGGTTGCTGAGATAATTTGCCGCTGACGCCCAAAACCAGAGAGAGCGAAACTCGATCGCCGACAAGCCTAGCCGCTCACAAAGTGAGTCCAACGCGGCCCTCTCCACTAAAGACCAATACAAGACCTTCCTAGGCCGGGAAAGGGCAGTAGACCGAAGGTCATCTTCAAGGCCACTCGACAATCTTTGAAGAACAATTGTAGGGGCCTAGTAAAAATACTAAAAAGTACGCCCCAACTATCACAGTCGGCGCACAAGAATAAAGATAGTAAAATAAATCGGAAGATGGGAGGGGAACACGTATAAAACACAAATACTTACAGCAAACTAAAAATTGACTTATAACTGAAATAGAAAACAGAAAATATTAACCAAAAATAAAAACTCGATTCAACCTAAAGGGGGTTAGAAAAAAAAATATAAAAACAAAGAATATAAAAGCAAAAACCCTAAAATCACAAAAAATACAAAAGCAAAAACCCTAAAATCACAAAAAATACAAAAACAAAAACCTTAAAATTACAAAAAATACAAAAACAAAAACCTTAAAAATACAAAAAATACAAAAAAGTTAAAAATACAAAAACAAAAAAGTTAAAAATACAAAAAAAAACCTTAAAAATACAAAAAAGTTAAAAATAAAAAAAACAAAAACCTTAAAAATACAAAAAGAATACCAAATAGAAAATTAAAAAGGAAAATTCAAAAACGTCCAAAACTAGACAAAAATAATCAGAAACTTTACAGATATTCGACTTGCAATTCGTGCTTCTCATAAATGGGAGTCAACTCGTCCTGGTTTTTCTCAATTTTAATCATGCACTGCGACTCTTTTTGATAATTTATAGTCCAATCACGGATAACTTCCGGTTCACAAGCAATCTACGCTCTTCCATAAAAAGGAAGCAAACGCAGTATCGGTTTCGCTCTGGTAAGGAATACGGCGAAGCGCTCGGCTTGAAGCGATAAGTAACGATCTTTGTTTCCCCTCATTGAAATATATATATATATATATATATATATGTTGCAAAAAATTTTTTGTGTGACGCGTTTCGTCCTTTAGTCCGATGAAGTCCTAAAGGACTAAACGCATCACACGAAAACTTTTTTTCCCACTTTTTATATATATATATATATATATATATATATATATATATATATATATATTATAAAAAAAGAAAGAACAGTAAGATATATAATCTGGTGTTCTTAAATGATATTTTTATTTTTACATAACAGTGCTCAATGTAAATTTACAGAGCATAGATATTGTAAATTAAGTCAGTTAATTTACAATATATATATATATATATATATATATATATATATATATATAGTCGACTCTTCCGTCGAATTCGACGTATGAGGGTCAAACAGATCATTTTCTAGGAAACCGACAGCCCGACAACACCATATGAGATTTAATTATAGTAGTGAAGGTTTCATGCAGGACCATCCACACTTTTTGAAGGGCCGAATTCAGAGACCTGGTGCACTAAGTGCCACAAGGTCCCCAAACGACCCTCCGTAGGTTTTGGATTCAGAGTTGTTGTTCTTCTAGACCAGTTGCCATCCAAGTCTATAGAACCCAGTCTGTCCTGCTATTTACCCATAGCTGGAGGGAGAAGAAGAGGATTCACACCTTTCCCAAGGGTATTAGCACGTAAGTAAATATATGTTTACCTAATACAAATCTAACAGCCACTCAAGATAGAGGCTTCCTGCATGAAGTTGTATGAACGTCAACGGAAGAAGTAAATGCAGATCATGCGGATATGTAGGATAGATAACGATTGACCCTAGACTTGAAAAGGTTAACATTGTAGTGATCAGGAATGTATCTTCTCATGAGTCTGTTCCACAAAATATCGGTTCTTCGGAAGAGACAACCTTTATCCGTGAGAGAGAGAGTGTGTGTGTGTAAGGGAGTGTGAGACCAAGAGGAAGAGAGGCCGTGTATGTGTTTTCTTAATGTACATGTTAGTATGTTCGATTATATATAATAATCTATAATCCGCCATTTTGACTCTTTACTTTCTACAGAAGCTCGTCTGTCTTCCGATATCTTCGGCTTCATTTCCGCTTGTTTGGTTTTTTTCTTTTCTGCGGCCTCCGCACTTTCTGCTGCTTTTATATATATTTAGGACTTTCATCCAAAAAGTTTAGAGTAGCATGTAAAATATGGCGTCATAATGGCTTGGAAACAATATACGTCATATTGACAAACTGTATATCCAGATTTTCTTTTTTTGCAGTAAGAAATCCCAGATGTGTTATCTGGTAATTTGAATCTTAAATATTACGTAAAAGAAAAAAAAAAAAAAATTGGATGCCTCAAAGATTTGTCTTTCATTAGTTATCAGTATTAAGCTCATATGAAGTTCAACTCGTTCAGAAATGTTCACCAAACGACGGACGATTTCAATTTTTTGCTGGGCGATGAGCAACTGAACAAAAAATGTGGGAAATTTTTGGTTGGTCGTATAGGATTTTGAGTATTAAAAATGTTATATTCCGTGCTAAGTGGATAATAGAAGAAAGGTTTATTGTACACAACCAGTACAATATGAAATACAGTACAGTTATACACACAAGTCAATCTACTAATGAAAGTAAATACAGATTTTATTAAAATATTTTGCTATTTTGCTATTTTGGAAAATCGAAAACAGGAGCTGTTTCTGGGTGTAGGTTCCAAAATATATGAACAATATTTTAGGATATCTTTTAATATTTTTTAAAATCATGAACTAATATTCTTCATTATCGGTAAACTATCCTTAAGACACAAGCAATAAAAAAACTCAAGCAGTAAATTTAACGAAATAACCAGGAACATTTCCAAAGAATATTAATGGAAGTTTTAATAGAAGGCATCAAAGAATTGGTAAAATAGCTTTTAAAGTTGTGTAATTATTTTAAAAAGTAAATTATAGATAAGCAATGAAAAGATATTCGGATAAAAAATGGTAACATTATAGACTTTGACAATACAAACAATATCTCCAGCAATAATCTACGATTATCGATTATAATTAAAGTTAAGTCAATTGTAGTTAAAGGGCAATAAGAATTTTGATACTAAAAAAGACCTCTTTTTATTTTCCATCGTGACAGTCGACTTTATAGGTACTTACTACCTATAGTGTAATCATTCATAGGGGGTGCCTGGTTATTCCATTACATCAAAAAATGTATTTTAACATGCTACCCGAAAAAATATTCAAAGGAAATATATAAATAACCTGTATAAAAAAACAGGCTGTTAATCGGGTATCATGTTCCTAGATAAGTTATAAATATCCTCTAAAACAACGAATATTTTGATATTTTCTATAGTATTGAGAAGGGCCATTAACAATCAAATAGTTCTTCACGTGTTGGTATTTTTTTATGCGCGAGGACGCATCTGATATAAGAACGCGCCCTTTTTCAGGACGCAGTTTTATATAACAGACACTCACTGCATCTAATTATTAGCTATTCCATATTTTATCAACATATAAAATAAATGCTTATTGGAATTTAAAGATGTATTTACTCAATGATGGTACATCTTTCTACAGAGATATAAACAAATGTTAACCATTTGTATAGAAGGTTCTGGATTTCAAAGTTCTAAATTAATACCTACATTTAAAGCTTTAACAGGTTGTATGGCGATAAAACTAATAAAGACAAGTTTATTAAAGACTAGCAGTAGAGCCCGGCAATGCCCGGGGATGTAACAGTAAGAGATAGATCAAGTATCGACCATACTAAAGACTCAAATATAAAATTGACAAGGATTATTGTTTAAGGTTGACGGACACGCATGTCTTAATTAGTTCTTTTGTTTTTTGTTTTGTTTTTTTTTGTTTGTTTGTTTTTTTTACGAATTGGTCAAACCCAAAATCAAACAAAAACATTGTTTTCAATCGTTATGAGTCTACCAATTGAATAGAATTTTATTATAAACAAATTTTCTTGTAAATGGAATTTTTAAAGCATTCTGAATGTAAAAATAAAGAAAAAAGTGTACAAGACAATAAGAAACACTTTCTGCCCAAAAAAGTGAAGTTTTGTTGAAATCGGTTGAAAAATGTAGGAAATCCGATCCCATATATAAACGAACACACAAACAACCTGGGTTTTATAATAAGTATAACTCAATATGAGTTGTCCCCCTTTCATTCTCGCGATGCCTCTTAATCGTGTTTTCAAATTGATTTCGTGCAAAAACAATTGTGTTTTTTTCAATTTTTGGCGCTGTCAGAACCACCGCAAGGTAATTTTATGTAGTCCTGTGAAGTTTTGTTGAAATCAGTTGAAAAATGTAGGAAATCCGATCCAATATATAAACATACACACACACACACACACACACACAACCTGGGTTTTATAATAAGTATGATTCCTAATGACTTCAATGCGTTTCTTTATATTACTGATCTGTGCCTCATATCAAGAGAAGTTATAAAATATTCATAGCTTGACAAAGATTTTTTGAATGACATTAAACTAGTTTTGGAAATGTGTTTTGCATAGGAACAGGAGGCTAAAGGTTATGTAGAAATCTGGAAAGAGCAAGAAGTGGTCTTTTGCAGTGGATAACTAGCAAAGTCTCTATACAAAGCCATATCACATAATATATCCCCACATAAAGAATATTATGATTCTTTTTTGTTTTTATTCTTTACATGACTTTTCAGATCAAGAGGTTAAAGGTGTGTCATTTATTTATTAAATAAATGGCACACCTCATTTTATAAGCATCTTATATTATGGTGGCTCATGAACAAAAACTTTATCATAACTGAAAAGAGAAATCTATTATTGGAACGACATTGTAGTCAATCTACAAAAAAAAATGACATCAGCTAGTAATCTACAAATTACTTGTGTGCTGGGATTTCTTGATATTGGAGTACGATTTTTGATTGCTATATATTTCCTCCAGTACCGATCTTGTATTTTAGAGTGTTTTTAATTATCAAACAGTTTTGTCTTGATTTGATCTTGGATTTCACAGTATTTTGATCATCAATTTCCCTTTCTAACTTAAGATACTACTTTAAATTATTTACAAAATCGGATAAGGGAAGACCAAGAACAACAAAAAAGATATTTGCTGAACTTTTATTAGTTGTGTATTTAATTCTTCTTAATTTTATAATTTTGAAAAAAATTGTTTACTTTTTTGTCAACACTTGCAACGCTAACACTAATTCTAAAAAACTAACCTTGCATCCTGGGTATGACGATAAACTACACCTGGCAGCAAGGCCTCTGATCGGGAAGTTTTGAGGGACGTGGAACTACCTCATAACAGTTGTTGTTCTCAGGTCCACCTGTTAACCATCTCCGTAGCACCTGTTAACGTCCCAGTTATGGGCAAATCCTAAACCTCCAAACTGGGGTCAGAATACTATGAAAGTATAAAAAAAGATTTTTATTGTAAAAATACCAGCAATACATTTTTGAAAAAAAATATTACCAGCAATACATTTCTGAAAAAAAAATATTAATATATATTCTATACATACGAAACTATCCTAAAAATCTTGTCGGCATTAAATAATCCATTGATGCTGATATGCCGTAAAACAAAATAAACCAAACCTAAAACTCATCTTGACCATAAAACTAAATTATATATATAGTTTTCAACGGTCAAGTTTGCGTTCGTTTGTTTTTTAATACGGTAGTAGCAGCAGGAGCCGTATAAATCAGTGTTATTTGTTACCTCCCTTTATTATTTTTTACTACATGATAAAGTCAGTTTACGAACTAGTAACAAACTTTTACCAAACAAGGAAGAGTAATCTTGAGACAATAGATATTTGGTTAAACGTAATCGTAATGGTAATATTAACTGTTTCCCTATAAGGAAACATTTACAAAGTATTTTACCGGGCAGCCAGTACTGCTTTCGATTGAAATTTATAAAATCTTTCTCTTAAAACACGTTTTTTTTTTGGGGGGGGGTAGGACAAAAGGTTTCTCAAGTTCATTAACTGATACGTTCTTTCCAGTATTCATGGGGGTTTCCTTCCTAAACTTTTGTTTGAAGTGGTGTGGATGCTGAGAATATCATGGACGGTGAACAACGAGGAAGTTTTAAGGAAAATGGGAAGAAAGAAGACATCGAATTAGAAAGAGACATTTTTTTTGCAGGTTGGAAAATAATTAATCTCCTACAAGGCCATGTAAATACTTTTGAATTTTGCCAATCCTGGAAAAAAAGGGGATTGGGCAGCAGCATCCCAGATATAACAGCAATGCTTCATTTTGGGTCTGGTATCACTCTTGTAAAGATGATCCATTACTAAAGTAATGAATCGTATATACGAATTTTATTTGAGGGTTGAAGTGAACTTGAGCCCCCGATGTTGCTCAAATCAAGGAACCTCATTGAAAGTGTAGCCATTCATCGAAACTGGTGAGTTGGTTAGTTGGTTGATGTTTTTCAGCGACATATCAACACCTCTAGGCGTTATTTAATGCCGAAATGGAAATATTTTGAACACAATTTTATGCGTTCAACTAAATATATTTTGAACGCAATTGTATGCCTTCAACTACAGATAAAATGTATTGTTGTTCATTTTGCTTTAAATATGTATTGTTGGTAATTAACCATAAATATACATTTTTGGCAGAT
This sequence comes from Acanthosepion pharaonis, assembly GCA_903632075.3. NCBI lineage: Eukaryota > Metazoa > Mollusca > Cephalopoda > Sepiida > Sepiidae > Acanthosepion > Acanthosepion pharaonis. The sequence goes on from CAHIKZ030001857.1 coordinate 1,922,068, forward strand.
TGATTTTGTTTAGCGGCATATCAACACCTCTATGTGTTATTTAATGCCGAAACCTAAATATTTTGTACGTAATTTTATTCTTTTAACTACAGATATTTTGTAAATAATTTTATACTTATTGTGAGACCGGAAACTACCTACACAATAGACTCTTCCAGGCCTATATAAAGTAGGCGACATAGCACTCTAGAGAGTGACAGAGAGTGACAGAGAGAGACAGTGAGAGTCTCGTACGACTACCAGTATTGGACACTAACATATAGTAAGCTCCGCTTACACTATCTCTGTAACCTGTTGTTAATATATCTTTCTTACATCTAATCCGTGTTCCGTGTTTTACTTCTGTGGTCCCAACTTTGGCCTCACATCAATACTGTTAGGGTAAACGTATGTTTTTAGATATATATTTTGTAGATCATAAAATCTATTGTTGTTCATTTTATTAAAAACTATACTGTTGGATTTTGTTTGGGCCTTCCCAATTTGCCCAAAGCTGGAACCCTAACAGGTTCTACTACCCCGAGTCTAAGTGAACCTGGGAACAACAACAATTATGAAACCTCAAAACCTCCACATCAAAGACCTTGCTGCCGGATGTAGTTTATCCTCATATCCAGGGCGACAAATTGGTAAGAATTTAAGCTTAGTTCGTTGATGATGGAAAGATACTAGTTTGGTTTTTGAGTTATTGAATGTTACAAAGCAGTCTTTCCTCCATTCGACTGTTAGAACTCTGGTCATCTAGATTTTTGGAGGCGCACCCATACACTATGATATAATCTGCATAGATATTTACTAATGATCTGGGAATATTCTTAGGCAGATTCTTAAAAAGCAGAAAGCGTGCCGGGTCAGGTAGTGAACCTTATCGAACCACTGCATTGATCTTATTGGCATAAGAAGACTGACCATTGACAACGATTTTCAAAGACCTACTTGATAGAAAGGACACTGATTCCAAGAACTTTTTCCACAGATTCCATAGCTAGAGAGTTTGTATAGCAAAAAAAAAGGCTTTGAGATGTGTAAGGCGATTGCTATCGGGGTTCATTTAATATCTTGTATCTTTCTGATTCTGTGTGCTATGTCAGGACATGGTTAAAAAAAACTCGTGATTTGTGCCTTGGAACATAATCCTGATAATGATCGAGTGTGTGGAAAACCGATTTACAGATACTAATGTCACGATAATTTTATCTTGAACAAAATCGGTTTTACTATGAGGAATCAATTAACTTAGCTACCGACGTACTTGGATCATTCCTGGTATAACAAATAGTCCAAACATGTACTGAACCTACAGTCATGTTATCTTACTACCCATAGATCTATTGATGGTTGCCTACATGCTTATCGTTTTTGTAAAAATTTCAGTATCCTTATAATTTTTTCTGTAGCTAATATTCTAATATAACTTGTTCTTTCTCAGAACTCGTCGTAGTTAGTCATGTATTTGTCGAATAATATACTCTCATTTTAACTTCCATACATATATATATATATATATATATATATATATACAGTGTAACCCGGATATAAGAGACCCGGATATAAGAGAAACCCTGATATAAGAGAGATTTTCTCTGGTCCCAAATTAGAGCCCATACTTACCTAAACAAAATAGACCAAACCCAGATATAAGAGAAACCCGGATATAAGAGACTTCTTCTCCGGTCCCGACAACTCTCTTATATCCGGGTTACACTGGTATATATATATATATATATATATATATATATATATATATATATATATATTCTGTTTATACGTTATTTTGTTAGATACAAATATTTTAAATAAATGCAATGTTTATAATAAATAGCATTAACTACAATTACCGGCCTGAATGTCTGACAAATTAAAGAAAATATGCCCTCCGACAGGAATCGAACCTGTATCCTACACGGAACCGACTTTGACTTTGCTAACCAGACCCTTCCTCTGTAGGTAAATGGTATTGCACGTTAGGCTCTATGGCGGTTCGGTGTACAAATTCTTCATGCCGTAAAACCAAACAACCAAATAATGTCAACTTTGGACGTACAAAGTTTATTTACTAATGTCCCCACTCCATAAAAGGATTGACATCATTATCCGTGATGTGTACAATCACATTTCTCTCCCACCCATTAACATTAAACCCACTATTTAAAAAAAAAGAATATGATTAACCTGTACCACTCAAGTACTATTTCATGACCACCTATTTATACTCAAATAGATGGTATCGCGATGGGATTCCCTTTAGGCCCCGCTTTTTCTAATTATTATATGACACATTTAGAAAATAAAATACTTAAAGACACCAATAAGCACCCATATATAAGATACATTGCTGCTTGAGGAATCGGAGAGCCGAGTTCGAATTCCAATCGAAGCCATTACATTCACTTACGTGTTAATACCCTTGGGAAAGGTATGAATCCTCTTCTCCATCTCCCAGCTATGGGTAAATAGCAGGACAGACCGGGTTCTATAGCCGTGGATGGCAACTGGTCTACCGTAGAAAGAAATGGCAACCTACTGCGGGAAAAATCTGCCTCGAAAGATATACGATCGCCTACACATGCATCACACATGGCACATAACTGACTGACACACACACACACACACACACACATATATATATATATATATATATATATATATATATATTATTATTAAATATAACAGACAACGAATGTCTATTATGTCTGATCATGAGTCGTTCTAAACTTCGTATGGTCGCTTTATTTTCGGATAAAAATAAAGACAAAAATTGTTCAACATCTGCTTTTTTTATTAAGCTTGTCCTTGATCTAAGCTTTTGGCTCACATGAGCCATCTTCAGAGTGTTTATACGGACATTTAAACAAAGATATTCAGTATCTAAGATGATATTCTGTTATGTTGACATACGTAATGCCACTAATAAACCCCCTATATATGTAAGATACATAGATGAAATTTTAATTTTAGCTAAAAATATTGATCAAATTATACAAAAACAAATTTGAAAGTTACTCCGTCCACAAATTTACACTAGAACTAAACATTAACAATAAAATTCCGTTCTTTAATGTACACATAAATTGACTACTTCTCTATATAGAAAATCCATTAGCATTAACTCATGTTTCCTTAATTATAATAGTTAATTCCCCCAAAGATTATAAGTTCGCTTAATCCAAATTTAATACAATGCACACTAATATCTATTTTCCAAAACCATATTCCATAAAGAATTACACAACATCAAACACTCGTTAACAATGGATTCCCTAATTCTGTCATTGTTCAACAAATTAGAATGTATATCAACAAACTTAATAATAGCTCTAACAAAATTGATAATTTTAATAATAATTGTAACCACAAGAATGCACGTCAAAATAAACAAAATACTATTAACTATTGTAACAAAATAGATAATAATTATAAACAATACTCAAAAACATAATAAGTAAAAATGAATAATAATAAGCAAGTTAAGCTCATCATATACTATAAAGAATTTAAAACATTGACCTCACGGTCTCTAATAATCCTAAAACCACACAACTAAATCATCTACAAAAGAATAATGTATTCTATCAATCTACATGGCCGTTCAGAGATTGTAGCTCTGGTATTGATAATAAACTACATATATTGGTTTTACTACAACTGCTATTCCATTAATATCGTATAGCAAACATCTATGTAGAGAAAAGACGATGTCATCTTTGACAGTTAACATAACTTCTCTGACCTCATAATGATACGAAATCTTAGATCGATAAACAACACAATAAAGAAATATCCAAACGTTGGATAGTTTTTGTCTTTATTTCCTTCTGAAATTAAAACCAACATATGAAGCTTGGAACGGCTCCTGATAAAAAAATAAAAGACATTTGCTGTTTGTTATACTTAACAATACATGTCAAAATAATAATCTGCTGTATCACTATATATATATATATATATATATATATATATATATATATATATATATATATATATGAAACTGCCTGTCGAAGTGTTGACTTCAATGTTCATTTTATATTCATATTTACATACGCTCTATCTCTGATATTGAGCACTTTATCCCAAAAATATAGCACACCTTAAAACTATATATATATATATATATATATATATATATATATATATATATATACCCGATGCAATGAGAACTAAGTAATATAATTTTGTAATTTTGATTCTCGCCTGTCGAGATGCAATTGAAATGCACCGAAACGAAGTTGCATCGTTGTAGTGAGTAAACTGTTTTTGTCTATATGACAAAATTATAATATATATATATATATATATATATATATATATATATATATATATAGTGAGAGAGAGAGAGAGAGAGAGAGAGAGAAAGAGAGAGAGAGTGAGAGAGTGGGAAGGAGGGAGACAGAGATAGAGACCGAAAAGAGTGTTTGTCTGTTTCTCAAAATAAAAAGCTTTGCCAGTTTTTAACAAGTCGCAGACAAGCCGAAGAACTGTTTCTTTTCTACATTCCTGTGAGCTTATCCTCTTTCTGCCAGTAGTAATTAAAGTAGGGGACAAAAACAATGCCATGAACTGAAGCCAAAAATTTTAGAGGATGTTTTTTTTTGTCAACTGATAATCGATTTCTCTCTGCGACTGCAGCCAAATAACCGCATTGATTAAATGTCTTTTTTGCCTATGTCCTCTACAGAAATGATTGTCAGTTAGTCACCTAGTAAGTTGGCAGTAAACAAGAGGATATTTTATTGATATTTACTAAGCTTGGTCTTTTAGATATTTACTAAGTTTAGCTTGGCATGAGTAGAGATCAGCACAGTAGTCAGTCAGTAGGTAGTCCATCGTTATCAGCAATGACGTCTCAGCTTCAACATCATCCGCTGAAATTGGAACGTTTGAGTTTATCACCTTCGTTGTCGCTAATGACTCCATGTGTGACTTCTCAAATCAAATAGCGATTTCTACAAGATTGTTATAGAATGCCATATCCGTCTTCCATCTGAGGAAATAGAGAAATCTACATAGAATAAGTGTTAAAGTGCCAGGAGTAATCCGCAGACCACCAGCAGCAGCGTTTTTGCCTGAAAGATTGAAATGCATTGGAACAGGAAGACCGAGACGACCAGTATATGCTAAAAAAGTTTTAAAATTCTGTTTTAAATTTCTTCTTCGTTTCTGAATGTTCCGCTATTTATGAAGTTTTCCAGTGATTGAAACACAATGAAAATCTATAAAGACTAAATCAGGTAAATATGGAGAACGTGGAAGGACCTTCCATCCTATGAATCTTTCTTTTTCTTTTTCTTTTTTTTTTTTTTTTTTTTTGCAGAATGTATCCTTGCATTGTCATGTTGGGGAATAACACCTTTTCTGTTTACCAAAGCAGAACACTTTCAACGAAATGATTCGTTTATCCGATTGTGTTGCTGGCGATAAATGTTTGTATGGATGGTCCTTCCATGTTCCAGTAGTTCGTAATGGACGACACTTTCAATATTGCATCAGACGCAAAGTAAGCACTTCTATGAATGAGACATGATTTTTGGTGTTGGCACTGGTTTTTTATTTCGTGATAATCATTGTCTTTTTTGTCTTCTGCTGTAATGCCAAATCCATTTTCATCAATTGTAACAATGTGATACAAAAAATGAGAAGTTGGCATTCCTTCTGCGGAGGGTGGAACGTTGTGTTCGATTCTTAACGGAAAGCTCACGAAGAACTTAAATACCCTCGTTACAAGATTTCCGAATTAAATCCTGAAATTCATTATAAATTATACACTGTTCGATAGAAGAGATGATAAATTAATTCTAGACGCAGTACTTTACTGTTGAATGGTAAAGAACTGCGTCTAGAATTATTTTATTTTTCTTGGTTCTGTCGTTGTTTGTTGGCTCATAATTCATTGTGATGCAATGCGTAATTACTTTCAAAAGACTCTAATATTTAGTCGAACAAATTCAGACAACTTAAAACTACCAATAGACAGTAAACAAACAATCTGGCATCGACGATCAGATGTGAAAGCTATATTGTATTTGACACCATATAAGATGCTCTGTTTTACAAATAAAAAAAAAGCTAAAATATTAAGTTTTACCAGAACGGATATAAAAACAAATCATTTACATTATTGGAACTATTGTCCTCATCTTTGTCGCCATATTTATTACAACGTTTCGGCCGTTGTACGCTCCGGCCTTCTTCACAATAGTCTGAATAATGTAAATAATGTACATAATACCCCATCTCAGAAATATAGACAAATATAAAAACAAATGTATGTTAAATTTATTTAAATATTATTTATAAAAAAATATATATTCAGCTTTTATTTTCAACGATTGCGACCAAATGTGAAGGCAAATTTTCGTTTCCTCGTCTAAAGAAATCTGTTTTTTTCTCCATAAAATCTTTTGAAAGACTGTTTTCAGCTTCTTTATTTCCGAATGTTCTGCCACTTATGAAATGTTCCTGTGATTGAAACGCGATGAAAATCTATAGAGACTTCATCTGGTAAGTATGAAGAACCTTCCATCCTAACGATGGATTTGTTTTGCATTATCAAACGAGATTTATTTTGCAAAAGTACAAAATTGTGGCACAAGGCCGAAAAAAGGTGGGTGAGATGAGGCTGGTCATCACTGCTAGCTAATCCGATTCGAGACCCATTCACTCGTTACAATTTACCACATTCACCAAAAAACCTGTCTGTCATCAATCAATCCTCCATTCATCATAATACCTCATACACTCGGGGAAGGGAGGGGCTACAAAAACACACCCCATGACATGAAAATTTGAAAATTTCATGATTTTTTCGCATTGTTATACTGTAGAATAACACCTTTTCTACGCAATTTATATTTGAACTGTCGTCATTTTACTACGTCAGTTTTCTTTTTCGAGTGTACTGAATGACGTAAACTAATGGCTATATGCCTACACATTTCAGTTAACCTGATGAATATTTATGAGCGTCTTTAAATTTAAAAATTTTGATTAACTGTCAAATATATACTTGTTGCAAAATAAAACCATCACATTTGCCTTGATAAAGTTCATCAGATGACGAAACGAGTCGGCTAAAAATTAATTATAGTTTTCCTCTTATCTTTTTACAGCAATTAATGCGTCCTAGAAGAAAACTGAATTAACCTTATTTTTGGATGTTACATCAAAAATTCTTTGTCAATCTTTTTTTTTCTACGAGTGAACATCTGTCGATCAGCTTTATGTACAGGACAATGGGCCTTCGGGTGGGAGAAGTTCACAAATATATATCTATCCTCACCCACAGATATTAGATGTATATAAAGGTGTTCAAAGTTCTATTTTCTTAAATGCTATAAAATTGAAAAACTGAATGTACAATTAAAACTTGCAAAGCCCATATATACATACATATATATATATATATATATATATATTATTATTATTATTATGACTTAAACGTTATTTTTAGTGGATACCCATATTTCAGTAGATGCTCCGTTTGTTTATTAAACAGTATATTTATTTTCGTCTATTGGCCTGAATAGTGGAGAAATCTTATTAAAGAAAATATACACTCTTCTTTAATAATTTTTTTCAAATATTCATGCCAGTAGACAAAAATAAATAAATATACTGTTTAATAAATTAACGGAACGTCTACTAAAATATGGATATCCATTAAAAATAACGCTTAAAGTGATAAAATTTGTTGGATTAATAAATAAAAAATGCATCACTTCTTTTTATATATATATATATATATATATATATATTATGAAATGGACATAGTCCGACAATTATTTTAATCTTTATACATTCTTTATATATATATATATATATATATATATATATATATATATAGTTTATGCAAATTTAGGTAATCCGTATGGGTAGACCTGAGGAGGATGATATCCAGAGAGCTCAATGTAAAATTCAGAGCAGATATGTTTGAATAAAAGACAGACCACGTTAAGATTCCATGTAATAAGCTATTTCACCATAACCCCTTTAACAGGGTTCTGGATCATCAGACTTTACTTCCTAAAACAACCTAAACAAGTACACTAAGAAATAATCATATAGGAACAGCAATTTTGAATGTTTTATATTCCCTTTGTTTTTAGAAATATTACTATGCACACGTGAACGCTAACACATGACTATATGTATACAACTATGATAATGTATTTGCACACTGAGACACCTGTTGATATGTAGATGTATATGTTTTTATACGGAAAAAGAAGCATACCAGGTTTTTGGGGGGTTTTTTGCGAGTGTGGAGATGTACAATTAGATAGGTACTTATATGTTTTGCCATAAATATGAAAGATCGTGTAATATTATATGTGTAAAGATATTGATAATGTAATTAAATACTGAGATAGTCTTCGAACGCAGGCATAAGTGGATGCACGGGTGGACATGAGGATAGGGATAAATACGTGGGTAGATATATGTAAGTGCAAATTAACGCATATGTGGGTATGTAGATATTCTGCATATTGCGTATGCAGATGCATATGTGTATGTATGTATATGTATGTATGTATGTATGCATATATGGGTGTGTGTATGTATGTGTATATGTGTATACGTATGGATGTGTAAATATATATATATGTGCGTATGAATATATATGGGTATGCAGATGTCCTTGTGTGTATATGTATATATGTAAGTATAAGTATATATGGAGATAGGTATGGAGACATGTGGATGTGCGTTTTCTCTGCAGGTGTATATGTGTAAAGATGGAAATATACATATATCGTTTCGTGTGAATGTGTGTGTAGGTGTATATAGGAACTCATAGGCATATAAGAAGATATAGGTATGTGGTTACAAATAGGGGTTTAAGACATGTGTAGATAAGAAATTGTAAAAGAAGGGCCTAATTTTCTGCTAGTGACATCTATTCCAAATTTCTCCTCTAATATTCTCCAATTGGAAGTGAATTTTAAATAGCACGAAGGGAAAGTTTAGATTGGTATTTTAATTGAGATTGAAAGATACTACCCCAGTGTGGAGAATAAAATTATTTAAATGGGAATAACTGTTGATAATTGGGTACATAAAAACAAACACGAGTTTACTTAATGAACAAAAATCAAAAACAATCACGAGTTTACTTAATGAACAAAAATCAAACGAATAAATGTCAACCTAACAAGCTATAAGATAAAAGTTTTAGTGGAAAAAAAAAAACTAAATATAAATTGGATTGCTCTTTCAATGTTCTGTATATGGATTTTTCCAATCGACTGTTTCATAGAAAATACCCAAAACTCCACCGAATTTCAAATTAATTTCTTCGTAGATTGTTTTAAAATTTAGATATTTATCAAACCTTAACCTCCCAAATATGCACGTTAAAGTAACGCGAACTGACAGCGTCTAAGAATTTGAATGAAACCTGTCGTGTAATTTATTGGGGTTGTTGTAACGTCTTCCTTTAATGTAGTTCTTATCGTTCACCCTTAGCCACCTTTATCTAGAGACGAGACGCGTTAAATTTGAGCAACATCCAGCCGACACACTGGGGTTAAAATAGGAAACTAAAATGATACATAGGACACACTCATATCCTCTCCCACCTCACTTCGTTAACTTTGCGTATACTTGATGAGGTCCGTAAAAAACGTGTGAATTTCTTTTCATTTTCATTTCAGCTTTTGGAAGTAAAGTCTGATGATCCAGAACCCTGTTAAAGGGGTTATGGTGAAATAACTTATTACATGGAATCTTAACGTGGTCTGTCTTTTATTCAAATATATATATATATATATATATATATATATATATATTGAACAATAAGAAAATAAAAAATTAAAAAAATTAAAATCATTAGACACACTGGGTTGTAGATTAATATTCTTTCGTTTTTATTATTATTATTATTCCATTTAGATTCCTCGACTAGTTTCGACCGAAATGGCCAGCATCGGGAGGAGAAATATTTCTGCTTGCTGTTAGCAGTGAACTACAGAAATGAATGTCTTTTGTTGGAGAAAATAAACTTTTGTCTGTAGTTTTCATTTGTTTTTTTATTTTTTTATCTTTTTCACATGAATCTTTTAACATTCCTTGTGTTGGTCAAACAGTCTCTTTTAAGTTGTTATTTGAGATAAGAACTGGATAGATACATTTTATCCTGAATTCTCTGGTCAGTTTGACAGTTTTATTGGACCTGGTGAGGGGATGTGTCTCTGTTTAGTGTTTGTGTGTGTGTTATTTGGTTCTTAGGGAGTGAGTGAGTATGATATGCGTAAGCGTGTGTATTGCTGTAGGTGTGTGTTATCATTTGGCTCATTAGGGAGTGAGTGAGTATGGTGTGTGTACGTGTGTATAATCGTGTGGGTGAGTGTATAAGTGTGAGGCCTCCATTCCTCCGTAAGCATGTCTGTCCTGTGTGGGTGAGAAATGTGGGTAGGTTTTGATTTGTTGAGTTATATATTGTTACTATTATATATTGTTAAATTTATGATTTAGCCCGGCTGGGTATTTTGTTTTTAGACGTTGTATCCACTTATTTTCATGGGAATCTAAAATCTTTCTAATGTTATCTGCTCTGAACTTTTCTATTCTCTCAATTATAGTGAATTTGGCATGGGTTTTGAAATCGTGTTTTCTAGGCGGAAATGTTGTTCTACAGGTAATAATTGTTGATAGGGAGTCGATTTAATTCGCTTACAATAATTATTAATTCTGTAGTTAAAGGGCCATTCAGCTTTTCCTACATATTGTTTCTGGTATAGTGTGCATTCTAGGAGGTAAATTATGTTTTGACTTCTACAGTTAGAATCGTGGTAGAAAGTAGATTTAGTGATTGAGCTAGTGAATGAATTCGTGTTTTTAATATGGTTGCAACATAAACTTCTTTTGTTGTTACATGGTTGGGAAAATCCTGTTGTTTTTGTTCTCAGTTCCTTACGGATTACCTTGTCCCCTGAAATGTGGTTACTACCTATGATTTCTTTTAGGTTCTTAGGTCTACGATATGCAAGAAGGCCGGGTTCCTTAAGCAGTTTTATATATATATATATATATATATATATATATATATATATATATATTTAAGTAATATATATATATTATGATTATATATATCATAATATATATATATATATATATATATATTACTTAAATATATATATATATATATATATATATATATATATATATATATATATATATTATGATTATATATATATTTATGTAATATATATATATTATGAAATGGACAAAGTCCGACAATTATTTTAATGGTTATACATTCTTTTTATATATATATATTCTTTTTATGTTTTATACATTCTTTTATAGATACAAATATTTAAGTAAATGCTCTGTTTATAATAAACAGTATTAAACAACATTTCTCGACATTCAGGCCGGTAAATGTTGTTTAATACTGTTTATTATAAACAGAGCATTTACTTAAATATTTGTATCTATAAAAAGAGTGTATAAACATAAAAATATTTTAACACACACTCATATATATATATATATATATATATATATATATATAAGAAACAATTTATACAAAGAATTAATTCGCAATGTTAATGTAATTTATGGCGAAATCACTTTGCTAACAAGACTTAATGAGACATTAACCTGCTATCAATTTCTTGAATTATAAAATTGCGCCTGAAAGATGACAATTTGAAACTGTCCAAAGTACTTTGCATCTGCCTTCCATCTGACAACTCGAATATAAGGATCTTATTATTCACAGAATTCAAGTTAGTGTCTTATTAAGTCTTGTTTTCGTCATTAATTACATAAACATTGCTAATTAATTCTTTGTATAAATTGTTTCTTTATGATATAAATATAAACTGTACACTCTAATATATATATATATATATATATATATATATATATATATATATATGTATGTATGTGTATATATATATATATATATATATATATATATATATATATATATATATATATATATATATATATATATATATATATATATATATATATATATATATATATATAATGTTTGTGACAATTTTCTGCATTTATTTAAAAAAACATTCAGCTCTTTGCATAGACTTTTCTTATGACGTAGTAGAAATAGAATTTTTTATTATTTTAAACTGAGTCTATAAAATGCTATATTTTCTTTATGCCAAATTATTTTTGTCTAGCAGTTAACTGAAATAATAATTTTGCATTTAACTTATAAAATATCAAAAACTTAAATATTGCTATTATTTTCATTTATTTGTTCATTCATATTTTTGTACGGTATTTGCAGCGTCGTGTGTCTAATGTCATGAAATTGACCTCTTTCTCGTTGCACATAAGTAAATAATTTCTTATTGTATCGCAGAAATATTTGTAATTCCTGAGAAATAAAGAGTTCAAGCAATACTCGCACTTGTGGCATCAACTTCCGAATGACCTCTGACAGGATTAAAATATTCTTGACAGGATTTCCGGTCTGTGACCAAAGCACAGACAACAACCTTCAAACCGTAAACGGAACACAAAGAAGTTGCTCTCCCCCGCAAAATAAAATACAATATTACAGTAAAGTCTTTAAAGGAAATATTAAAATATAAGCAACAATTCAAGGTAAATAAAAGTAAAAAAAATATAAATGTTTACATTACTTTAGTACTTCTTGATTCATCCATACTATTTAGGCCAACAAATCACCCGACATTTTTTATTCTTAAATCTTAAGACGAAGTAAGATTGGTCAGACATGACTAATGGATGGGATAAAAGAAACTTGTAAATGCATGTGTAGGCGTGGGAGTATGTCTGGAGATGTGTGGTGGGAAAAGTGTTTGCATGTATGCGTTTTGAGTTTTTATTCGACACAGAAAATTTGGCACCGGGTCAGATTCACAGCGCACCTACTAGGAAAAGAGCTTATGACTAATGACTATAGAAACAAGTAAAACACTAAAAATAATCTACGTGAAA